>JAOTOL010001549.1:265000-462500 GCA_034440575.1 Imbricaverruca yamaguchii | reverse complement strand
TGAGTGCGTTCCGAAGCCTCCCTGGCAACCAATCATGTCAGAAATGGACATATCCCTCGCCTGGACAAAGATAGCCGATATCACACCGCTTGAATTCGGATCACTTGTCATGGAGCACATTGAGTGTGACACTGGATTCATTGCAACATACATCGATGGATCTAGAACGGAGGCCGGCGTTGGTAGCGCTTTTATTACCGGTACTATGGTGAGGTGCTTTTCACTTCCAGCACATGCGTCTGTGTATTCTTCCGAGCTTATTGACATCTTGAAAGGTCTTTGTTCCACTGAAGTGGATGATCCACGACACATTGTTTCGACGGATCCCTTAAGTAACCCATTTACGACGGAGATTCTCGACCAATCTAATCTAATGTTAACCCATTAGCGCCCAGTGAGTCAAAAATGGACGGTGTGTTTGAAGCGGTTTTATAGATAAAACCGGCGAAACTGGTTGGCTGGTTTTATCGCCTAATCTGGGGGAAGGGTTGTCTGGGTATTTATATCCGGGCACGGTGGAGGTGGACCACCCCGTGTGCATTTGGCAGTGCCTCAAAGTTGGCGAATTTTCTTCACCACGACAGTGCTGCATACATGGCTATTTATTATGAGCATGCATCTATGGCATTAGCAGATGCTGTATGTCAAATGCAATACAAACTAACATATTATATTGCCCTGTGGTGGAATTTCTTCTCGCTTGTTATACGCGGCGCACAGCGAACTCGAAATTGAGATCGACCAATTTTGACTCACTGGGCGCTAGGTCGGCCCGCCGCGGTACGGCGGGGGAGGCAGGGGACGCGCCACGCTACGGGGGAATGACCAGTGTGCGTTGTCACGACTTAGTGAGCGGGTGTACTGTATGTCAGTCGGACAGCCGAACTGTGAATTGACGTGTGGTTGGCATCATGCCGAGAGTGCAGTGCCTGACTGTGGAGGAAGCAGTGGAAATGGTGATGAACGACATGGACCCAGCCGACGGTGCCGTCGAGCTGGTGAACATTCCTCCAGACGGAAGTGATGAGGACGGAGATGACGCAGACACTGGTGTCACGGAAGTAAATGACGTTCGCGGTGAAATTGAGGTGCATTTTCAGCGTTCCGTGACGGTGGATGATGTGCCTCTGGCGCCCTTGAAGAAACGGCGCACGGATAAAACGGCACCAGCGTGGCGCAACATGCAGCCGCAGTACACCGGGTGGCAGGATAAATCTCAAACGCCGCAACAAAACCGCCAGAGGATCGCCGAAGAACTGGATAGCAGCACGACTGTGGAGATCTTCGAAAAACTGTTCACTCCAGAAGTGTTCCACCTCATACACGTGGAAACGCTTCGGTACGCCAGGGACGTAAAAAACGACCCCCTCTTCACCCTGTCGGACAGCGAGTTGAAAGCGTTCCTTGGAATACTTCTGTATTCTGGATACAGCCCTCTTCCGAGTGAACGGATGTTCTGGTCTGAGGATGACGACCTCAAGCACCCCATCGTGCGCAACGCTATGTCCAGGACCAAGTACCTGAAGATAAAAGCGTGCCTACATGTACAGGACAATGCCAAGATCACGCCTGACAACAAAGACCGTGGGTTCAAGGTCCGGCCGCTCCTGGACATCATGAACAAGTCATTCCAGAAGTACGGGACATTCCAGGACAAGCTGTCCGTGGACGAGATGATCGTGCGGTACTACGGTCACAACAGCTTGAAACAGTTTATCCGCGGCAAACCCATTCGCTTCGGATACAAACTGTGGGCGATTTGCGGCAGTGACGGCTACTGCCACAAATTCGACCTGTACTGCGGCAAGGAACAGCGTCCTGAGCTTCGCGACCAGCCGCTGGGGACCCGAGTGGTGCTGGACATGGTCAGCGTCGTATCTGATCCCAGCGGGCGCGAGTTGTTTTTCGACAACCTCTTCACATCCAGGGCGCTACTAACGGAGCTGAAGGGGCGTGGCATCCGCGCCACCGGAACGGTGAGATAAAACAGACTAGACAGGTGCCCCGTGACCACAGCCAAAGTCATGGCCAAAACAAAGCGCGGCACCTACGAACAGTGGTTCGACAGAAGCTCGGAGGTGCTGATGGTCAGGTGGCATGACAACGAGGTTGTGAACATCATGACCAACTACGACTCTGCCGACCCACCCTCATCTGCCAGCCGGTACGACAGGGCGGCCCAAAAACGCTTGCCGGTGCCACAGCCCAAGGTACTGAAGGCATACAACACCGGCATGGGCGGGGTTGACCTTCACGACCAACTTGTGGGAGCCTACGCGGTGTCTATCAGAGGAAAGAAGTGGTACTGGTGCCTCATCACCAGGGTGCTTGATATGGATGTGGTCAACAGCCATATCTTACACAAAACCTCCGTCGCCAGTGAAAACCAGCTGACGATGCTGAACTTTCGCCGATAGATCGCCGTCACCTATCTGAGAGTGGCAGCCAGCCAGAAGGGATGTGCTCGGCCGAATCCGGCGCGTATCCCGAACAGCCTGCGCTATGACGGAGTGGGACATCTAATCGCAGCGCTAGATGGCCGCCGCCGCTGTCAGCTCGAGGGCTGCAAGCTGAGGTCAACGAAGCGGTGTGCGAAGTGCGACGTGGCTATATGCTTCAAGTGCTTCGCTGCATACCACAAGCGGAAGTAGAGCTTCCTGTGCTAGAGCTAGCACAGGTCCACAGCTCTGTGAACTGTGGAGAGAGTGGGCGATAGATGGCCAGTCGCGTGTTGTGTAGTGCCCTGATGTTTTGTGCCACCGTCGTTGTTCAGAAGAAACGCACATGTACCAATGCATTAACCTACATGCCGCGTGTGAGTGTGTCGTCACATCTAGTCCTCATGTATAAAAAAAAACGCCGGTGACCGTATCAATAAAGCTGACACGTGACAGGCTGCAGTTTTACCCGGGTTGAGACTGATCCTGAATTAGGTATACGCCTGTAGATAGCCTGTCGGCCGGAGTCGGGCCGGGCGCCGCGGACACGGTGGGACGGAGCGCGCACTCAGAGCTGGCGCCCAGTGGCTCATTTTTTGGTCGATGCCGTATCTCGAAAAGTTTTTGAAATTTTCAGTTAATTTTTTCAGAATTTCTTAATCTGCCCAAATCGGCACCGTGAACAAAAATATATGCAATTCCCATGGCTAGAAATATGGTCGGGCGTTAATGGGTTAAGGGACGTGTTGACGTCTTTCCGTTGTGCACCAGACAGATTCAATTCAAGAGTAGTGCTGTGTGAGATCCTGAACCATGTGGGCATCTCTAGAAACGACCTAGCCGATGCTGCTGAAAACGTGCGCCGCAAGCGCCATGCTCTTCAACCCTACCACTCCCTGCCCGTGATCACTTCCGAACCATTTCTACGTCTATGCTTAACGATCAAGCATCGAATATAAGTATTTCATTCGTGCTCACATAGGAATAGGCGAGACGAAGCAGCGTTGTGTCGTCTGGGAATAGGACATGCGCACGCCACTCACTCCCACTTGGTGACTGCTGATGAAATACCACGCTGCTCGAAATTTCACGCCCGTCTATCTGTGCGTCATGTCCTGCTCTCCTGCCTCGGTTATAACGATAAACATAGACGTGACTTTGGGCGTGTTCAGTCGCCATCACTCAATGAAGTTTTAGAGCGACGGATCTGGTATTGTTCAATCGTTCACTCTTGGCGGCTTGTTGAATACCTCGCCTAAGTATCATTTGCAGTAGTATATGCACCCCTCGGTACATATTCAATTATGGTATAACGGAGCTTACGTACCGTTCGTTACCATGAGTAACATACTACATAATCATAACCAACTAACTAACGTCAGCCACTTCGTTGTCGTGTACGGCATAGTCCATCGCGTTCAGGATGAACTGCAAGTCGTTCGGAGACGCGTCATGGCGGAAGCTTCCCGATAATGAAAAGAACGTTCTTTACGCTTTCCCGGCAATCTTGTGGCAGGTGGTTCCCGCCACCCTCGTCCCTCAGTAGCGCCTGAAGCTTTTTCTATCCAGTTGTTTCTTTTCATTAAGCCAGATATCCGAGATCTCCAACGTCTTTTTATTTGTTCACGGACCTCCCCAGCCGCGCCCACGCTTCCTTTGAAGCAAGGAATGCAGTGGCGTCAAGGCCGTGTGACTTCCGGCCGTATAACAATAACAAGCCTGACCGTAACCCAGGCTGCTGTCATCAAAAGTGCAGCCACGTGGTGCCGGCAGCCATAGCTTTTCCACTAAGCATATCCTCCAGCATCTTCGCAGCGCCATGTTTCCGTTCCTAGTTCCTGCTGTCGCATCAAGCTCGAGAGCTCCGACTTCCGTCAGTCATCACAGACCAAGCGTACCATGCGCGTTCTTGCACCTCGCCTGCTGTACGCGGCGAGCCAACGAGCTTTCCTTCGGTAAAGTCGAGAGCACAGAAGGCAATAACAGCAGTTATAGCCGCAATAACATGTCTGTTTTTGTGAGTTTTCCGTTTCAGTGTACACTCACGTGTCGAGGACGATTTCCCTCGACGTCTTCAAGTGTGTCCACGTTGATAGTGCACTTGTTGATATCCGTTTCCGTCGTGCTGGGACTGAGACTGAGAACTAGCACATCGCCCACGTCTGCTGTACACACCTGCACAAATCCTGTGGTCACTGCAATTGCTTTCGCGTCAGATGTTTTCAGCCAATCCCAAGCTGATGCGAGTTGTTCATTTTTAGTCATGCGTCTTGGCACTGCAAGAATTCGGCACTTCCATGTTGTTTTCCGGGATGTTGACGGTTCCTAATGATCCTAAGAAGTGATCTCGCCACCACGATCTGATATGGGCCACGTAGCGTGTCCTAATGTTCTATAATGCGATGTTCCTCGCGATGTTCTTTTTCTTTCCTCCTGGTCTGCTGAGGGATTTTCCATTAATGTCTTGCCTCATTCAAACATATTCTGATTTTCCCTGAGTTGCCCGGGTCGCTTTTCCGTAGACCTTCACACGGTTAGGAACCACAGCTGTTTTTATCGACAGAGCCACCATTATGTCGAGGCCCTCCGTGATATCTGGGAGTCAAGTGGGGCGGTTTTGTAGGACCACGTTCCCAGTGATCCCGGTGCCCATGTTCTCCGATTTGATTGTTAGATTTTCAGTGATCTCTGCTTAGTTGTTCGGGGCCCGGATGAGTTTCTCGTGTCTCGTTGCGATTCTTTTCGACTGTTTGACTTCGTACCCTGATTGTAATTGTCCGGCCTCGAGAGACGGTTTTGCGTCCAGCGCTATTTTGGGTACTCCGTTGCGAATTTTCGGAGCCCCGATTCGATTTTTGAACCCTGGCGTGATCTTTGGGAGCCTGGCGCGATTCTTTCCGACCTCTGCATTTGTCGGGACACTATATGCGATTTTGATAGCCACTGTGTGATATTTGGGAATCCAGAGCGATTTTCCGTGCCCCAATTGATTGGCCCGATTCATTTGTTGGATTTATTTTCGGGCTGGCTGTCGAATTTTCGATGTCCCGGCGTGTTTTGTGCGGGTCGACCCGGTCGATCAGGGAATGACAGCGTGATTCTTCCAAGCTCGAGCACCATAGCAACGACCAAGCATATGCACCAACATTTTTTGCAAGTAATTGATTGATGCCCATGGTTGACTGAGTCCGTAACCACCGCTACACCTGGCACGGATATGCTAATGTTTTCCAAGCAGCAGAAGTTCTGTTCTAGTTGCCGCTCATGATTAGCATCGTTTCCTAAATGTTGCCTTCAAAAGCTGGAAAAAAAACAACTATACTCATTTCGAAAACTCCTCCGTGGTTACCTCGAGTTCGTAGGGGCCGCGCTAGCTCAGTTTGTAGAGCGTCGGACTCCTAATCGCAAGATCGTGGGTTAGAATCTCACAACCGATGGCATTTACCAACTCCACCCTCGACCAATCGGCGTGAGAGGTTGGCGACCCAATACGACCTAGCGGTTGAGTGCGTCGTAAAAGAACCCAAGGTTCTTCTTCTTCACGTCGAGTTCATACAGTTTGAGTGAGGGAGGATTTTTGGATTGGTGAAGTGTTCTGGATGTGCATATGTAATTAGCTTTAATGTTATTCAGGAAAACGCTCAATATTCAGCTTCTTGTATTTAGATCAACACAAGTCGTCGTTTGTGTGGAAGTGTATTTGGGCATGTTATGTAGAGAGACCACCAGTCATTCGCATATGTGTTTTAAGAGGAAACGCTCCTCATACAAAGAGGAGCTTTGTATGAGGAAATTCGTCGATCCTGATAAAGCTTCGTTTTCGTCAAATCGCCAAATCTTGTTGCAGTCGTCCAACCTGGTGAAAATCTTTAAGTTATTCCCTGTTATTCACCCTCAGACGGGCATCTCAGGTTCACTTTACAGTCCTGTTTAAGGGGACAACAGATAGTCTAGCCCATCCTTCAGAGTGCCAATGGCCATGACCCTGTGACTCCTAGATCCACTAGTGCGTCCTGCCAATTGTATTAATTTGCATCCTTAATTGAATTGATTATTACGCATTTAATATATAGTTATGTTATGCTTTAATTCGGTGATTATTAGTTACTTACTGTTATGATGTTGACAATTTATGTTGATGATGTAACTTAAAATTAAACGCGAATGGGCGTTACATGGAAATAATCGACAGGCCCGATGTCCCACGTGGTGTGATGTCTGGCGCCATATGATAAAGTTTGGGGGAGCAGCTGTAGCGTATAGTGTCGCAATCAGTTATGCTAATTGGTTGCGGCCGAAGAGCAGCTACAGTTGGGACTGAAGCCCACAAAGTTCGGTTGGAAGATGAGCATCCTACCTACCCATAGGTTACTTCCCCTCCCCCACCCGGTCGTTTCGGGCGGGGGCTAATGACTTCAGAACTTCCCTGATTCCGCCTCTTATCCCATACGCTAGATTTATGGAAAAGGCGTTGGGCACAGACCATCACAGAATCAGCAGCACGGTACAGAAGATACCATCCATGGTTGGAATTCATATTGAGCATTGGCATCGCAAACCGTAATGTAACTCGGTAACCATAACATCGTCAGCTGGCTACTCAGATAACACTTTTTTTTGTCCCATCCGTGGAATATTTATGCATAGAGTGTAACTGTATCTGAAATGATGTACGCAGCATTTCTCCTCATGTTGCAACATTCATTTGTAATTCCATCGCGTCGGCTCTTCCCTATACGACCTCTCAATTTGCTATCCCGTCACTGGGCGCAAGGGAATATTTTTTGTACAACTATCAAATCACTACTATCGGTATCTTTAATTAAGGAATCCCTGACATCAATGCTGTCAATGCTGTCAGGAACATTGGATGGAACTTCTTGCGTGCGTTTTCCATCCATGTTTCTTTCGGAATGTTCGGCATGTTTCCTGTTCCATGTCATGCGATAACATCGGCGGAGTTCGCAGTCGCCCAGCACCTTTCCCACAGCCAGGTATGTGCTTTCTGGCTGGGCACAGCGCATGTCTGGAGTGAGGTCTCCTGAGTCACCCGATGTCTGTCAGCGTCTTGTCCCTTGTCACAATGAACGTATTTGCATCCGTAGAAATTATCAAAAGCAAGAAGCAGTGATATAAACCAACTAGTTTGTTCGACAGACCGGCAGTAGTAGCGCAAACAGGCATCTAAGAGGGGTAGTTGGCAGTGTCCGTGGAAACTAGGTCATCTGGTGACAATGCAATATATGCATATATATATATATATATATATATATATATATATATATATATATATATATATATATATATATATATATATTGGCGAGACTAGAATCCCACAATTTGTCAGATCAGTGAAATATTAAATATTCCACAAAAAATTACTGTCTAGAAGGAAGGTATAATTTGTTTGAAGCTGGCAAGTGGTCTGGTAGCTTCTTATCCTTCATATTCCGATGTTTGAAGGTGAAGACCGCCTTTTTTTCTTCACTGCTGCGATTGCATTTCAACCTGATGAAGTTCAGACAGACCTAACTTGCAGCATTCTTTAGCTTCGTTATTTCAAGGGTTGTTGGTCCACGGGTGTAGTGCTCGTCTCCCGATCGAAGTTGTAGGCTCCAGGTCCACCTGCCGCTGCTCTTCGCCTGCGATCAGTCGGCGTGAGAGATTGGCGGTAGTATATGTTCGAACAATCGGTGCGTTGTAAAGCCAATTACCAACCAGAGTTGATTTTTTTCCCATCAACCGTCATGTAGTTGGTGATTATAGTGAAGACTATTATGCTTCTTCGCTTTCAGTGGGGACACAGTGATTGCAGTTTCATAATCCACCGACCTACATCGCTAGTAAGGCACGTGCGAGGGACCGCTCGCATACTCCAACACATTCAGATTGCTTTCCTATGTCGTTGCGTATAAATAGATGACTTCAAAACAGATCTACCCTACAAACTTTGAATTTAATCAGACGTTTCTGGTGGATCGTTCTAAGCCTGAAATAATGGGTTGGCAGGGACATCGAAATGATTGGAAGCCCGTGCTAATTTCCGACAAAAGCATATTTTAATGTCATTACACTGTCAATCTAAGGCAGCTAGCATACCGAATCGGAGTGCGGAAGAGCTCGCTTAATATATTAACGTCCCTACTATTCCACGAATTGAGACGTTCAGTGAATGGCTGACATACGCCAAGAGAGGGGCTTGTCAGCTGCAACACCAACATCCCGGCGGTCCAGCCTCTCACCGCTGGCGTTCCGTGGTGCCTTCGTCCCCACCTATTCGGTATTGTGTTCGTGTCCAATGGACGACAGCGTTGGTAGGCATCACGAGACAGGTTGGCAATGCCCTGTGTAAAGGTGGTCTGTAGCTGAAGAAAAAGACCGGTATCCGTTCGCAGTAGAGCAAGAGATTGTCGCCACCACCGCCGGCTGCCGCTGCCGGTATTCTGGCACATAATCTGTACATGGCGTGATGTTGCCAGGCACGCCCGGCCGCCTTCGGTGTTCCAGTATTCGCCTGCGTCATCATCGTCGGCGTTGGGCCGGGTATTGCAGCATGCTGATCTGAGTTCTCCCCGTACCAGGATTTATCGTGTCCGTTTCGGCTGATGTCGTCCGGAAAACCACTTCGGTGCTGCCGCGCACAAAGGTAACTCGTTCTGTTGGCAGAAGTCGACCGTAACCGCCCCCGCCGCCTCCAGGCCGACCCGCCCCGCCCCGCCCCCGCCGCCGCCCGCGCACGCCTGTCAAATACTCGACGCGTCTCGCACGCGCGTGTCGCCGCTGAGTGGATGGTGGGCACGCGTACCGGCGGTAAATTGCGATCCAGCAGAGCGCTGATATGAGCGGGGACGGGCAGCAGGGGTGGCAGCCGTTTTGCGTGTCTGCTGACGACCTGGCGTGACGCTGGTATGGCGCGTGTATGACCGCAGGCGTGCACGTCGTCACGCTAGGCTGCATGCCCCGGAACACCTCTAACAGAACAGAGGGAGCAAATGACGATCCTCGAATAGTTCCGACTCGACATATTGCGGACCATGCCGACTCTGTGGGCATTGTCCATGATCGTCCCAGGCTCTCGTGTTGTACTGGATCAGTGTCTGACGGCGGGGGCGTCTGTGTGGCCATTGTTCATGTCCGTCCCGAGTTCTCGTGTGGTGCTGGATCGGTATCTGAGGGCGGGGCGTCTGTGTGGTGCAGCTGGTGCCGGCGAACTCCGTCACCAATGGGAAAACGACGGTGAATTCCTGTCGCTACCGACGCGCAGCTGTATCGTCGGCGCCGACGAGCCGGACGTTATCGCCGCCAATCGCTGGCTGGTGTGTACCGGCCGGTCACTGACTCCCGGGGACGCAACAGGGTGGGTCACCGACGGCACGATACGGGACGGGGGCGGGGCCGGCGGTGGTGTATCACGTGGTCGCATGTCACGGGGCGGTGCCGGGCCGGTGGTCTTGTGCCGCGGAGCAGGAGGCATCTGCTGTTGACGGAATGTGGGGCGCGACTGTGTCGACGGTCACTGGTGTCTTGTTTTGACAATGTGTCAAACGCAAGCCGAAAGTGCGTCTTGCCCCAACCTAGCCTAAGCAGGTAGATCACACTGAACACTGGATGTATGGTTGAATGCTAAATGAGGCTGAAATAGGTTGGGTGGTGGTAAAGTCTATAATTTTTGCAAGCGGATGCTACCATCCAGCATTTCTTCATTCAGTCATGATTTAGGCATGGTAATATTGCGTCAAGTACTGAGCATGCTTTCGCGACTAAGGTACAAGTTAACTGACGTCATCAGTTATCATGTACTATGCATGACATGGCGAGCAGGGCAGGGCATAAGTGTGACTCACGTCGGCCGGACCGAATGGTGACCTGAGTCTTCCAGGTGACCTTGCTTTCCCAGGCTTGGTTCATATACTTCGATCCACCGGTGTTGATAGGCATTTGAGAATATCACACAATAATTAAAGCTCACCAATGCAGGCCTCCTGTACCGCTACCCTAATGTGAAGTGAGGCTAACTTGGGACTACACAATTGTGGGGAAAATTCCCTGAGGCCCACGCATCGAGCCTGAAACCCAATTATGATACTTAGTCACGAACTCCCGTGCTCCGTGGAATGAAAGTGGGCGACTTTATTGTAAGTGTTTAGTCTTTAGTCTCTGGATATCTATTCTTGAATTTTTCCGAATGACAAAATTCACACATACAGTGGCTCTGTGAGTCCCCTTTTGTGTTGCTGGAATGTTCTGTGGAATGGCAATCTGAAAGCACTTCGTGCGGGCTATCCTGTGGGACGATCGATGTTCGGGATCTATCCCGGACACAATTTTCACTTAATGCTTGAAGCCAGTAAGTTCGTTAGGTTCAACTGCAGTCAGCTGGCTGGAGTCGCTGTGATTAGCCGCTGTAGGTCATCGCTGACGGTTGCTGGCGAGCAAGTTTCCGGACGCACATCCATCCCTCCAGAAGAGCCTCTAACGTAAGCATTTAGGCGTAAGCCTGGACATAGCCACGAGCTCGGCGGCTCCAGCCGAGATCGTGTGTTCGTCCGACGGGGACGGATAGGGCATCGCCGCGACCTGAACTGGTCTCACACGTGCTATCAATTGTGCGGAAATGCGCTCCCTCAAAGGTGGCGGATGCTCCTACTTAAGACTGTGTGCCTAAGGTCCCGCGAATTGTAACGATACGTGCAGCTCATTAATGTAAATCGAGGTGATGTTCACTCTATTTGAAGCCAGTCGTATGCTTGGCGCGTTGTCGGTCGATTCTATTCGGTGTCTGCTAAATTACTAGCGGGGTGTCGATGTCTCAGTGGTTAAGCTGGGCGTCTGGCAAGCCAGAGGTACGGGGTTTGATTCCCCTGATGCCCGCCCTTCCTGTCAGGGTGAGAGGTAGCAGACGCCATAGGGCAGCATCTGCTGAGTGCGTTGTAAAACTACAACCACCACTAAATGGCCAGCTCCCCAGGCTGAAGCTCACTGATAGACTGCGATATAAAGCTAATCGTATAGTTCATGTCAGCCTTGCAAAAGTCATGCCTTGTCTCGATCCGTCTCAGTTGTTCTAGAATGATCAAGTGAATATATATGTATACATGTGTGTGCGCATATATGTGTGTACATGTGTGTATTCTTATAGTGGAAGCCCAACCGTCAGTGTGTTTGTGTGCTTACCTCATCGCGTGCATAGCTCGTCAGTTTTAAAGGAAAATAGGTGGAATATGCCACTTACTAGATACTGAATTTCCATGCATCCGAACATTTTATGGCATCAATCAATGCATATTTGTGCAATTGTCATATGGCTTGTCTGACAGTATTGTGTTTGTAAGTTCCATGCACATGCTCACCATTACGAATACTGACTGATAAACGCACATCTCGTAATGCAATTCCAGACCAGGTGATGACATTTGATGTTGCCTGTTGCACGACACCAGTGGTTGATATTTTAAGTACATATATGCCAAGAGCAAGGGAAAACACTCCTAGCTTCTAAGTTATAAGTCCCAGATGTTCTTTTTTATCCTTTTCCCCTCAGTATTTCTTTATGCTGTTTTCAGCATCGTCGTATGTACATATGTGTTTGGATGCATAGTTCACTCGGTTTAATTCGCGCGAATATTTGTACGTTGTACCCTAGAGTGGAATGGCCCACGTGGTCGGGGTCTCTGGAGTGGCTCAAATGCTTCCTTTATAACTGCGATGTATCGGCCACTGTGTTGGCTTTCGTCTGAACATGACAGCCGAATTATGACTTTATTTGTCGATCTTCTTCCCCCTTTTTATATTGTATTTTGTATCGGTTTTGTTTTTGTTCCATAGAAGTGAGTGCTGCGACAATTTCGTTTCCTGTAACATTTTAGTTCCCTGCTGTCTGTACCTGTTTGGGTCTAACGATTCGGTGTCTTTGCCGCGGGGACATGGGCGGGCGCACTCCTGATCACTTATTATGAAGTGGTGGAAAAGAAATAAAAGTCGCACACGAAAAGCGTTGTTGTTACACTTTATGAGGATGTTGGTGCATTCACCTTTCCTCTTGTAGTTATACTTTGTGGTACCTTGTCACCACTGTACAGTATAAAAGTGTGCGTTGTTTGCGGAACTGCGTAGGAGTCTGACTGTTCACTGGGTATGAAACTGAGAGTGTGTTATTTCCCATAGTATCTCTACCGTTCATTTCAGATTATTATGTACTTTTGTCACTGCATGAAGAAGTTCTAAAAGGGCACCCTGCTTGGCAATGTTCGTATTTTCGCGCTTTTCATGCGCTTGAAAGATGACCATCATGCCTGTTTCACCACGTTTCCCCGTGAAGCAAACAACTGACATGGTGGCGGGCGAACTCTGTTGTTTACCGGACGTTGCGAGGTCTTGTGGCGCGTCTGTGCGCATTCGCCCTCCAATACGCTTCTCCCTTGTGAATTACACAGCGCAAACATGCCTGTCGCGTACAAATTCAGCAATCCAACCTTTCGGCCAGCACATTGCGAAGTGCGTGCGTGGGATGTCCACGATAAATTATGCACACGGTGGCTGGGCGCTTCTCTCCCCGGCGGGGAGCGGAGCACGGTACCGGCTTTGTTCCTGTTGCTTTGATCTTAACTCATGCCCCCGCTGAACAATCACACTTTGTCACTTCCGGATGTGCAGCGTAGCCATTGCACTGCTACCTGGTCAAAGTGCACCCAGATGTCGCTTGAAAATTCCTATCATGAACCGTAGCAAACTCCTTCATACCAAAGGAGCAGAATATTCCCCAAGTGTGGCAATGGATGTTCAGAGTGGGTGAGGATATATGTCATGGTCTGAGACATCTTAATACATACGTTAATCAGTGGCGTATCCAAGGGGGCAGCCGCCCCCGGAGTGTCCGAGGGAGCCTGCAATGGCCACCTGAGTTGACGCGAAATATCCCTGGACCGACGAAAAGGGTCCCGGACGGGTGGTAAGGGTCTGGGGCCGATGAAGACGGCCCTGAATTAACGGAGACCGCTCTCAGAAAGATATTTAATGCTCTGGGCTGGGCCGACTTGAAGGGCTTTCAGGTCGACGAAGGGGCCCCGGGCTGACGGGGCCCAAGCCAATATGAAGGGCCCCTGAGCTGGTCGCGGTGTCCAAACCGAAAAAGGCAGTCCTAAGATCCAACGGATATTGTCAAAACCTTTGAAATTGGGTCTCTGGCTCGCCAGAAAAGGCCCTGGGTCGTCAAGGAGGACCCCGAGATGACTGCCGGGTCCTAGTTGCCGGATAGGACCTCAGAGCATAGAATGTGCTTGAAGCTGAAAGAACTGTCGATACCTGCCCTCTTCAGTTGTCCCCCTGGACGAAATCCTGGCTACGCCACTGATGCTAACCAGCTAATGGAGGGGGTGGATAAAGAGGGTTTAAGCCACGATCCAAAAGATGCGTAGAGATCGTATCCCATGCTATTTTTAGTGAAAATGTCGTGTTTTCTCTGTGCCCCTCCCCCCGTTTTTTTTTTCGTGAAATAAATGCGCTAGATTCCCACGCGGTTAAACCAGGGACCCTTTTGCTAAATTGTGTGAACAGCACCATGATTAGTACTCACAAAGACAAGAATTCAAGGTAAGTACACGCTCACAAGCGCATGCTGTCGTTTTCTCTTCAGGTCCATGGTGCTGGTATGGAAGCTAAAGTGAAATGAAGATCCCTGCTGGCTTCTCATTTCCAGGTGCAGTTGTTGCCGGACCTTTGAATAGATTATTCGACTTTGTCGATGAAGCGACCTGCCGAAACTAACAAAGGGTCGAGTAAAAGTGTGCACATGCCATCATGCTGCGGGGTAACCATAAAGCCAAGACTTTGTTTGTCGCTGGCGGCGTATTTCACCGAACTGATAGCAACTGAAGCACTACATCTCGGAGCAGTGCAGCCTGGTGTGCTACACTCTTAAGCAGTATATCCTGGAGCACAACGCCCTGGAATAGTGCACCCTGTATCATTGCATCCTGTGTTAGTAATCCCAAGAGCAGTACATTCTGAAGCAGTGCATCCTAAAGTGGTGCATCTTGTAGTAATATATCCTGGATTAGTACATCTTGGGTCAGTACATCCTGGAGCAGCACATCCTCAGCAACGCCTTAGGTTTCACTGGGTAATGATTCACAACCTCTTCAGTCTGGAAGCCTTTTCTGTTTTATCTCACGCAATATATTTCCAGTCATATTCACTCAGTTGGAGGTTGTGCTCTGCCGCCTTCGGCTTGGGCACACTCATCCAACACACCACCATCTTCTCCGTGGAGAGAATAGGCCAAGCTGCCATCGATGTCACGCACCACTGTCTCTGCGTCACGTTTTGATCTCGTGCCCTCTGCTTGTCGACGACCGAAGACGGTTTTTTGGAGTTGCACAGTCGCTGTCACTCCGCGACCTCCCTGGTGACCACTCGCGCGCGGTAACTTCGGGACAACTATTTCGTTTTTTTTAATAGAATGTTGCCTTCAAAGCGATTTACACACCTCACTGACGTGTAGCACCATACGCTCGGAACCATGGCATGTTGCTCCAACTGATTTTCGCTTGCACTTGCTCTTGCTATTTCACCGTTTCACTGATGTTACTCCCATTTCACTGTTCCGCTGATGTGTGCTCGCGCTTGCTCTTTCTGCTTTATTGTTTCACTGATGTTACTACCGTTTCACTGTTCCACTGATGTTTGCTCGCGCTTGCTCTTTCTGTTTCACTGTTTCACTGATGTTACTCCCGTTTCACTGTTTCACTGATGTTTGATTGCGCTTGCTCTTTCCCTTTCATATTGCTCTTTCCCTTTCATATCGCAAAGTTTACCTTTGCGATCTGAAACAATTGGATTGACGCACCCTTACCTTACCCCAAGAATTCTCCGTTACCTTTCAGCGATCGGATTTAATGCCACGTACACACCGATCTAATAGTTAGCACCATCAGTGAAGCATAACAAAATGTTATTGGCGCGAATGATCAAGACTGGTCGAAGCGCACTAAAACCCAAATAACTAAACTAAACTAACCCAAATAATTTACTATTCCAAATTCGGCTTTGAGACCCCCTTGGATTCAATATGTTCAGTGATTAACCTTAGCCGAGTTAAAGCAACAGTATAATTATATTGCAACCGTAGAGTATTTTAGAAGAGTAAGATGATAGTATCCGGTTTTAGCAGCTTTATTTATATAATATATATATATATATATATATATATATATATATATATATATATCCAGACGCTCAGCTTTAGCTCAGCTACAAGTTCCAAAATTAGTATCGCACAGTGGACAAGAATGGTGCGACATTTTGTTCGTTGGTGCTTTAGTTAGCTGACGTCACCGGTGACAGTCGACCGGCCTCCTGTCGCGAGATGTTCGCTGTACTGCTGCGGAATAGCACAGACTGTCCTGTGACGTAGACGCGACCCTGGCCTGCCATTGGTGCTGACACCGCCGGCGACAACAAAAACACGGTCGACGGTGCCGCCGGCGCCACAGCTCAACAAGTCACGGGATTATATGATCACCGAGGGTAGTGCATTTACTTGCCATTCTTCTTAACCGCAGCTGAGCTGGGCCAGCTGTCCCGTCCCAGATTCCCAGTTTCCCCAAATCCAGAGAGGAGTATGTCTCCCTGTCTCCACTCAAACTAGGTATATGGGTTCAAGTATGTTTATTGGTCATCATGCTGCTGCCATATACGTGGAATGACTGGCACCGTCTTCGCACCCACCCGAGACCCATTTGCGCACGCTGTTTCGTCTCGTTGGCGAGTCCACTAGGGTTGCACACGCCTACTGCGCACCATGTTCTGTGACAGTTAGCGGGCTGATGTAAGAGAGCACGGGAGTGTGGGCAGGCCGGCATGGAGCTTGTACCCAATCACGGCAAGCGTGGGCTCTTGTCACTGACCACTAATTGGGTAGGTGCGTGTGTGGTCCCGTGCAGTGCCCGCCAACCTCCACATCTCTCCGGGAACGCTGTGTTCACTTCTCTGGTAGCTGCTCCGCCGCCACATTGACCGCGGCTTTCACTGTTGCCAGCTTGTTAACTATTTCTCATCTTGGCTGCCCCCAAGTGCCTCCACTTCCCTGGAAGTCCATCTCGGCTGCCTCCACATCTATGGAAGTTGTCTCTACCTGGCAACCCTCCGTGATAGCCACTCGCCTTCCGGCAACCGCTGTCCTTCCCTGGTCGCCGCTCGTCCAAGGCAACCGTTCACTTGCGTGGTAACTGCTCAATGCGTGCCGAAGACACCGATTTCCTCCCAGTGGCCTCGCGGGGATGAGCTGGTTGATACATGTCACACATCATTCGGAGATTCTTCTCATGGGAGATTCTTGCCACGTCTCCTTCGACTTGAGGCCGGAAAAGAATGTCCTGAAACTAGCTCCTTTACAGTGCTGGTTTCCCCCACACAAAACGTGTTTCACCATTACCGGCACGGGAACTGCGATTAGCAGGGCAGATAGGTTGCTTCTTCATGCTGGCTTTACCCCACAGGACGCGTGTCACCATTATCGGTAGGTTGGGGAAGTGTGATTATCGAGGGAGCCGATGGGTTGTCACTGCGGGTGGAGACCTGCTTGCCGGAGCAATGGGCTGCCGGTACAATGGTGACCAGCCCTCTCACCAGTCACCACTGCCTAACGGATGGAATGGCGACGGCGAGGTGTGTGGACTGTGCCCGTTGTGCTTGCGTGTGTGTGGTGTGTTTCAGGAGCGTGGGAAGAGCTGTTATTCGTCATCAAGGGCTTAAGTTGTGGGTGTCGGTGAGAAATGCCTGCTGTCAATGTGATGCATATACATATACATATATATATATATATATATATATATATATATATATATATATATATATATATATACATACGTGTATGTATATATATGTATATGCTGCGGAGGTCAGTGTGATATGCCTCCTATGCTGTTCGAGCGCAGTTGCGCCGTGGCGTGCCGCTGATAAATGGCGCGCGCCGACTGCATGTTGCCACTGACACCGGCCGCCCCGGCTGGTCCTGTCACGGACACAGGCCGCCCCGGCTGGTCCTGTCACGGACACCTGCCGCCCCGGCTGGTCCTGTCACGGACACCTGCCGCCCCGGCTGGTCCTGTCACGGACACCCCGCCGGCGCTGCACGACACCCCGCCCCGGCTGGTCCTGTCACGCACCCCTGCCGCCCCGGCTGGTCCTGTCACGGACACAGGCCGCCCGGCTGATCCTGTCACGGACACCTGCCGCCCCGGCTGGTCCTGTCACGGACACCTGCCGCCCCGGCTGGTCCTGTCACGGACACCTGCCGCCCCGGCTGGTCCTGTCACGGACACAGGCCGCCCCGGCTGGTCCTGTCAGATTCCTGATGATCGACCCTAAACATGCCATCGTATCCTTCATAACGCCGCGGCTTCTCCATGCCCTTGAGCTGCTATAATTTCGGTCAAACTGGTTGATAATTTGCTAGACGAGTTCGAGCTGTCTTTTACTCTGTTTTTTCCAGAGCACTTGCATGAATGTTGAAGCGTGTTTATTTAATAAAGAAATGTATGGAAGGCGTTTGTGGTTGGCATACATGACATTGCAGATAAATACGAGTAACTATGATTGTATTGTACATTGTCCGTTAGAATGCCGTTGAAGTGGTGCCCTATATAAGGGTAGTCTATGGCTGCATGTGCCGGTCTCATCACATTTATCAAAGCCAATCGTGTATTCCACGTAACAAAGCTGCAGTACCCCGGTGGGCACGCTCATCTGCCAGCCACTTCCGCGAAGCCCAGCTTGGCCGTCAGCGATCTGCACCGCTGTGTAGTGTTGACGAAGTAACGTTGGCCGGGCGTTACTGTGGCCGAAGGCGTTACTCCAATGTATGTGGCCGGAGTGCCACGCTTGTGGAGTCGGTGTTCTGCCCCCTCCCCTTCCTTTCACTAAAGTATGTGTTTGTGGCTGACTGTCGATCCTTGACGTTTACGCGTTGGATGCTGCAGAAGCTCACGGGTGGGGTCAGGGTGTATGTGAAGAGGAAAAAGGCAGTAATGCCACCGCGTGTAGGGCATGAACTTGGTTGGCTAATGTTGGTTTTTTCTGTCGGTGTACCACCATCTCGACCAAATTTTGGCAAAGCCTAGCAACTGACAAATCAGTCAAACTGAGAAAAACGCGAAAAACTTCATGGGTCTGGGAATAAGGTATGGAAGCTGATCACAGCTAGGTTTTGGTTTCATGGAAACATTAGACCCCTTGAAATTGAAAGGAACATGAATTAACACTCGGAAAACCTTAACTTTATGGGGAAAATGCACTTAAAGGATTTTGTCAGGTAGATTTGTGAAGGTAAATGCTATCATTTGTTGCTTACTGTGTTTTACCTGAACAGATATTATTTTAACAGTTAGATATGTGAAGGAAAAAGCTAGCATAGCTACTTACTGTGTTTTACCTGAACAGAGATGGAGTAGCATAGATGATGCGCTAATGTAGAGATTGAGTATAGTATGTGCGTAATGTGCATACTGAATTGTGGCTGGGGCACACTCAGGGAGGAAGTGCAATCCGACCATGTCCCCAGGGCGAATAGGGGAAGTGGAAGGTTTTTTTACCTGCCCTGCCTATATATTAAAGCATGATTTCCATAATAAAGAATTCAGATGCAAAATTTGTCAGAATAATTGTCACTTGTAAAGATTTTGACCACTTTGTGGCACACTTAATTCCAAAAAAAAATTATTCATCCATCACCACTGAACTGAACCGTATCCCATCCTCTGTCGTGATGCATAGAAATTATGTGTGATATGCATTCATTTTGTATGAATAAAATACAGGTGATACAGATTTAAAATCCATTTTCTAGACATATATTTGACGACGGACACATCACGATTCACATCCTACCTACTCCACGTTATGGATCAGATAGGTATGGACAGATGAGGTGGGGGGGGGGGGGTCGACCTGGTTTGACAACGGACACATCACGTCCTACCTACTCCACATTATGGACTAGGTCTGCTGCCGCCTCATCTGTCGGCATGTTCAGCCAAAGCCGTGCTTTGACTGGTGCCACACCAGATGATGTAAGTAGTTTAATGATGCCAGCCTTCTTTGATGGCAAGATGCCGCGGGGTTGGCTCGGGCCTTCCTCTGCCATATCTTGAAGCTGAAAATTCGGTCTGTGGAAGTCAACCCTGTGGCTCCTCGCCGTAAGAGGTCCGATACTGCATCCGAGTGATGGAGTTGCAGGACCTTTATCTTCTTCCCATATTCTTCAATGAGTTGAGACATGTCATCAAACGTAATGACCTCTCCGATCCTCTTCAGGCGCCTACCGATGGCCCCATGGACACTGTCTGCCTTCATAAAGGTATGCCCTCTCTCTAGATATCGTACGTTGACTGCCTGTGGGCCCCACTTTGCATTAACACACGACGCCAGCATAGTGTACAACACCCAGTTTTTGTTTTGTCCTGAGCAGTTGTCGCACCAGAACGTTACCTTCTTGGCCCCACTTACCTCTATCCACTTAATAAACGCTGCAGCTACAGCTGCTGCTGTTCGTCCTGTCACACCTTCGTGCCACAGGACACAGAGGTCTCGCATATCCTCGTTCATGCAAGCAAATGTATTGTTAAACCTAACGAGCCGGCTGATAAAGAAATGATACATAGTCGTCGTTTTTGGGAGGAGCAAAACTTTCTGCATATCGGCTGCAAAGGCCACTTCCCCATCTTCAAGATTATCTAATGTGGCCTTTTCTAAATGCGCCCTTCCGTTGATGCATAATTCACATTCTTTGATGTGTGAACTTTGTTGTGATGTCGTCGCCTCCACTCCGGCGCCACCAAGTGTAGGAGGGGCGGTAGGACCGGCGATATGATCTGCGGGGGATGGCTGACCCTGCCGGACGAACGTTAATGTTTGACATAAAACTTCGTGATTCTCCACGGAAATTAACAGAATTGATCAAAATTTCATTTCTTTTGATAAATTCAAAGACTTATTTCTAGACTCCACAATAGGACAGGTGTGACTCTTCTGCAAGCAATTCGGTGGGTAGTAAGAAGATAAGTAGGTACTGACCAAATGAATTATGGATCACCAACCTGAGGTTCGGGCCTCTTAGTTCTTGCTATGGCGAACTGGGAGCTGGCTGCCTCGACCTCGGCACCACCAGGACAGTAGGGCACCATCAGGAGGGGCAGTAGGACCGGAGATAGTGCCACCAGCACCCACATTATTGTTATCCTTCAGATCGGCAAGAGACATGCCTAGTTCTGCCAGATGGCTATTTAGATTCTTACAGACATCGCAGTCGTCTTGGGAAGGCTGCCCGAATGTAATCTTTTGATCATCTAAGACATTACGATATGTTGTATAGGCGATTGGTTTGTCATTATAGTCCTTCCACATATCCGTAACCGTCAGATACGCATCTAGGTACTTCCTGTGTGGTGCGTGTTCCCGCCTATAGTGACTTGTTTGTGGGTGGAAAGAATTGATGTGGTCTATGATAGGCAGTTTAGGTAACTTGTTTGACGGTTCATGAAGTCCTCGCCAGTCGACGACTTCTTGGATAACCACATCACCATCTGCACTTGTCTTGGCTTTCAAGAAGCTCGTGATCATGCCGTCAGTTTTCAGTCCCAACTTATGCAGAAACGTCGTTTTGCATACCTCAGCTGTGCCTGCTTCTAGTTCTTGTGATGCCTTTGGAAGGTAATACTCCCTTGTATGTGCCCTTCGCGCCTGTTCTGAGCTTCCCTCTGTCGTTCGCCTCTTCACAGGTGTTGTCCTGATGTTAGCAGCAAAAAACGCTCTTCTGCCATGAAATTCAGCCCTCCAGAAACGTTTGCGGATAGTTTCACGTTATTCTTCGCTAAACTGTTGTCCACATTTTTTCCTGCATGAACATGGTGGGAGCAATGGATTTTTCCTTACATAGTGCACCGACTTAATTTGAGATGTTCGTCATCTTTTAGTACTGCTAGGCAGGCCAGAACCTGTGCTATCCCCAGCATTTCCCAATCCTTCATCCAGTAGCATGTCATCGCATGCTGTAACTACCTCAATATACGCCACATCCACATCATCAGCCGTGATATAAATCGCATCAGCTAACTGTTCCTCCATCATCAGCAGCAATGACATTAGCTAAATAATCTTCAGTTATGGCAGCAGCTACTGCTGCAATCATGATCACATCATTGGCAGCAGCTACCATCTCCTCCTCGACCTCCAGCTGCAGCTGCTGCTCCTCCTGTTCTATAAGATCCAGCGCACTCCATGTGGAGTACATTCTCCAAAATATGCTATATGCTAGGAAAATATATGTTTGGCAGGGTAATTTTTTAGAAAAAAATGGTGTTAAAAAGAATATCACAACAGATTTGCATGCAATAGGTTTGCTCGTGCTGTTCACTTGTCCTAACTGACAGGAAATTCCTAGCAAGTGACTTGTGTGACTGTTTAGTGGGGTTATAGGACACAAGAAACCATAAGGTAGAAAAACCTAGTATGTGCTCGTCAATATGACTTGCTACGTGTGGGGTTATACGACACAAGACACCGGAAGGTGGAAAAACCTAGTATGTGCTAGTCAATATCAATTGCTATATTTCTCTTTTAAGTTGCTGTTTAGATTCGCTGAACCAGTTGGAAGCAAAACCTAGTATGTGCACGTGCAATGTTTTATCATAACATTCCTTGTTGAGGATGTATTTGCAGCACAATGCAAAACGTAGTAAGTAACGTAGTAAGCGTTGTCAAACTAGCGTGAGGCCTATGGTGCTGCTTGCATAACAAATCGACCCGAAAACCGTCTCGCCCACACCCCTGTCGAAAATCCGCAACAGCGCCCAAGCGTGGGTGGCGATCGGAGCTGATTCTCGTCGCCTTTGATCTTACTTCTCAGGCATGACCGCGTAATACATTGACGACGACACCGCTTACTCTACCCTCCCTCAGACCATCCACCTGACTCGCTGACTCGCTGACCGTCAACTGGCGCGCTGAACACGTTGTCTGGCTGGCGATGCTGGCGTCGGTCTGACTGTTGGCGTCCTTGGCAGGTCATAGGCTACTTCGTGGTGTGTCTGTGGCTGGTGCCGCTGCAGCTGCTGGTCTCGTTGTCGGCCAACGAGAACGTGCTGCCCACCATAGCTGAACGCAGCCGGCACGGTGAGAGAGCCTGGGGAGGGGGTCAGCCGAGCTGCGGCTGTGACGGCTACGGCTGAGGGAAATAGGGCTGAGACTTGTGGTCACGGCTGTGAGACAAGACTAAGACTGTAGCGGCCGCGGCTCGGAGACAGCAGAGTTAAAACAGTGGTCACGACTGGAAGACAAGACTAAGAGACTAAAACTGTAGCACAGAGGTGCAAATATGTGCCAATCGGATGCCCTCTTGATTCCACAGGCTAGTTTTACTCCCTATCACATGCCACTCGACCCAGTGCATTTACCTATTTATGCTTACCTCTCAGCGCACAATGCCGCCACTGAAGATTCAGATCACTACCTAATTACTCTTGGGAGTGTAAACATTGCACCTAAAAGCAACACATTAGCAGGCTCCGTCGGACAGATGTCAGGGTGCCGGCGCTCCGTCAGACAGATGTCAGGGTGGCGGCGCTCCGTCAAACAGGTGTCAGGGTGGCGGCGCTCCGTCAGACAGGTGTCAGGGTGGCGGCGCTCCGTCAGACAGGTATCAGGGTGGCGGCGCTCCGTCGGACAGATGTAAGGGTGGCGGCGCTCCGTCGGACAGATGTAAGGGTGGCGGCGCTCCGTCAGACAGATGTCAGGGTGGCGGCGCTCCGTCAGACAGATGCCAAGGTGGCGGCGCTCCGTCGGACAGGTGTCAGGGTGGCGGCGCTCCGTCGGACAGGTGTCAGGGTGGCGGCGCTCCGTCGGACAGGTGTCAGGGTGGCGGCGCTCCGTCGGACAGGTGTCAGGGTGGCGGCGCTCCGTCGGACAGGTGTCAGGGTGGCGGCGCTCCGTCGGACAGGTGTCAGGGTGGCGGCGCTCCGTCGGACAGGTATCAGGGTGGCGGCGCTCCGTCGGACAGGTGTCAGGGTGGCGGCGCTCCGTCGGACAGGTGCAGGGTGGCGCGCTCCGTTGGACAGGTGTCAGGGTGGCGGCGCTCCGTCGCACAGGTGTCAGGGTGGCGGCGCTCTGTAGGACAGGTGTCAGGGTGGCGGCGCTCCGTCGGACAGGAGCCGGCTGCCTACGGCAGGGGGCGGCTCACCTAATGGCCGATCTGATCGACCGCGGCGCCGGCGGATCTGACGTGTCGTTAGCGGCGCGGTGAGTGGAATGTAGGACACAACGGGCGCCTTGTTAGCGGGCAGCGAGGGACGGCCGCCACCGCCGCCCACGAGCCTTGTGTCTACCCACCGACGGAGCCGCGATTTGTCCGGTGGAGACGTGATTTTCATCGGGTGCGTGCCTGAGCTTGGAGCGACGCACGTGAACTCAGGGGGGTGGTTGATATACCTGTGTTCTAAAGGTGTGAAGCACGATTTTATTGCTAATTTAGCGTGCCGAAATCATCCTAAAATGTATCAACGATTTCAAAACGGTGCAAGCATGTCTATGGCTATGCAAGGCGCCTTTCGAGTTCTACGGAGCGTAGGGGCGGTCGCCCTCTTCACCCTCCCCTCCCCTGGATCTATCCCTGTGTCGACCCAATTGTAGATGTTCCCTTAGGTACCATTTTCGGATGGTTTATGGAGTATTTTTAAGCAAACAAGATTGGCAAAATGCAAATGTACTATCATTTTTTCCAAGACAAAAGAGTATCAGATGTGTAGGAAAACACAGGTCGGTTAGTCTTACGTCGATAGTTTGTAAGGTACTAGACCAACTGATCAAATAGTACTTTTTCAAAGGTACAACCTTACCTACCTTACAAATAGTACGTTACCTTACTGGAACAGCTGGTAAAAAATGCACCCTAAAACCCAAATAACAACTGGTCAGAGATTGTTCATATTAATCTAGATGGGTTCATCTTGATTCTACTCATCTAGACATGCTAGTTTCAAACAACAGCATATCTAGCAGAACATCAATGTATCTTAGCTAGGAACAGTGCAATCAGAATGCTGTGAATCATTAATAGGAGGGTGAGGTATAAGGGCAAGAAAGTCATAGAAACCTTGCTTAGCCTACGTGTGACACCATTTGGAATATTATGTACAGACATGGAGCCCTTACTTAGAAAGGCTGATAGATATGCCAGAAAGAGTGCAGCGCAAACCCACCATTGCTCATCAGTGGACTAGGCAACTTGAAATAAGAATAGAGGTTTAAGGCTTTATATATGTATTCATTGAATTATAGGAGATTAAGTGGTGATGTGATTTAAATGTATCTAATCGCGAAAGAGTTGGATCGTCAGTCTGAATTATGCCCTTCTATTTAGGATATCACGTAGAGGTATCCTACGCTTTGTAAAAGTTATTTACCAACGGGGGATACATTTTGGACTTCATTTTGCCCAGCTGTTGAACGCAGGTCAGGTGAGGCGTGGACAGGATGTCACGGGCATTAGAGTGGCGCCTCCAACCTGTCACGGACTCCCAGAGGGCTTCCTCAGCCTGGCCCCCCGGGGCTCACCAGAGTGGCACCTCCGACCTGACACGGACTCCCGGAGGGCTTCCTCAGCCTGGCCCCCCGGGGCTCACCAGAGTGGCACATCCGACCTGACACGGACTCCCGGAGGGCTTCCTCAGCCTGGCCCCCCGGGGCTCACCAGAGTGGCACCTCCGACCTGACACGGACTCCCGGAGGGCTTCCTCAGCCTGGCCCCCCGGGGCTCACCAGAGTGGCACCTCCGACCTGACACGGACTCCCAGAGGGCTTCCTCAGCCTGGCTCCCCGGGCTCACCAGAGTGGCACCTCCGACCAGACTGAGAGGTATCTGGACGGCTTCCCCTGCCTGGCTCGCCGGGGGCGGGCGAATCAGTGACGGGTACCTGACCGTCGGTAGATTGCAGAGTATCAGTGAGGATCATTGTAGAGTAGCATTGTAAACTATCAGTAGATTGCAGTGATGTGGCTGATGTTCATGGGCCAGCGCTGCTGGTGCGCTCTGTGTCTACGCAAAGTTCGCTTTTATCCATACTATACTTGTGCGCCGGCAACGACTGCCGGGAAGACTGCCATGTCCGCCTGTTACTGGGAACGACATGCACATGCAGCGGGGCATGTACGAGCTGGTACGCGGAAGCAATTAATTACCGGTGCTATAGTGTCTGCTCATGCTCATGTCGCGACGTCTGATAGCATGACTCAAAACGTGCGCGGATGCATCACACAATATAGTGTGTCGGCCCATTCGTAACTGTCCAAAGACATCCAAAATGTGTAAAATCAGCATCAGTCCTCACCGCTGGCCAGTGAGCAGTGTCGGGGGCCCCGCCGGCCCGGTGCGTGCGTCACGACGTCGCGTCACGTCACGTCACGTCACGCCGGACACTCGACACAGTGTCGGACTCGCTGCGCCGGCCGGCCAAGACAGTGGCAAATGGTGCCCGGTAGTTGGCGATGCAGGCCACGGCTGCCGACTCGCTGACAGCCCTGGCCCCAGGGCAGTTCCTCGAGCGGCCACTTGAGGGAATTCATGTGAATGACATGCTGTATGGTGTCCTCTGAGTGTATGTCACGCGGCAGGTCCCGGTCCGCGAACATTGCGGCAGCGGTATTTTTGGGTACCTGATATTAGACTCGAATATTTCGTAGAATCATCTCCACCCTTCCCTTCCCTTCCCGTACCCGCTCACTTGTCGAATTCCACTGACCAGGTTTTGGGTAGTTGTTTTTGTATTTATCTGTGTACTTAGGAAATCAAATAGGTGTAAGCTACTGTTTTGTACAAAGAAGTCCGGAAATTAATAGATTTGAGGGATCGGGCGTAGCTGTTTTCCGTGCTTTCTACTGCATGTGCACAATTATAGTTTACACTTGCATTGCGCATGTGCAATCAACAAATCGCGAAGTAGTCACGGACGTAGGTACGCGTTGAAAGAGGAACATGTCCGGATAATTTGTATAGAAATGTGTTGCGTTTTGAGCGATCAAGTTATGATATTCGTACGTGAAAAGTAGCTTATCGGAGGTCACGAGGGTCTTCGTCAAGGATTACATCAAAACAAGTGTTTTGAGGGGTCGCAATAGCTCGATCGGCATGGCATTGGACTCTCGATCGTTAGATCATAAGTTCAAATTCTACAACCAGCAGAATTGCTGAGTCTACCCGCGACCAAACGGCGTCACAGATTGGCGACGCTGTATGACCAAGCAGGCGAAGGCGTCGTAAAAACCAATGTTCTTCATGAATGTTTTGGGCCAGATTTTCTCGTTGCAAACTTTCGAAAAATATCTGAGAACATTTGTAGGGAAATACCAATGAAAGATCGTGTCCCGCGTCTGTGTGGCAGTCGCGACGTCGCTACACTGCACTACATGGTATCGCTACACTACATTACACGGTGTCGCTACACTACACTCCCCGGTGTCGCTACACTGCACTACACGGTGTCGCTACACTGCACTCCCCGGTCTCGCTACACTGCACTACACGGTGTCGCTACACTGCACTACACGGTGTCGCTACACTGCACTACACGGTGTCGCTACACTGCACTACACGGTGTCGCTACACTGCACTACACGGTGTCGCTACACTGCACTCCCCGGTGTCGCTACACTGCACTGCACGGTGTCGCTACACTGCACTACACGGTGTCGCTACACTGCACTCCCCGGTGTCGCTACACTGCACTGCACGGTGTCGCTACACTGCATTGCACGGTGTCACTACACTGCACTGCACTGGAGGAGCACCACCGGAGAGAGCTTCCCATGGTTAGTGCCATATTCTGGCTTCCGCAGTGGGTACAAGTAATTTCCAGCGGTCAAATTTGAACATGATTTAATCCAATTATCTTATGATGTGTAGTTCCTTGTATTTTCTGATGATTGTACCCTGTAACTTTTTCCTCAGAGTGAAATTGGGCTACTCAACTTTTTCTACTAAAAATATGTCGTACAGCTTCCGGGTAATATACTAACAATTTTCAACGTTCCTAGCTGTACAAAAATGAAATCTGCTACATCTTAATATCATGTTGAATTGCTTCCATAACCTTTTAACCCTGTCGTTTTTGCGCTCAATTCCAGAATGTGACTGGTGTTGTTTTATGCTAATCATGCCGAAACGCTGAATTTTCCGTGCCAATCCAGCTTGGCGCCATGGGACCAATATATTGCGAATCGTTCAGACGGTGTCGGAGGCGCTGCTGGCGGAAGTGGGCGGTCCGCGCATTTGGAAGTTGCTTGGGTTTACCAAATCCGACCAATGATCGTCCGACCAGATGATCCGCGGATTAACAAGTCCAACTCCACATTCGCAGATTGTCAATTCGCATTCACAAATGTACCTGAGAGCCTGCCAGAACACTCGACTGAGGTTTTTCCTCACGAGCCGGCGACCAGAGGCGTAGGGCGTTTCACCGGGGACGACATCCAGTTCTAGCCCTAACGCGGGCAACGAGACGGCGCGTGAACGGAAAATCGACGCGCCTGGTGCTTAGTATACAGGAAGCTCGCAAAATGTCATTACGTGTACATCTACTGTAATCCAAGGTCCGGTCGTTTCGAAGAATCTGCGCCCAAGGGAGAGGCCGTCGTAAATTATTTTTCCGAGAACTCTTGTAGTTCAGTATGTGGTAGAGGAATTTTGCTGCGAAGTTAGTGATTTGCACTTGAGCTACAACACGGCGTAAATGAACATAACCTAACCTAAATCATAATGCTGGGTGTCTCGGGTGGAAAATTGAAGGACATTTTTGCGGCTTAAGGTGTTCACAATATATGTTACTAAAATTATCCCTCCGTGAAGCAAACAAAAATTGTTGGACTAGGTTATGTTAGGTTAGTTTTTAGTTTCACAATTAGCTTTTTTCTGACAACACACTTGGATTTTCTCAGAAAATGTTAAGCTGGTCAGGTTAGGTTTTTAGGTGTAAAATTATTGAAGACAATATATGTACTTCAAACTTAGAAGAGGATTAAATGCAAGGAGCCGGGCTAGACGTAGACAAGATACGGCAAGGCTGCAGTTTAAAAAAGAATTCAATTAAGTCATATGTTATTTTGCATTATGTACTGCCCCATCGAAAGCCCCCTTATTGACATTATTTTGCTCTAAACTGAAGTATATGTATTTCTAATGGAAATACTTATGTTTTAGTGAAATACTCAGATTTGACGAGAAGTTGGATATTTTGCATTGCATTTGGCGTCCAGGATAACTAGTGCCCGCCTGTGGGCGCTACATGACCACTGCAGTCGATAAGCCCCCAAACCCCAATACCCAACCACCTAGTGCTCGCCTGGGCGCCATATTACCACTTACAATAATGCTCCCGAAAACAAAAAGAACTAACTGTCCGCCATGCCTAATTTAAATTGTCTTCAAGCAAGGGTGCACGGCCTCTCCTCCTCGGTCCCCACCCCCTCACATGTTGCGAAAATGAAGTCATTTGTGTGCAAATGACAGCAGTGTTATGCAGTTTAAAAAAGGCAACTATGCACATGCTCGTCTGTATTTCGTATACTCCATGTGACGGCTGTGTATGACATGTTTCAAGCTTCATCATCACATTGCACCACATATATATATATATATATATATATATATATATATATATATATATATATGTGTGTGTGTGTGTGTGTGTATATATATATATATATATATATATATATATATATATATATATATATATATATATATATATATATATATATATATATATATATATATATGGCTTCATACATTCATGCATTAATTGAATCAGCCAAGCTACTAGGTGTATAGTGAATTATTCAGTTGGTCGTGCGCTGTTCCTGCGACTGGATTTTTAAGCGGGCCAATCCGCGTGCGTATCCACCCAAGTGCGGCGTCAGCACGATCACGTCGGACGTGGGTGTCTCTGCAGCCGCCGCGACTAATCGTCCTGTTTGCCTGTTTCAGAAGAGGACGTGCTCAGTAATTATTTCTCGCGCAAAGGCAAGAAATACGGCCTGCTCAGTCTGTTTCATTACGCAAAGGACGGCTTGCTGCCGGAGCGTACGAAGAAGACATACTGACGACGTGGGCGCGTGCGGGGGCTCGCGCCACGAGGCGCCGCCCCTGCCAAATGCCGTGCCTGGCATTTGCCAACGCCGCCGGTATCTGGATCAGGTGATATTCAGAACTTCCGGCTGGTTTCTGGCTGTCTCACTGATGTCAGAAAATCGCACCTGATGTGCGATGCTCTGGTTGCTTTCAGAAGTCGTGTTTGATATTATGCAATCCTAACTGATGCAGGGAGTGTGAATGGCTGTTGCACCAGTTCTGACCGGTGCTCGGTACTGCCGACCGAAGTCGGGTGGATCCGTTCGCCGCTTCGCTTGCTGATCGACCTCGCCAGCTGTCGGTACATGGCAGCTGTCTGTATTATGTTCGACCCACAGTTGGACCAGGTGCCACTGGTGTCATCCGGCTGTTCTTAAGTGAGATGTGAACCTACCCTGATTTCCATCCGAACACCCAGTTTCCTATGCCCGCCAATCTGTTCAGCCCATACCCTCCCATCGGGTTGTTGTCAGTCTTCTTGATGCCCTAGTCACTCGCAGGTCTCGTCATATCGCGTGTGAACTGGGCCGGTTTTGCTCGGCCTCATGAGTCTGTGTAAAGCCCCTGTGTCCCGACTGAATGGTACCGGACCGGCATTGTCAGTACCGGCACTATGTGGAAGCCGTTGGCATCAGTAGGCCTCTGTGTAAGCTGACTGGTGACGAAGGCTCGCCTGTGGGTCTCGGGTGCCGGTGACCGGCAGACATATGGTGGCGGTCTGCTGAGCTACACCTCGTCAGCCGCTACTGCTCGTCACCGCCACTGTGCAGTGTGGCCGCCTCCCGCTGGCGGCGGTCTGCTGAGCTACACCTCGTCAGCCGCTACTGCTCGTCACCGCCACTGTGCAGTGTGGCCGCCTCCCGCTGGCGGCGGTCTGCTGAGCTACACCTCGTCAGCCGCTACTGCTCGTCACCGCCACTGTGCAGTGTGGCCGCCTCCCGCTGGCGGCGGTCTGCTGAGCTACACCTCGTCAGCCGCTACTGCTCGTCACCGCCACTGTGCAGTGTGGACGTTCCCACCTCGCGGCCGCCTCCCGCTGGCGGCGTGGTTTCGGTCGCCGCCGCCGCCTGTGTGCAGTGCGGCCGGACGTCTGACGGACGTGCGGCCACGCGGTCAGGACATCGATACGCGTGCTGGGCGGCCAGTGGACGCGCGCCCGCGCCGCCGACTGTGGCCCAGGGTTGGGCGTCGGCCGGGCGCGGAGCGAGCCGGGCCGCTATCGCCGCTTTGACGGCCGCCGGCCGCCACTGCAGCTGCTGGCGGACCGCCGCGGCTCGCAGTCGGCGCTCCAGCTCACCCCGCAGTCGGCGCTCTGGCTCACCCCGCAGCCGGCGCTCTGGCTCACCCCGCAGCCGGCGCTCTGGCTCACCCCGCAGCCGCCGCTCTGGCTCACCCCGCAGCCGGCGCTCTGGCTCACCCCGCAGCCGGCGCTCTGGCTCACCCCGCAGCCGGCGCTCTGGCTCACCCCGCAGCCGGCGCTCTGGCTCACCCCGCAGCCGCCGCTCTGGCTCACCCCGCAGCCGGCGCTCTGGCTCACCCCGCAGCCGGCGCTCTGGCTCACCCCGCAGCCGGCGCTCCGGCTCACCCCGCAGCCGGCGCTCTGGCTCACCCCGCAGCCGGCGCTCTGGCTCACCCCCCCGCGCTCTGGCTCCCCCCCGCTCTGGCCACCCCGCAGCCGGCGCTCTGGCTCACCCCGCAGCCGGCGCTCTGGCTCACCCCGCAGCCGGCGCTCTGGCTCACCCCGCAGCCGCCGCTCTGGCTCACCCCGCAGCCGGCGCTCTGGCTCACCCCGCAGCCGGCGCTCTGGCTCACCCCGCAGCCGGCGCTCTGGCTCACCCCGCAGCCGCTCTGGCTCACCCCGCAGTCGGCGCTCTGGCTCACCCCGCAGCCGGCGCTCTGGCTCACCCCGCAGCCGGCGCTCTGGCTCACCCCGCAGCCGCCGCTCTGGCTCACCCCGCAGCCGGCGCTCTGGCTCACCCCGCAGCCGCCGCTCTGGCTCACCCCGCAGCCGGCGCTCTGGCTCACCCCGCAGCCGCCGCTCTGGCTCACCCCGCAGCCGCCGCTCTGGCTCACCCCGCAGCCGGCGCTCTGGCTCACCCCGCAGCCGGCGCTCTGGCTCACCCGCCGGCGCTCGGCTCACCCCGCAGCCGGCGCTCTGGCTCACCCCGCAGCCGCCGCCTGGCTCACCCCGCAGCCGGCGCCTGGCTCACCCCGCAGCCGGCGCTCTGGCTCACCCGCAGCCGGCGCTCCGGCTCACCCCGCAGCCGGCGCTCCGGCTCACCCCGCAGCCGGCGCTCTGGCTCACCCCGCAGCCGGCGCTCCGGCTCACCCCGCAGCCGGCGCTCTGGCTCACCCCGCAGCCGGCGCTCTGGCTCACCTCGCAGCCGCCGCTCTGGCTCACCCCGCAGCCGGCGCTCTGGCTCACCCCGCAGCCGGCGCTCTGGCTCACCCCGCAGTCGGCGCCGACGAGGCGGCCGTCGCGTCGGTCCGAGCTGCCGGCGTGTCCGCCGCCCACCCGTCCTGTGGGACAGCAGCTCGCAGCGCCGCCGGCGGTGCCCCCGGTTATCTGTTTATGCTGCGACGTCTGGCCGTGCTCTGTGTGTGACGAATGCGTCCTGCCGGGGGCGTTCTTCCGGTGGCCGGCGCGCGCCGTGTGGGGGTGGTGTTCTGTGCCAGGAGACTGGGAAGCGGGCGTGTGGATTCGTTTTACGCCGCCTGCATACCGCGTGTGGTGGGTGTGTGGGCCTGGTGTCGGTTCTACAGCGGTCCAATTGTGCCGTCACCGGTTACCCGCTGGTTGTGGATTATGTCGTCTGTAATGCCCAGCAAAGTGTGTGGAGATGCGGGGTGTCGTTGCCGGGCGGTTTGACATGATGCGTTTGTCGAGCGTCGATGTCTATGCAGCAATGCAGCATCGACAAGAGCCTGTGAGGTCGGTGCGTTAGCCTGAACCGTGATCTATCTGAATTTCTGCCAGGAAACACGATGAATTTAATATAGGCGCGAAGTGAATTGACATTGCGAAGCTACTAAGTTTTGACTTCTCGGTAATTATACGGTGCTTAGCCATGCAACCAACAGCTTTGATGTATCACCATGCCATGTGTCAGTTCACAAATATTCACTTCACACGTACCACAATCATTGGCAAGCAAATATATATTGCATTGCGTGCCCGTTTTCACAAGTATGCCCATCCATCTTCATCGGCGCGAAAGGCCTTTTCACACTTTCGCACCTTTTCGTTTTGTGTGCTTCTTTTGAACATGCTCATTTTTAGACAGTTGATCAAGTTGAGTTCCATTGTCAAATATCTTAGCACATGAAGATACTTTGTGGACTTCTGGTAAGCATTGGTAATTGCCTACGGCCTCTTGTGTATTGGAAATTGTCGTTGTACTGTGAGCGTACATTCTTCTTTTTTTGTTCTTGGTTCCAAATATGCCAACAATTTCTGTAAAACCTGAAAGGTAGGCTCATCTGAGCTGCGGTCTTGCCTGAGCGTGGCACAATCCATATGACATGGTGTACCGAAATATGTGCATATGTAACCAGGTCATCCTGCTCTATAAACGACACAATGCTTTTGCAAAATGTGAAACCCAGCTCTAGACTTGCCGTGGTCCTTGCCACTTAGCTCGAGCCTCCAAACTGCTTGCTTGCTTGCAATGTAACCGATGCTATCGCCCGGTACTCACACATCGGAAGGCATTTGATAAGTATTACTTCAGTGATGATATGCCTGACAAGTTAATTTTCATGAATGTATCGTACTGTGAGTTGCAACATCAAAGCAATAGGAGTACGTGAGCTTATTTATTCTTGCTAATGGGCTATACACTACGTCGTGGGGTGATTGTTGAATTTCAACCTCCTATGTTATATTCTTATATAATATTGCTATGTTATATTCCTAATTTTGGCTCCACGAGGACCAGTTCGCAAGTTGATTATATATTTATGCAGCCGTTAAAATTTTGACATTTACGTATACATACGTATTTGACAGATTGGTATGATGCGACATGTGTGGTTGTATGCATGAAGATGAGTAGTTTGACACTTCTACACGAAGATATGACGATGACTGCACCAAGAGACATGAGGCAAGTTTGCATCATGTTTGCAACTGCTCCACCTGCATGGAGAAAGCTGCTGCACAGTGTGCGCTAGGTTCTTTTCCCTCGCTTATACAGGAAGGTTGGCCAGGTTGTGTAGTATAGAATGCCCACAGCTTTTGTAGTATAGCGCTTGAGCGCGACAACCTATTTTCATGAAAAGTACAGTCGCGTATTTTTACCTTTTTACACATTATCACAAAAATGTCAAGTATCGTGCCAGGTCGCGGTATCACGGTGCCATTTTTTTTAAAAGTCCTATCTAGTCAAAAACGAACAACCGTCGATTTGCTGTTTAAAGTCGGCGTTTTGCCGAATCTCACCCTCGTGTGCAACAACTTGCGCCTCGTGCGTGCATAGTTGATGCATTGACGAGCATAACGAGTGTATGAATGTGGAGGTCAATATAGGTCAACCACCTTAAAACATGACCTTGCGAATTTAGTGCTATTTTTAAAAGATGTGTTATCATTTGCTATGATAGCATGCACCAGCGACTATGAAGCAGCAGCGAACGATAATACGCGTACCCTTAGAGACATCAACATGACTAGGTCATGTCAGGCCAATCGAATAAAGGTGACAGTAAGCAGGGACTAACTTTTATGTTGCATACATATATTGCAGCAATATATCGCATCTTGCATGATTTTTTGATAATGTAGGCGTATATGTGATGTATACACATGAAGGTACATATCACTGGTGAGGTTTGACACACAGCTCCCTCCCCACACCTGCGCATAGACATAGATGATATATATAGACAGACATAGATGATATATATATACATATGTATATATATATATATATCATCAGATTTGTAGTTGCGAAAAACTTTTCCTCGGCATTCAAGCAGACGAATCAAGGAGTAATGACTATTCGGTGCCCTGAACCTGACATAATTGAAATCCTGCGCGATATTCTGAGTTCGATTGTTTTACTAAGTGAATTCAGTGTGAGATTTTACTCCGGAAGAGCGAAGCCCAAGTTTATTACCGTTCAAGTTCAACCATGTTCAGTGACACAAGTTGTTTTAGACACAAGTTGTTTTAGATTCAGTGTCAGATTTTACTCCGGAAGAGCGAAGCCCAAGTTTATTACCGTTCAAGTTCAACCAGGTTCAGTGACACAAGTTTATCACGGATGACCTTTGTAGGGTTACTACTCCATGGGAATTTTCGGTACGGAATTCGAATCCAGCTTCCATTTTGCCATAGGAGACTGAAGTTTAGGCATGTTCAGCAAGCGTTTCCACAATTGGAAAATATGCTCATGCATTTCATCTCGCATGTGGAAACAAAAACCACTTGCGACTTGACTAGAGTTGCAAAATCCAAAAGCCACTCGATTGGCATCTTTGGCAGCAGGCTTGTCAAAATTTAGAGAAAGTCGCGAAATGCTTCCATTTTCCAAACAATTTGGCCTTTGTCCTCACCTTGGTCAACCATCGCATCGCGATTGCTGTCAATGCCTCGCGGCACGCCATGCGCTGGTTTTCATTTCGTGTCTGTCTTACTTGGTTCTGAATCGCCAAGAGGGGGACGAGTAGCCTAGGGGTAAGTCGCTCGTCTCACAATCTAAATGTTGTGGGTTCGAATATCACCTGTCGCTACTCTTCACCCGCGACCAATCGGCGTGAGAGATTGGCGACGCTACATGGCTCAACGGTCGATGTGTCGTAAAACCAATAACCAACCAACAAATCGCCAAGAGGTCGTAGCCCTCTCCACATGTTGCTGAAGGTGGCAAAATATCGAAGTACGGCGAGCGTTGCTATGCCGTGTTGCTAAACACGCATCATACATAATTACCTGGACAACTTCCAATTCACTTAAATGCGATCGATTTAAATTATTTCCACCAGCTTGCAATTTGCAACAGACTTCCAACTTCCAGCAGGCTGATACATGTCGATTCACGGCTGTTGCGATGGTATACATAAATTGGTCGACACCATTGTACAGGTGACAGGCACTGGCCTTACCCAATGCGGTGCAATTCAACACATAGACAGCAATTAGGACAGCTACATGGTAATTTGCGTTAGTTTACGGGGTTTCTGACAACAAAAATGAAACGGCATTACTACGCAGTAAAGGCGTAATGCAATGCAAACGTTGGCACAATTTCGAGGTGCCAACTAGTTACAAATATAAACTTTTTTTGAACAAGTAAAACTCACACCAGTACTATGTGGCTGTACAGGGAGCTGCTGGAAATTTCCCGCAGCTCTCTCCTTTGATTTTTTTTTGTTCCTGTGATATATTTATTTCCATGAGCTGTTTTAAGACATGGTGAGGCATTTAGCATACAGGTAGTTGCTTTTCAGATTTATTGCAACTTTCAGTATCGATATACATTTCTATCTTTGCCAACAGCCGTTTTCACGAAGCTTCTCAGCAAATATTTAGTAGGGCAGCAGAGTTTCAAAGGACAGAGATAGTTTAAACAGTAGTTTATGCAGAAGTTTGGGACGGCGTTCGCTAGTTTCGGGTTGACAACAGCAAAGGAAGATAAGTTCTATACGCCGAATCCCGACAACACGTATCCTCAGCGACGAAGCAATCCTCGTAAGCACTTGGCAGCACATGCCGGTAATCACTGAATCTGAGCGGGTTATGGTATATATGGTATATGGTATACAAAATATGTTATATACAAAATATGGTACACCTGCTACCATATTTTGTTCATCTCTAAAGGTTTCTCGTTCCGGCGACGTTGGCGTGGCTCTTCCAAATCACTTCGCGATGCAAACGTGTCCTAATCATCAGAATAGTGTTCCAGACGTGTCCGAAAAGCTACTAAGATAGTGATCGACGTGCAATGCAACGGTAAAGAGGCGCAATTTGTCACGTGAAATCCGGCGGCCTGCTGCCATGTCCAGCCCAAGTCTACAAGTTAGCTAAAGCAGACGTTAGTTATTTGGGCTTTGGGGGGCGCCTCGACTACTTTTGTCATACGGTGCCCAGCTAAAGCTGGCCTACTAATAGGAGGATGCTTCAGCACACTACTCCATTGCAATGTCAAACAAGGACACAGTAGAAGGACTGAAAGTGGATGAGTCGATTGTAGGAATTGATGTCTGCTGCACACTGCCGACTCCGCAAGGAGGGAGAACAATGTCTCTGGTGGGAGTTACCGCAGCGTATAATGCACGTGACTTTCATGAAAGCATGCGTGGAATTCAGCTTCTAGTGGATTTCGGTGGACAGCAGAGGAACGCGTAGCGCATGCGCTGATCGTATATGAGCCGGTAACCAGTGGAGTCATCTAGTAGTGAAAATGTTATTCGTTGCGACGCGAACCGTGGGATTCGATCGTTAAATATAGCATGAAAGTTCCAAATTCCATAATGTGCTCCTAAAGAAATATCGGGAAATTGACCCGGTTCTCAAAGATCCCTTGCTGTTTATTTAATTCGGGAATTTCGACTGATCATTTGTCAGGTAGACGGTGGCGCGTCCACTCTGTGGGGTGACTGTGCCGAGATAGCTTCCATAAGGACGTACATTCTCCAAAGTTATCAATTTTGATAATCACTTGCACTATTTAGCGCACCCTTATCTGGGCCTAGCATACCTTTCAACAGTTTAGTCGCTACTACCTTGACTTGCGGTGATCAGGACATAGGTGTAGGCTCCCGAAAAGTATGTGTAGGGCACAGTGCATGAACAGGGTTCATGTTCAAGTTGAATTTATTGGTAGGTTGAAGCCAACATTGGAAGCTTGTCGTACGATATGTATAAATAGCTTTGACCACCAAAAGGTTTTTTTCACCTCACACACTACACCAATTTTATACATTGACACCTATGAATGTAGGTAACCATATTGTGTTTGTGTCTCCTCTTGTACGGGGACAGGGATTCGTGGGAGAATGTGGAAAGCTGGAATTGCCGATCAACAGCGGAGTTTGAGTCGACATCGGTATTGGGATAGTATGATTGCGGCACGTAATGGCCGGTGCGGCCAGCGCCATCTATGGATTCGGTGTGTCATTGTGTGGCACACTGGCCCTTGCCCCAGTCCGGCTCCTATTGCGTGGCACCAGCTGGGTAGGCGGCGGTACGGTGAATTCCGGGTGGCTTGGGTGTTATGGCCCTGTTCGGCCTGCGCCTAATAACTGCCACGCTGGTCGAAGGTGCAATTAGTTGATTGAGTAACGAACGTCCAGCACCTGGAAACAGAAGCAACTAAAGCTAGAGGCTACAACAGCTTAGTTGATTTTCGCTAACTACAATGAGCATGGAGCACATTACAGCACATGTATTGATTTAATTTAGTTGATTATGAAATGTAGGATTGCTGACACCGATGCTGCGCTGTGTGTACACTTCTCATATCCAGTTCACTGCCGGGTCTGATGATCTGCTTCTCCAGAATACCCGCGTGAGCACCCCGAACTGGTCGGTAAGTGCCCCATACAGTACACTCATTTGTATTGCATGGGGCAGATTCACAGCTTTGAAATGATATATAGGTGTCGTATGTTATTCCTACCACATATCAGAATATTGTATATACGAACTTTCTTCGTGACCTCAAAAATTCCCAACCTATATCTCGTGACCCCTTTCATCGATAAATAAATTTGAAGTCATCGTAATCGGAGCCTTATATTTGTCCTTCCCAGTGCACCAGTTTTAACAAAATCGGAGGGATGTGGTCCACACTTTGGTGTCTACCTAAGTTATATATCCTGGAATCGTCCGGCTCTGCAATGTTTTAGTTAAACGCCATTGATCCCCCCCCCATCCAAAGGGTCGCACCTCCGCTCCAGGCAGCTTGCTCGCGACCACCGAAAAGAGGCGTGACAACATTCCATTCCGTGCTGTTTCCCACATCGTATGACGTAGCTGATGATAGATCGCTTGCGGTTTTGTTTTAAGGAATTAGTGTCATGCCACGTTGCTAGCTTGGACGTCATTTGTGATGGTCGCGACGTCAGACTGCTGAATTAGATCTTAAAAGTCGTCCAAATGCATACACATGCTGTTTTACGACGACACAGGAGAGAAAGTATGATGGAATATGAGCAATGCATTTTAGGTTACATTCACTTTCTGGTTAGCGAATGGAAGAACTTCTCCGTCTCTTTACAGTTTAGAATTAACGCTAACCGAAGCTATACATGACACTGGTGACATTGTTTCTGTGTGGCAATTTCGTTAATAGCTTGGAAAATAAGTCGTTCTGCTAATGGCTTGGTTCCACCGCAGTCAATCGCGTTACATCACCTTCAGTGAAAAGCAGGTGTGTTGGCGCGGGCTTGCAGACTAGAGGGAAATGGAAAACAGCCAAGTGCAGCTCTGTTATGTTCTAAAGTGCGCATTACTAATAATTTAATTAAATGAGCATTTCCGTGTCTTTCGCAATTAATTATTTGCTTGGAAGCGATCCTTGGAGACTCGATCTTTATTTAAGTGCATAATAACCGAATAATTAGGTGCATGCCTATTTTGTCAAAACGGTGTTAATTTCCTTCCAATTATGTGGTACCCCTTGTCTACCGAACGCGTTTCGCCATGCTTGGCCTACAAAGGTGGTTGTCATCACTGCTCGCCTTTTCACTCCTGATTGAGCTGAGGTTTCGGACGGGCACCAGCGAGTTGTGTGCACGAGGTGTCCAATTAAGTGATGTCCAATATGTATTCGTACCGGAAGCCGGTCTCCAGGATATTTCAAGAATGCCCGGGTGCGTGCACCTCACATCGTGTAAGGTCAGCGGGCCAGGTCAGGTCAGGCCCCACAGGTCACAAATTTAAATCACGTGCAACATTCATGCTGCAAAGCGACTATTTTTACGTCTCCAAAAACTGATGAATGCCGCTGAATCCGAATTCATACAGTAAACATCTCCTGGAACATGTTGCCTAACATGGTAGTCCAAGACCAACCAAGTTTATTATCCTTAGTAACCTTGGAAAAGTCAACCTGGAATAAAGACCCGTCCATCCTCAAGGTTAGACGGGCATGGACGGGACGGGGCTGTCGTTAGTTCCAAGCGTGTCCAGGAATACCAGATGTTCCTCAAAACAGCTGTATCAGAGCAGTTACAGGAACCTCAGCAGCACGCTCGCAGCTAGTCTTCTAGTAGGCCAGAGACATACATGCCCTCCTGAGGACACAACAGCTGCGCCGCTACCACATCAAACTCAAATACATTGAAAACCACTATGGACATCATCGAAGCTTCCGGCCTGACAAATGCGACAGGAACCAGTTTGGACGCAAACTCCTACCATTTAGTGTGCAAATTGCCACTGCTCTTTCATAGTTCAGCCTCATAATGTCTACCACCGAAACTGGACTACCCACCAGGCCATTCTGGACACACAGTGAACTAAATATGGAGAGCCTTTTCTCGAGAATAAAAGATCAGATGTCACGCCAACTGAAATTATTGGCATCTTCAACGAATCCGCCAATATCAACCACAAAACACTCGTATTGACGGATGGGTCAAAACATGAGATGAAAGTAGGCATCGGCATCACCGGACCAGGCCTAAAGGCCTGTTTTCACGTGTCAGAAACCCGGCAGAGTCCCGGCAGAGTGTTGCCAGGTTTGAGCAGGACCGACAGATCGAACGGGATCGAGCAAAACCCGACGGCGGCGACGTCCGCAGCCTCTGACGTCACAGTATAAATGGATGCCGTCACGCAATGCATTAGCCATAGCGATTATGATATACTAGCTTTGTTCGACGTCGGCGGCAGACAATTTGAAATATTCCGAGTTGTCTGTCGTGTCCTGCCTGCGAACGGTTCCTGTGGTTGCTGTTCCGGTGGCTATATATATTTTTTTAATTAATGCATTAATGCAGAGCCGGACGTATTGGTGAGTTAATTGTGTTTTCCCTTCTCCTTTGCAATGTGTCTTGCACTGGAATCCAAACAAATGCAAAAGATGACATACCAAACCCACGTGTTTTTTTCGGAAGGAGGCTCATGCCACAAAATTGAGTCTGCTGAGAGGTGGAACTTTTGGTTTTCCTGATGCAGCACTAATTTCCAGGTTTATCATTTAGGTCTGTGTTGTTGCATGGAAGGAGTGAACTTGATAATTTGGCCCGGCAACAGAACTCATTTTGGGAAGTCGATTCTTTCCATGCAACATCCATACAGTTGATCATCAACTTATTCAATGTTGAGGTCGCTACCCCTTTTATCCTCACCCCAAACTCGGTTCCTGTGCCTTTGTTCCTCATCCTGGTAGGGATGAGTAGTTTTCGACACTTGAGTTTTCGGCACCTTTTTCAACCCCGTAATAGGAAGATATCACTGCTCACTTACTATCTTAACCTCACTACCACGCCCTCCACAGAGGACCATTGCTGTTTTAGAGCAAGACATCTTGTAGTCAGGTAGTGCGAAGTATTTGGGAATCAATGAGATATGGATACTACTGTGAGTGGTATCACTCAGGGCCTCCTCTAACATGTTAACTAGGTGGAATTGTAGAAAAGGTCGTACTTGTAGGCACGTGATATGGTCCAGTAGAACGGCGCGTCGCAACAACTCCGGAAGTTCGATTATGCTGCACTTGTGCCGTTGAAGGCAATTAAACGGTAAATACGAAAGTTCATACAACGCCGACAGTAAATGCTGTAACTTCTAATTTAGGGGCCGAAAGACAGATGTTCATTTTATCGAGGCGTCTGACCGCGACAGGTCCGCGCGTCTCGACAGTTCGGAGCGCTCTGGCAGCGGGGGTCTGGAACATACCTTCACACAGCTCTGCACACACCTCAAGACGATTCGTCACTCTCTCACTGGCTACTAGTAGGGACGTATTTTGGGCCCCGATTCCAATTGGTAGTCAAATGACGTTTCATTTCCGATGTAACGCGGCGATGCCACCCGGTGTCGGACAGTCGGGTGACATTTACCCGTCCCGCAGATGACCGCAACGCTCCCGGCCATTGGGCTTTAAACTCACGTCCGGCCGCTGCCGCGGCACGGGCCGTCGGCCAGCCACCGGCCGGCTCAAGTTCACGGGTTGCATGTCGGCTGGCTTATGGTTAAAACAGTACATTTCTAGCAACTTTGTTACAGAATGCGTCCCACTTAGTGCCGTGAAATCCCACCTAGTCGAGGCGAGTTTCAATTGAGAAAGCATCCAACACAGATCTTAGAATAGTTCCGGCAACGGAAGTGAGTTTTCCTTTGAATGATCTATTTTTATCACGAATAAAAGTGTTAGCAAGTTGACGGCACTTATGCTGAGGTTAAAACGACAAAGAATGCTCAAATGCGAAGTGTTTCGGTGACGAATGAATGCTACAAAGCCAGCAGTTGGGTCCATTAATGGTGGTTTGACAAAAACATGACCTATACTGTTACGCACAATAGAGGGGCGGGGCAACGCCCGCCAGTCCGCATGATGCGGGTGACAAGAGCTTGATTGTCAATTGCGGTCCTGTCTTCAATGTCGCTGAAATAAGGAGGCAGATGAAGCTAATTTCCTTTGCAAAAAAGGCAAGATGTGCAGCATGGTGGAATGTTGATAGGTTTTTCCTCTCCCGGGTGACACTACGCCCTTCCCCAGGTAAACGCTGCAGTTGCCCCCACCCCCACCCCACCCCATGAAGTGACATGGTCCTAAAAAGAACCAAAATGGCTGGCACTAAATAAACACATCGGGGTATTTTAAAACTTGCCGGTACCTAACAAAATGCGTTGGTACATACAAAGGCAGTAAACTCCTAACAAGAGCCGGAGTCTCAAAAACGTGTCGGACTCCTAACAAAAATTGGCTGGGGCCTGAAGACACATGCAGATAAAGAAAAACCCAATGGTCCAAAAAAGAATACCGGCCAGGGACTCGGTTCGGTGCGAATCTAGAAGCTTATTTAGTCAAAGAGATGAAGTACATCAAAGCTCAGTGGGTACCCGTATGTCTTAACCACCAGAAAATGCAGGTAAAAGAGAACTAATTATTGAATTGAATAAATCGAACTCGCCCAGCCAACCCCCATGACGTCAAATATGGCGCAAGACTATCATCTGGTAGCAATTAGCAAAACATAGGAGGCTTAGCAGAAATCGTAGAATCACACGAATTGTGGCGAATGCACTGAATGCGCAAGTCGGGTGCACACGTGCACGAACGCTGGCGTGGTGGCGATCCTATGTTGTTCCGAACTGGAATGCCTGAAATTGGAAAAAGTTTACAATTTCGAGTGGTTTGTGTGGGTGTAATTTTGGGAGGCTGTGGTGACTTCACGGAAAAAAAAAACATTCGAACAGTATGGGAGGAGTTATGGTTAAAATTCGGTGACTCAGAAGCGATGATGATATGTTGGGCCGCTCCACAGGAAAAATTTCGTCGGTCACTAATTGCTTTGTTCAAAGAGTAAAAGGGTCCCCTTTGAAAAATAGTGATCGAAAGCTGGTGGCTTTAAGCTAAAAATAGTGGTAGGCTGGGCTCCATCCAAATCCGTTTTCCCCTTCCCTTGAGAGAGGGATAGAGTTTGGCCTGCGCTGAAGGTTGCTTTCCCCACCTCCCCCTCGCAACCGGTTGGCTAGATCCGGCTGCAACGCCATGATGAACTGGTTAGGTATGGGCAAGAAATTCCATCCCATGAAAATTTCCGAGAGCAGGCCCTGGTGTCCCTTCAGTCAATTAGCATTGCATCGGCTCATTTACGGCGCAGTAAGCAAGCAACCGAGACGCTTTATGGTACATTGGGTGGATGACGTCAGTCTGCTAGCATGACGTTGGCAGAATGGGACGTGACGTCAGAGCGTGCCGCCGTCTGCTATTTTTTGCCACCGCCTGCTAATTTCTACCGCCGACGTCACGAACGTCGGGTCCGCCGAGCCAAGATTCTGCCGGAGTCGTGCCGCGTGTAAACAAGCCTTTAGGCTTTCCAAACGCCTACCGGATAACATTTCCATCTTCACCACTGAAGCAGTGGTAATACTGGCCGCGATCTTCATACGGAGCAAGCGCAAAACGAGAAACGTAGTAATTTTGTCAGACTTTGAGTCAGTCCCTCAGTCCATGAGCAACGCCCATCGCTCCAACCACACCTACAACATTAAGCTAACATTGGACACATGGAACACATCAAGCCAATCACACCGCCAAAAAGAAGCCACCCTCACTACACTTAGAACTGGTTGGACTGGGTGTGCAAAGCCTCAACTAGAAAATGACCATTTTGCAACATCTCACTGCGAAACCTGCAACACCACGTTAAGCATAGGCAACACCCTGCTAGACCGTAGTAGCTTTGATACTCAAAGACAACCAATTATAAGGCCTTCTGTCAAGTGGAAGACATCACTCTCTCGCTTTCCTCGCTTCTGTGTGATACACATCCAGAACTACTCCAATTATCATTTGGCTAGTACCTATACGCCGCCGAACTGGCAAAAGCATTGTAGTCGCGGCACAACTAACACGCAATCCAACACGCACTGCATGCGCGCGCAACCACTCATAGCAGTGACATAGATAATCATCCACAAATGGCATCGTACGTAGATGAGCCAAATCGTTTCACCACTCTGAATAAATACCTGTCGGTGCCGTCAGACGTAGATGAACCGATTTGCATTATAATTTGCAACGTAAAGCATCTGTCCAGAAGTACCAACGGACGTAGCTGAGCTGAATTACAAAACACTGTACTAACCCAGCGCACAACCCAAATTAATGTATGCTACTGCAAATAACTAACACACGGCAGCTGGTGTGATCGGTGGCGTGGGCAATTACCTCCTGCCGTACGGTAAAAAAAAGCCTTCAGTGCTCTTCGGCTAGCGCAGACCAGGGAAAACCAACTTTCTTACCAACCTTTCCCCACCTCAACTACAAATTATCTTGTGAACGAGTAAATATAACTACTTTAAACACATGGCCCACTCGCTTGAAAGGCAGCCCAAATGCTCTCTATGGTCCTATGGTCCGCCACGCCTTTAAACACTCACCCCTCCCCCTTCCACCCGAAGTAGTCATGAGTTGATTCGTGTTTGGTTGGTGTTTTCATGGATTTTCGAGCATGTTCTGTATAATTCACCCATGCTAAGCATTCTGTGCTTGACCAGTCACCCTACTCATGAACTTAGCATTAAAAACGGCAGATAAATTTAGGAATGAAACTTCTCGGTCATGGTGGTGGGTGTAAGCCGAATCCAAATTCCATAATAATTTATCAGTTCCTTTATGGGAACACGATTAGCCTACAAGCAAGATGAATTTCGAAAATAATATGGAACGGTTTGATGCAATCTGCTACACTGGGTTTGCTAGCGGCCCGGTGTCCGTGTGGCGTTTGGGCTGTGGACAAATCTGTGCGGGCTGTCGTTGGTATTGCTGTGTGCGGGCTACTCGCCCCACACTCATGCCGGACCTGCTTTGGATTTTTGCTGTGCTTTTCAAAGCTTCTGCGCGATTTGACGAAGAGTTTTAGGGCGTCATATAGTCAGCGACTGGTTAATTTATTTCTGAAAGCCCAGCTTGTCATTATTTAACAAGGCCGTGGTGAAACCAGACTATCAGACAGACAGAAACCAAACTGACTAAAAGTAAACTTGCAGAGGTAAAGAGCAAACGACTCGCCGTCCCGACGGGCTTTGTAGTTCTATATTGTATTTTCTTGTTGGAAGGCATGAAAGCCATTTTTGGGCCAGTGCTTGTGGCTCTTTTGTGTATATGTACGAAGCAGGAGTAACAACGCTTTCGTTTCTGCTCATGCCATGGCGTGCCACAACTCCCTTGCCGGACCACCTGATCCAGGGCTGACCGGACTCCCTTTTGAGAGACACGAAAGTGGTACCGATAGCGGACAACTCAAGACATCCATGGAAAAACTGTGAGCTGGCGACGTTTTTCGTGCTGGAGGTTATTGTATATTGTTACACGAAATATATTATTCGTGGACCAGCACGCAGTCAAGCGGTTGCGGGTTCTGGTCCCAGATGTCGCTATTTCGCTACTACAAAATCGGGCTCGCTACGCTAGCCCGATATCGGCCAGCAGAACCAGGAGTCAAGTTTTGGCTCTAAAGGTATCTGTGTAAGATGTAATAAAGTAACGTCGGCGTACCGGGGATCAGGATCCCTTTCGGGAGGTTTCAGAGAGCGATTTGCCAAGCATTTGCCAAGCCGACTGCAGACCGAGTCTGCATTGTCGGCGAACTACAGGTCTCAGCCTGGGGTGGCCTCCTCCCGGACGAAGTGGCCGAGCCATGCGCGAATATGCGGCGGCATGGATCCGGAAAAGCGCAAGAGCTCGGATCCCACTGGGCCACAATAGCAGTCGGGGCTGCGCGCGGTTTGACGAGTGACGGCGCGAGGGCCCGGAGCCGTTGTGCAACGCCGTGACCACTGTGGCCGTGTGCAGGTCCGGGGCACGACACGACTGCGATCGCGATAACTGCGACGACGCCTGCCACAACAAAAATATCGACTGTCGACGGTACTTCGACAAGACCGGGCTGCGAATACAAATAGTGCGACGTGGCAAACCTGCGACTGCAAGAACTGCGATGCGGCATTATTGCTACAGCGAAGACTTCGATCGGCCTCCCTGCGACACGATGCGAGTGCAAACGCATCAATGCATCAAGGCATGTTGTGTTATAGAGTGATCACGCTTAATTAGAGCCACAGGAGCCCATATGAGTTAACACGCGCCTTGGAGGGCCTCTGGAAACTACGCGCACTGGAGGGGGGGGGGGCGGATTCCGCCCCCCTGAGATCTCGGCTCCCATTAAGGTTAGAGCAACGAAATTCGCAGGGTGGATGGGCACGATAGTACACTCTATTGTGTGCAAATTTCGTGACCTTGGGTCAATATCTTCAAGGTCAAATAAGGTCAAAATAACAAAATTGTCTGGTTTTGCGTGGCTTGGCTTGTCATTGGTATGGATCGCTGTAATTGTGTTTAGATGTTCCAAAATTGGCATTAATGATGTTTTGGACATTACTAATGATGTAATGCATGTGCCAGATCCGCCATTTGACCTCAGGTCACCAATATAGAAGCACTTTATCAGGTCATTACCTCCTCCAGTTACCGGAACCGGGCTGCCCACCTGACTCTCCGTTGGGCGGCTCGGCACAATCGGCTTCGCAAAGAAAGCAGTGAAATACATGAATAAAGTATAGAAACACTTAAGCACACAATAACAAACAGTAGGATGTGTAGGGAGTAACATGCAAAGTGACGTCAATCGCATGACAGTCATTTCCATTTATGACAACATTCCAGTTGACCATGCTTGGTTCCATTAGCCTGTCATGATGACCTCGGCGACCTAACATGACTTTTAAATGATATAGCATAACAATATGCATCAAGCAAGCCGCTTGTGTTGTCAAGAACACTTCCATTTTGCCAATATACGGGAAGCGCATCAGCGCAGATTTTTGTGGTCTGCAGCTGCGATTTTTTAAAAACATTTAACGGCCCATAGCTTAAAAACTTTCCAGCCGATTTTAATTTGTCTTGATTTAAACAATGCACCGGTTATTTCTAAGCAGGTACGGAAAAAAATGGCGCATATCGGCCAGTACAATATGGAGTTGTGTACGAAAAATCGGAGGGGTGGGCGGATTTCGTCATCCACCCTACCAGGGCGTGTGTTAACCTGTCATAAACTTGACCTGACTTGACCTCGGTGACCTGACATGACATTGGGACAATGTAGCATAACAATATACATCAAACAAGTCGCTAGTGTTGCCAAGAACACTTCCTTTTTGCCAATATGCGGGAAGCGCATCAGCGCCGATATTTGTGGTCTGGCGCTGATAGTTTTTCTTGAGTTTACCGAACCCTAACTCGAAATATTTTCGGTCGATTTTCGTTTTTCTTACTTTAAACAGCGTGCCGTTCATTTCTAAGCAGGGACACAAACAATGACGTACATCGGCCGGTAAAATCTGGAGTTATCTACGAAAAACAGGAGTGGTGGGCGGATTTCGCCTCCCCCCCCCTCCAGGGCGCGTGTTAAGCCTATAAAATGGAGATACCCTTGTGACGACAAAAGGACACCAATGCCATATCCTAAATCAATACCATATCCTAATTCCAAAGAAACTATGTTTGATTGCCTTAGCCGTGATGGTGTTCGATCGCGTAAAATCTGCAGATATTCGGCCGCTTAAGGACCTACAGCTATTCAAGCAGCTATGTCACGGCCTAAAGCGTGTGGGTGTCTGTCATGTACCAGGACGTGATCGTCGGATGGTGGATTTTTCGTAGTTGTCGATTTGAGTTATTCTACTGATTTGTGAACGAATGCACTGGGCAGTGCTTAAGACGATGTATCTGACCGATGGAGTTCATTAGCCATCGCATGTGTGTTGTGGAGCTCTGAGGTGTTCCTGCCGCTGCCGCTGCGGAACTTCATGTTGACATCAGCAGCTCGATGGAGGCCAATGACCCCGTCTTGCGATGTCTGTCGGACATCATTCCTGAGCAGCTGAAGATATCTCTTTGGAATTTAGCATATTGTTCAACAATTAAGCGGATTTTGTGTTAGCAAATATGGAGGTCACGACTTATGTAGATGAGTATTTTTGGGTACCCTGCTCCAGACGTTTTGTGGAGCACACGCACAAGCATACACTACGCACGCTGCATGCACCTTAAAGGATCCATTTTGTAGTGTCGTTGCGGCAAAGGTGGATTCAGGAATTACCATTCGGGAGGAATTTCTTTCGGGGTGGGCTTCAGTGAAAACAACATTCGTTGAGCGGGAGGGGGGGGGGTGTACTCAAGCATACTGTAGGAGCGACTTTACAGCTGATGGGTTTTTAACTGAAAGACCCGTTGAGCGGGTGAGCAGGGTTCAGCAGAGCCTTCCTGAAAGGGCGCCTGTCCTGACACCAGAGGGACGTCACCTTTCTCTGGGGGAGGGAATACATTCCTCCTGTATCCCCCGTATCTGTCCCTGCTTTGCGGGGCAGTCCTGTTCACGAGCTTCCTCTCAGGTTCCCGCCGTATCTCATTGTACACGTTGTACAGTTGTACACATGACGGGCTGTTCAGTATTTTGGGTCGGGCGAACAGTGCCCTGGCGACACGAGACGAGACAGTGGCATCGGATCTTCGGATCTACTTTAAGGCGGACGATGCCCGCGAGCCTGATGCCTCGGGCGCTGATGGGTCAGCGTTAATCTCGTGGTATGGCCGAACGCCTCCCAATTACTGTCATCTCCTCGGTGGGAGCCGGCCGGGAAAAACATTGCCTGAGATCAGACAGTATCGGGAGTTCCTTGGTTTTCACCAAGGGCCTCTCAAGCTCCAAATATGCGCACTGGCTGACTGCGTCACCTTCTCCTGCGTCACGTGTTTAAGGCGGTAGAGCTAGGGAATGTCAAAATTAGGTCACGGCCGACTTTTACGTCACAATGAGCATTTTGAGTGCACGTACATTGAGTCTGAGCGAACAAACCATAGAATGGTTTGTAGAATAGAATTATCAGCTAAGCATCCACTTATAAAGAAATATAGCAAAGGTAGCAACACACAACATGGTCTCAGGTCAGGTCACGGGGTGAAACGCTGATGCGGACTAAATTGCTTTGAAGCATAACTTTGCCACGAATTCTTAATTGCGCTGAAATATATCTACTCGCACAGTTATACCTTACATAGTGCTACAAGAAGGTCAGGCTCCAATATCAGGTTAGTTCAGTCAGGTATGGTCTGAAGCATATCGGGAACGTCCGCATAGGAGATGTTCTGCAGTTGAAAATATGGGCATTAACGAAGTGCAAATAGCGAAATCGGGATTCACACGGGTAACTGATCACTCCGATTTCGTATATGTTGTAATATTTCAGAAACTGCATGAACAGGAAAGGAACTCGGCTGATTTGTTATCTAAAATATCATCGAAGCGCCCGTCAACGAGTTCCACAACACCTCAATTACCAGTTGTATTTTGCAGGCAAGCACAGGAATAGCAAGTTTAGCGTGTCACATTCTAGTGTCTGTTGGGATCTTGCCAGTTGACAATGTCATGCCACGCCGAATTCATGTCCTCTATCCGCATTGTTTCATGCCCGCTATCGCTCTCGTATGGAGTCGTTCACGATGACATGTTTTCTAAGCGTGCCTGTTATGGGGTCTCTCAATGTTTTGTTTTCAAGAGCTTCGAGACGAGTCATGGCTGGTCTAGGAGTAGTGCGCTGATCTCTCAACCGAAAGGTTGTGCGTTTCGGTTGTAAAAGCAACCTGTTGTTGCTCTTCGCCTGCAACCAATGGACATGAGAGATTGACGCCGCTTAGTAATTTGATCAGTGGATTCGTTATGGATCCGATAATCAAACACCCATTGACAATTTGGGATTTTTTTCGAATAGATAATCATATGCTGACGACAAGATCCATCATTCTCAAAATTTGTGAATGCTTGTACTTGCGCTGGTGTCACCCAATACTTTTTCCTGATCATAATCTATATCGAGAATTGTCGGCTTCGCTAGCTTAGCACATAATTACTGTTAGTTGACTTTGGCCTTGTCGATAACCTCGAACCCTGCGCCTTTCACTGTGTTGGACTTTGTCATCAGTTCGTATGCCATCAATATTGAGGAAGAAATCGCATTCCCTTCACGAATAGATCTGAAACCTGCGGCGACGACCGGGTGACAAACTGCGCCTCCGACATTCACATATTTCACCCAACCTGAAAGGCGAGTCAAACACTGAACTAAGTTTCAAGTAACTCCGAAGTTCAACGGTGAGCCTGCATCACACCGTTTACTGCGCCTTTATCTATCTCACCACAAAAGTTACCGCACTGCGAGGGTTAAGTGGTTCATATCATTGAATTCCCAGTCGTGTCGCAGCAGAAAGGTCTGCAGCAGCATGGCACTCGCGCTCCCTGTCGCAGAACCGTGCGGGTCCGGCACAGCCCCGGCAGACCGGGGAGAGCCTCCTCCAGCCGGAGGCCGCAGGGGAGCTGGGCGAAGCGAGGTGGAGGGGCGAGCGTGAGGCGCAGGGCGGCGGCCGGCTGGAAATGACATTACTCATACTCAGCTCGGAAGAAGGAAGGGACGCTCGGCGGCATTGTCCGCCGGAGGAAGCGTGACCGGCGGCATTAGGTTCTGTCCGTCCGCATGCCGCGCCGCTGTCTCGAACGCCGGACGGCTGGGTGACGGCCTGGCGCGTACGCACGCGATCTGCGCCGCGTCGAAAGCGTTATTGGCCTTGACCGGCCTACGTTTCGCTGGGTTCGACTGTTTGCATGTTGTTCGCCGGTAGCGTTAGCTCTGAAAAATAGAGCGGCCATCCAGGCTCCGAGTCGGCGAGCCCCGGTCGTAAGCCCCAGCGTTGAGGAGGCGCGGCGAGCTGAACACGGCCGACCCGCAAGCAGGATCCTCGCACACCAGTGACGAGGCGGCTCCGTTGGCGGAGGCCCTGGAGCGTGCACACGCAGACCACCGAGGCGATGGTGTACGGTCGGCAGCGAGAAGTGCCCGCGTCAAGACGGGACGGGAGCGCACACCGTCCCAGAACACACGTGGCGCTTCCCTTTGGTCGCCGCGCCCGCACTACTGCCACCACAGGGGCGCCGGCGTGACCTTGACCTCCCAGTGAACCGTCCGCGGTGGTCACCACTCGTGCTGCGGGCGTGTTCCATGAGCTACAGGCCGCGTCTCGCCTCTTGCGCGCCCCTTCCCCTCCCCTTCCGACGATGGGTACCGACGTTAGTTTTTCGTACGGGGCTGACATGCCTGTTTTACTTCTCATGTACCGATCATGTGTTCTCAAACTGACTCCGAATGTTCGTGTATGATTGAGTGTGTGATGCAGCCGCGCACCAACTCGAATTCATCCATAACACCGGCATCGGCATTGGTGCTGGAGCTGCTCATAACTTCCCAGGTGACAGTGCTATGAGAGAGGTGGATGGGCCTCTTCTGGCGCTGCACTGCAGGCCGTTGCCAGCGGAGCATACATGTCAGGCCGCTCAGAACCGGGAGAATCCGACACAGGGCTGGATTTGTTCTGGGACTGCGTCAGTCGATTTGCAGTCATCGCGGCCGATCTTTCTGGCGCATGACCTCACCATTTCGTGACTGCAACATCGCACCCGACTATGCGATACGTACCGTTATTCAGATATCTGCTCCTTGGCAGGTTTTCTGACCACACATTGATATCACTTTGTGGTGTTAAAGGAGGGATGGAAGCGCAGCAGAGCTTCTTCAGATGTTGACTCTAGAAAAATACACGAATGTCATGATTTCTCGCGGACTTATGCGGACGGGTCCACGTCTGGGTCTGACGTTGAGTGTTCCTATCAGTCGATCCTCTGCTGGATCGTTCTGTTTGCCAGAACATGCAGCCATTTTACTGCCCAGCGTTGTGCTATTTTGAAAGGTTTCAGTTTTATGCAGTGATCATTCCGGGAAGCACTTATTCTCTGAGCAGATTTTTGGTATTGCAATATTTCAACCAGGGCGATCGACCCGTATGCAGGATTTCACGCGTTGTGGGATCACTAAATGAAATGGGTATGGCCATTGTCCATTGCTGGACCTGCAGTCACGTCGGGCTGACTCGGAATGAAGCTGCTGAGTCCAGAGGTGAAAAAAAAACGGCTACTCGGCCACGAGCGTGGATGACAGGTATATGAGATATATCTCCGGCTGCGGTGACAGCCCACGGTACCGTACTATCATTGCGTATGGATTGTATTTATCATCAGGCCGCTTTTCCTCTTAACATACCCAGTCAATTTGTATTTTCTAACCATACAGACATATACATACTCATCTTGTTTCAGTGCATGTATCAGAAGTGTACAGAAACAATTTAGTAGCTATGATCGAGGGGACAGGGGGTTGAAAAAAACACTATACAACTCGTGGTAAAGTCCATAGGTTTTAACATTGCCGTGGTAAGCCTGTCACCTACGAACTGTCCCGTCGCCGTCCAGAGATTGAGCCCGACGCAACAGTTCCGTTTTCCAGCGCAGTTTGTGGCGTGTGGCACGGCTCACATCACAGGTAACGAGATATGGCTGACATCACGTGAAAGCTCCAAATGTTGGCTATCCGTCTGGCACAATTCCGTCGCGGTCGGGTCAACGTGTTGCGCGTGCACGCCACCGAGGTCTTGGGAGAACGGGTGTCCGATGAATGATCGGCCGCCCATGTAGGTAGCAGCATGTAAGCATGTAAAACTGAGATTTTGAGTACGGAAAATCACCAATTTTGGCGCTCTCCATCGACCCGATTCAAACCGCAATATCTGGACCATCAATGGACCGATTGACACCAAACCAACACCTCAGTATTGCCACGACAACTGTCAACATCGTCGTGGCAACCGTTTCCGAGTCACGCGCCACGCGCACGCGAGAGGGGTGTGAAAAGCGGAAGCGACGTTTTTGGGCGTTTTTCACGATTTGGTCTCGTTCTCGGAAACGGCTAAACTTAGCGACTTGCCGTCACCTTCACATCATGGCCCCATGTACCGAATATAATTTTAAAATTGACGATCAGTGGCTGCAGAGTGTGCGAGCGCAGTCATCGTGACACGGGCTGCACGTGTTTCAGTCCGTGAAAAAGGCTCCGCTTTCCACTGTCTCCACACAACTGTCGAATGACAATTCGTGGAGAAAGTTGTACATGCGTATGGCCCTACTTTTTGTGATGCTCACAAGTCCTTCGGATTTTATCCATCACCAATACTTTTGTTGCAATCGTCGATGCCCGCAACCGTGACCAGGCGTCATTTTCGGCAATCTCAAGCGGCGGACGGGCGGAACACTATCCTGTCACCTTCCAGAGACTGAATCCGACGCAACAGTTCCGTTTTCCGTTTTCCGTACACGTATCCACCTAATAAGTACCAAGGCGCTGTTGAAGCTGAACTTGTGTATGTTTGCGTGGTGTTTCGTCTCTGAGAGACGAGAGTCATGACAAATATTGCAAACATGGTCTTGTCTTTGATGTTGACCGCGAACAATATTATTTTATCTCCAGGAAGTCTTCCACTCCATTTGTCCAAAAGAGGAAATGAGTCTTACAATGACTGCAATCTCCTTGATGTTTGGTCATTGTCATGGGAGGATTAAACACGGAGTATGACCGTGAAAAGTGCGAAAATAGTTTTTGTGATAACAGAAAAAAATCACATCATTCTCCAACTTTGAATGCAACACAGTTTTCCTCTCATAATCCAGGATTCCGATTAGAGGAAAAGTCCTCAAAGTCCTCTACTCTATGCCAACCTGTAATGCCACATCATTTTCCTCTCCAATTCCAGAATTCCAAGACATAAACCCAACCTTGGTAATGCCTGACTGAAGTGACACTTTTCTCGTTTCTCGGTCTAACATATTATTTCAGCCGTTTTCCCACACTGCAGACTTCTGTAACCCTTATCATGAAAACAAATGTTTTGGTTCTTCCAATATGAGCCTTTATTTTAATAATTTCATCTGGTCACTTCCACGGGTTTTGTTTATTTGTGTCGGCCCATGTCTTGCCATAAGCAGAACTTGCTGTATTGACCAAAAGGTTTAAAAAAATAAATTACTTGAAACTAATGCAAAATATGACCTATGACACCCTGCCCTCGATATTGGTGCTATATTGACTTCCTGATTGTACAAGGGAATTCAATTCGTATTCGTGAATTTAATCTTCAATGAATCATTCGATTTGGAGAACAGCATATTGTAATACCATGTGTATTCGCATGATTAGGATGATGTGACCATTGATTCCCCTCAGAAATGCTTATTTTTAGTTAGAAAGCAAAATAACATACTATTATTGTTTAATATCCAAAATAGTCTGGCCTGGTTTACCATTCCTCCTTTTAAATTGTTTCTTCAATATAGACACAATTTGTGTGTTGAATAATAAAAATCTTAAAATATCTAACCTGGTGTGATCTTTTTTTTAAATATTTTTGTCTGACATACATTGAGCATATTTTCACAAGAAAAGCTAGCTTAGCCTGTGGTTTTGCTTTGCTAAGTAAAGTGTGTGCACAACATATTGTGAGCACATTAAACCACAATAATACACACCATAGATGGATATTGATGGATACGCACCATAGAAGCAAGATTAGCTTATATTGTTTGTTGTAACTTTATATATTAATTAATAATTGAAGATCGTGTATAATTGAACAAATTGGAGATCTTATATGGACTAAAGCGTTCTTCTTTGTTCCATTTCAGCGGCATAGTCGATATTTCGCGCTCACACACATGCATACGGGTCTTAATGTGAACTATCAGCATGTGACAGCCTGGTGGTATTCGATATTCTGTAGGTGACAGGCTTTTTCACCTCTGCTGCTGACTTAACTGCGATAACCGCCATCAGCCGCTGTCGGTCGCGTCGTTTCCTTCTCACTCTCTTCGAGAGATCTATGTCATCGTTCATGCGACCATAATCGCAAGCCTGGAGCTCAAAGTGCATAATAAGCTTGGGGTTCTGAAGCCTACACTATGACAAAGTTGGTCCCCCCACCGGGCTTGACGTCTGAGGATAGGTTGCCACACTTGGGTGCGTACTGACTGGAGTTGACTGATCTTCATGTCACGTTGTTCTGCCCTGCCTGTTGTGTATTATAATCATGGTAATGTGTTCATCCACGGAACATCTGCGCCGCCAATATTTTGGCAAAGTGATCATTGGCTCCTGTTTACGTGTCTACTTGATTGCGACTCAGTATCTCTGGCGTCTGATAGCACTGATTTGCATTCCTTCAACAAGCGCACATTAATGTCACATAGCATTCTTCTTGAAGAGCAATGTTCAACCCATAGAGGGATATTACAGAAATGCAATAGAGGTGCGTAGGAATAAGGATCAGACGGATAAGGATAGAGGCTAAGCGGATATCACTACATATTTGCTGAAGTTATAGATATGGTAGCCAAAGGATTCCGTAGCCAACACGCCGCTAAACATTAATTCGTCTATCTGAGGACCTCCGTGCCCGCACCACAGGCTCGAGCTAGTCACGTGCCGTTCGCGATCCTCCGCGTGTGCAGTAGACGGGCTCCGCGGGCTCTGACAAACCACGTGCCATCCGAGAGTGTCTGTGCCACAGGCTTCCCGAGCTCCGTGCCATCCGAGAGTCTTTGTGCCACAGGCTTCCCCGAGCCACGTGCCATTCGAGTCTCTGTGTCTGCACCACAGGCGTCCCCGAGCTATGTGCTATCCGAGAGTCTTTGTGCCACAGGCTTCCCCGAGCCACGTGCCATTCGAGTCTCTGTGTCTGCACCACAGGCGTCCCCGAGCTACGTGTCGTCCGAGAGTGTCTGTGCCTGCACCACAGCCATGTTCCCCGGGCCATGCGCCATCCGAGATGCTCCGCACCACCGGTTCGGTCCGCCGCACCGCGCCATCCGGGAGCCTTTGCAGTTCTGCCGCATCCGGGTGCCGAGAGAGGTTGGGCGCCAGCATCTGGCAGTGGAATGTTGTGCATGATGGAATATTTTGTAGGCGATCAAATACTGAATGATCAAAGCTTTGCAGCTGCGTGGTTCCAATTATCGTCACAGTTGTGGTGCTTCCTTGGTTGATGACGGTTGGTAATTTGCATCAACCTGTGTGTTTTAAGATTGTATTCAACGATTGTGCTGTTGCCATCAATGCCATTCAAGTGAACGAGTCTTGATGAGAGGTTCATTTTCAATCCACATTCTGTGAACAAGTGGGAATGAACAAGGATGGGAATGAACAAGGAATGAACAAGGAAGTGTTCTGGGAGTGAACAAGGATTTCCAAAGTGATGTGACCTGCCCATATGGCCTTAACTAAACAAAGCTGCAATGGTACTACTTTACGTGCACAAATAATTGTACTTAGACAACTGGTCTTTTCAACGTGCATTTGGCCGAGCCTCAACCGGCTCACCAGACCGGTCGGTACTGGTCTTCGGGCACAAACTGTATGGTGTTTTTCACCTCTAGTGTCCACTAATGTGCGTGATCCCACTGCACCAGCCTCCCAGACACGCGCTACTGACGGCCGAAGACGTCCCAGCGCCTGCTGTGTCGCGCGGACCGTCCATCTCCTGGGACTGCGACACACCTGACCAGACACAGCTGGTTCGATATTGACCTCTCCTCGGCCTCGACGGACCCGACGGCCCGAATGTATCGTGACGAGTTAGGACGCAACCTTTCTCAAACTTCTCCACCCGACATTTTAACTCTGTCCAGACGTGGAACACGACGACCCTTGCACCTCGCGACCGGCCTCATTTCCCTAAACAGAGCTCGTACTCGTCCGCGCCACTGCCCTCCGGATGCTGGGGCATTGCACTGCCGCGTTTAACAACTTTAGTCGACGCCACCATAGGCGTGATTGGGCTCGGCCCTGCCGTGCACCCAAATGAGCTGACAACATCGCGCGGGTCTGGTCGTGTCCGACGGCCTCACCTCAGCTCCCTAGCTGTCTCCTCGGTTCCGGGTCATCACGGGCCTGGCGTCGGGCTGCAGTTGCGTCCCGCTCCTCCCCAGTGTGGACCAACAGTCGATGCGGCCTAGGCAGACCAAAATAACACACTCACAGGTGCACTGAGTACGGTGTGGCGCTGTAGATACAGTGCGGTGTGGTACGGTACGGTATACAGTACGGTATCTACAGTACGGTATGGCACTGAGTACAGGTGTGGACGAATCGTGGAAGCAGCACTGAGCACTTCCTCTGGACTGCTGTACTCACGTCGAAGGTTTCTGGTGGCGAGGTGCTTGGCCCGGTGCGCTTCGACTGGAAATGTCAGCGGCGGACGTTCGGTGCCTGGCGCACGTCTATCAACCCCCCCCCCCCACCGAGATGGCGCGGGTTAATACACGGATGTCTAACTGAAAATGTATTTCCATAATTATTTAATATTAATGATTCAATATCAAGCCATTTAAAGGTGTTTTATTTTCTTTCGAATACCATGTTTATGAAAGTGACTAAGATGATGGGATAACTTTTTCTTTGCAAATGCTTTGAATACCTAACTCAAAGCCCCTGACAAAAAGGAGCTTTGAGTTAGGTAACATAGCATAAAAATAAATGCTAAAAAGCAACATAACCAAACATAGCCTAGTCTAACCTCCTTTTGGGGATTAAAAAAAAAATCTTAAATTCTGCACACAAAAAATTGTGAAGCAATTTATTTTCAGAAAATTTCCAACCTATAAAAGACACCTAACTCAGCCTAATCAAACCGAACGGAACCTAACCTAAGCCGCTTTTGAAGACGAAAAAGTCCATCTTTTTTTCTTCTTTTTTGGGGGAGGGGAATCCTTTAAGTATTATCGTGCCTTAAGGTGGTAAAAAGAAAAGTTTTCCCATACATTTGCTTCCATAAAGCAAACAAATGGGTTAGGCTTGATTAGGTGAGGTTAGTTTAGGTATTTATGTTGGAAAATTTCCAAATTTTTCTCACCATTTTTTACAATTTGATTTCGACAGAAAATAAGTGGTCCCATTATCTTAGTCACCTTCATAGACATTGTATTCAGAAGAAAAATTCAAAAAATATCATTAAAAAACACCTGTTAGGACAAATTTACCAACGATTCTTTATCTTCAGTAAATTTTGTCATCGTCGTCCCTACGTTATATAAAAATGCGCTTAGTTTTTTTTTAAGAATGGCGTTCACCAAGGAAAGGTCGACAAGTTGTTGAAAGTTGAAAGACAAGTTGAAATACATACATGTTACTCCCTACACATCCCGAAATCTACTGTTTGTCATTGTGTGCCTAAGCGTTTCTATACTTTATTCATGTATTTCACTCCTTTCTTTGCGGAGCCGATTGTGCCGAGCCGCCCAAAGGAGCAGTCGGGATGGGAGACCGGTTCCGGTAACTGGAGCAGGTAATGACCTAATAAAGTGCTCCTATATAGGTGACCTGAGGTCAAATGGCGAATCTGACATCTGTATTGCATCATTAGTAATGTCCAAAACATCATTAATGCCAATTTTGGAGCATTTAAACACAACCACAGTGATCCATAACAATGACAAGCCATGCCACGCAAAACCATAATTTTTTATTTTGACCTCATTTGACCTTGAAGATATCGACCTAAGGTCATCAACTTTGCACACAATAGAATTAACTATCGTGCCCATCCACCCTGTGAATTTAGTCGCTCTAGCCTTCATAGGAGCTGAGATCATAGGGGGGGGGGAGGAATCCGCTCCCCCCCTCCAGTGCGCGTTATTTTCAGAGGCCCTCCAGGGCGCGTGTTAATGCAATGAGACCGAGCTGGGGATACTTCTTGAATGAACAATATATTCATGCACCCAAACAAATTTAATGTACGTTTCTTCGAACGACCTATAGATATCTCGAAGCTCATGCCATGGTCGTGCGTATAAGTAGGCATTCATCGGACGTATTATGTTGGCTCGCATTCAAGGATCATTTTGATAGAAATAGCTGGATGTATAGATATAGATGTGGATATGACTTAAAATTAATTGGTGAATTAAAAAGATAAGTTAAAAATATAGTACAAAGGTAAGTTTCGTCATATGATGGGCAACGAACATCAAACTCAATCAAATTTCGGCACCTCAAATTATTTAAGGTCAAGCCACCGAACATGTAAGCGTGCAGCGTCCATAATACCACTTCCTCAGCTGCAAAAATTGACATTTCGTGTCGTGGATACTCGGAGAAATCATTGCTATTCTCAGAGATGCCCATGGCAGCTTGGTCATCGTTGTTGTTTTTACCCATTCACAACAGCCATTTTTTGTGGTTGATGACAGCGTATTCGGTGACGTAGGAATCCAATACAATTCCTCATTTTGGATGTAGTCTGAATCGTGTACCCCTCAAGACTCCAGGAGCATTAGCCAGCTGTTTCACTCGCGTGCGTGGTACTTGTTGGATGCACTCCGAAGTACACCATTCGAAAAGCGTTGTGGCGTCTCCTCTGCTCTTGGGTCAGCCTTTCTCGTCGTTGCTAAGTTGTGAACTATTTTTATTCAAAAGAAAATATGACGTACCTTATAATATTGTCTGCACATGTGTATGCACGCATAATTAGCTGCAGTCACTACTGGAAGTTTTGCTGTATAACAAATGTTTTGTGCCTCACTTGTCAAACCACTGGTCATACTGGAAAGTTTTAATGCAACGTGAACTTGAGAATTGACAATTGAAAGAGGAAGCGTCTTCCCGCTTCAAATTAGGTTGAAGTTAGCCAAATTTCGTCCCTGCTTCTATGACATATCGTTTTATTCGGAGTATTACAGGGAAGTATGTGCATGGGGAAGCAGCCTCCATTGAGGAGGTCCACAAGATGCAATAGGGTGCCCAAAAACGGGACGAAAGGTCTTCGGGAATGGGGCGGGATCCGTAAGCCGGCACTGGAGGACCCTAATATGAAAGAAGATTCTCAAACACGGGTAGAGATTGTCAGGAAATGACAAGAGGCACATACGATGACAGATAAGACTGCAAATATGAAACGGAAGACCAGGGGATACAATGGAAAATCTCAGAACAGATTGGGAGATCCCAGGAAGTACGACAAGACCCTAAGATGGTATTATAGGATGCCCCTAATATGAATGAAGAGGCTTCAGACCCTGGGAGAAGCCCTCACAATGTGAGGGAAGCCCACACAAAGAGGAGGAAGAGAATAAAATGAGACGAGGCCCTTAACGTTCGAACGATCCATAGTTTGACAAAAGAGCCCTCAAGAAGAGATGGCCTTAGCAAGTGATAGGAGCCTTTAAGATCTTACAATTGGCTCACAAGTTGCGAAAGGAGGTCACCAAGGTGGGTAAAGAGGTCACAGGAAATGAAAAGGGACTCAAAACTCTGAAAAGGAGGTCCAGATTAGAGACATTCTAGAATATTTTCCAAAAGGATGTTCCTAAATTGAAAAGGTGTGTTCCAACATCAGAAAACACAAGGGTTCGTGATGCAAGAGGAGTTCCCCGATGAGAGAAAGCTGATGACGACAACGCTACTATAGTCTGGAGGCTCATAATTTAGACGAAGACCCAGGACGGAAAAGGAGGCCCCAAAAATGGTTCGGAAAACCTCCGATGAGACAATTCCTCTTAAGACCGCACAGCAGAACGAACCTACATTGGCAAGAGAAGGATGAGAGACGAGGCCCCAAGACCAGGACTATTTAAAATGAAAGTAATGTCAAATGAGAAGACGCATTCAAGGCGGTACAACAAAGGAAGCGACACGGAAGTGCTAAGGGGCAAATGGAGTTGGCAGCTACCCTTCCCCATGACGACACCCCTGTGGTAGTGCCTGTGCATCGCATTATGCCACTTTCCTCACGATCTTAGGTAGAAGAAAATGCCGGCGTAGATGCAAAACATGCTTCAAGAATGTATGAAACTCAAGATGGGGATAGATATTTCAGGAATGGATATGTCATGGAATGAACAATTAATGTAATCATCCATTATTAGACTCACTAAGTCGAAAATGTTCGAGGAAGCCCCTAAGTCCAGAAAACGCATTGGAGGCTCCCCTCCGTGGAAAGACGTGGTGGTGTCGCCACTGCCACTATCACCGAAGGTGGACACGACCAGGCACCGCTATCCCTCATCCCTCTGCCGTCGTCTTCGTGCAGAACTCTCCTAGATGAGTCAATTGAGCATAATTACGTCCTCGTATCCATCCAAGGTGGCGCAACATTGGGGATGACGAAAGGCAAGGCAAATCAGCATTAGTGGAGCAAAGCGTGGGCGAATAACGCAATCAGGAGCAGCAATGCCGAGAATATTGCCAATCCAGCGCAAATTAATACCACAGCGAGTGGAATTGGCATCGCACATTCCTCGGCTTAACGAACTTCGGCGGACTTCGACGAAACCGATCCTACTGCCAGGGAGTCTGGCTTCTGATAACACTTTAGAGCAAGCTGGTGTGCGATGCTTTGTCATCGATGGGTGGCATATAACTTCTGCGTATGACCTAATTCTTCTCCCCGTGGACCCTGTCAAGCGAGACAGTTACCCCGGTGTTATGCAGTGAAATGCTGCCGCACATATGCAATGTTCCCAGTGGAATCCCCCACTCAATTGATTTTTAAATATATGACGAAGTTTCGGTCTGTCGTTGAATAACGTGTGTATGGAGTTCACAAATATTAATTTTCAGTAAAATGTTACGCGGAAATTGATTTCGGTGTGTGCTGGAGCTACAAAAATGGGACGGAACTGTCCCCTGGATACAGGACCCCTGTGGCTGGGAGAGCTCATGAGAGCCAGCAGAGATTGATAGAGCAGCTCTGCTCTGCCAATATGGCGCCGCCCACTAACTTCCGGGAAATTCAACGGCGAACTTACGGCGTCACGGACTCAGCGTAACGGACTAGAACTCAGCGGCTGTCGTGTTCGCTCTGTTCAGTGAAGATCTCGCTTCAGTTGAACAGCAGGAAATGACTCAGACTCTGACAAAAATTCCGAGCTCAACCGCCACACCGCTTGGCAGGCCAGAAGAGGTGAAAGTTGGTCTGAGTGGTTATCTCAGATCACTGCTAGACAGCAGATCCTGGCTGCTCTTCGACCATCTCCACGACAACCTCGAATGGCTGCTGAAGCCGGCAAGCCAGTGGAAGAGCGACGCAGGCTACAGCAGAGTATCTGTGCGTGCGAAAGCTGACAGTGGTGAACGACGGCGCCGAACGAAGCATCAAGCTGCCGCAGGACCTGATCGATCGGACCCAGGACGGGGGATAGTTTGAAGACTTGGCTCAAGTCGTGAACTGACGTATGGAAGTTTTTGGTAACACCACAGAAAGCTGCATGGGCGCGTAGCCGGTCGTCGAAGCCATCCTTCTCTGAATGCTGTACTGAGTGATCGATAATGCTGTGCCGTGTTGTGCATCTGTGTGTAAAAAGGTTATATGAATTTGTAGCCATTTTCCGACATCATGTGTTGTGGTGTCCTGACTCCTGGGCGATCCAGGGCACCGTGCCGAGTTGTCCGGTTGTGTTGACATTTGTGTAATAGACAGTACAACTGGATGAAGGAGCCGACTTTTACGGCGCGTTAAAAGTGACGGTGATACTTTTGCAGTGGACTGCACGGGAGTAAATTTATCAAGCCTATATCCATTTGGTTTTGGTCATCTCAATTTGGGTGGGTGAGGCTGCTCCAGCCCCCCATGCAACTTTAAAAATCATCAATTCATGTTGAAGAAACTTGGTACACACACACTCATATATGTTATTCACGTGACCGGAATAAATGACTTTGATTTGTGACGTCTGAAACTCAGTGTGTGATGAATTAGGTCAATGTCCAGCAAATATAAAATGTTTTGGCTTGCCCAAAAAATTTAGATATAAGTGATGGGGTTTATATGAGTTCTGTTATTATAATTACCCGATTCTGGTCACAATTCACTTTAGGTCATGGCAGGCCACGCAATATTCGGACTTTTCTCCGAGAATCATGCTTAATTGACTGACTGAACAATGTCTTAAGGTTTGGCCACTGAAGGCAAAGATATTGTACGATTTTCAATTCTTGTCTTGCTAAGTTATTTATAATTATTGTGACGAAAAGTTACAAAGCCACAAGAGGGCTTCACTTGCTTAATTCAGGAGATGCAGTAGATTTTCTGAGAGTGGAAATGGAGCTGCCCCCTCCCCTCCCCAGTGCTGATAGGATTAAAACTATATATCAGACGATAAGGATATATATCAACAATATATATATATATATTTATATATCAGATGATCGATTCACATTTTTTGTTGGTCACTCTATAGCTCAAATACAAACAGAAAAATGGCGCGCTGACAGCACGAACTACCCCCGGCCCGATGACAAACCAACGTACTAGAACGGACTTGGAGGCAACGACTTCATCTGCTGCCCGGAGATTAAAGGTTCCGACCGAAAGTCACAAAAATGGACGCCTTTGGTAAATTTAATCAGAGAACGGGAATAGCCTGGGGCGAATGTATTCGGATAGCGTTTGTGAAAAGTGTGACACGTTAATGACCACTGACCTCGATGCGCTCCCAAACAAAAATGACTCATATTCACTTCTGCCTTGCATTCCAGAGTTTCTCGGATCCTTCACCTCTTCGGAAGTTTAGTGCCGCCAACAGTGACGTAGCCAGGACTTGGCCCAGGGGGTGACCATCTGAAGAGGGCGCCCCCCATGCATAGACCTTCCACCACTTTTCTAACTCGTATTTTGGGCACTTTGTTTTCAAAGGACCCCATGTATGCACATATAAATATGTGATGTAGATGTGTACACATATAAATACATATCTTGCCTATATATATATATATATATATATATATATATATATATATATATATATATATATATATATATATATATATATATATATATATATATATATATGGGCAAAGCTGGCCAATTGCGTGCAAATATGTCACAGCGTTCTGGAGTGTCTAATGCGATTCTTGTCATCAAGTTCCAACAGTACGGTAATGACCAGAAAAGCAGCCCATTTAGCTGCCGACACTACCACTCTAGCTCTCGGGGACCCTTCCCAGTCCAAGACAGACTTGCTGGCTATTAAATGCACTCTAGCCCTGAAACGGACCCTCAGTATTCCTCACAACCATCACAACCCTCAGTAAACATTTTCAATCGTCAAAGGCAATCTCCAGCTGTTTTTGTATTTTCAGTTCGCAATGTGATCCATGCAATCAATGCACCCCTAAACCACACAGTTCCTTAGGGGAGAGGAGCCGGGTCCATCTTGGCTGCACCTCTGTTCCTCACAGTAATTGTCAGCCCACGGAATCGCTTTGGCTATCAGTGGACGTTGGTCATTCAGTAGGAGTCGGTCTCAACCTCAGAAAATCCCAAGTTCAGTCTTTTCTGACTCTCCTAGACCCTTCTCATCCTCCAGGGTCCCTAGGCCCTCTTGCCTTTAGGGGTCATTACAGTCCGCAATAGTCCTGTCGGGGAATTTCAACTCAGAGATTAACGCTCACTAGTCTTCGTTACCTCTTAGAGATCCTGTTCATTCCTCAAGAGTCGTTTCAAATCCAAATAGCGTGCTTCTCTGTTCCTGATGCGTTCTGTTGCAACCTCAGGCCCATTGCTTTGATTATTATTCAGGCTTAGGTGTGCTATTCAGCCGCCTCTTTTCAGCTGGCATGAGCATTCTAACCCTCTGGCGGGCCCTTTTCACGGCTCTTGCCAACCCCCATGATGGATGTATTCGGGATTCCTGGACACTTACCACATAAGCTATTAGACTCGCTTAACTTCTTATCTGCCTGTACGCCTTGAGGGCCCCTTGTGGTCCACTACAGGGCACCATCTGACACTCCCGGGGGCGAGTGCCCTTGCGCCCCTTGAATGCGCCACTGCTTTTCAACAGCCCGAGCCCTTCCATTTGCTTAGAGGCCCTATACATAGCACCGGAGACCCTCCGCTTTAGCCCGGATTGTTTCCGTAGCTCGGGGGCCATTTCATCAGCGTGAAACCCGCTGTTCTGAGCCCCTCTCCATCAGCGTGAGCCAACGCTTATCCAGTGGACCTGTACTGGCTCGGGCCACCTTCGTCAACTCAGAGGCTTTCTTTCACGGCTCAGGACACTGCCCGTATGGCCGGAGGCCACTCTTTCAACAGCTCGAACTTTCTCGATCACGTCACGAGTCCCTGTGCGGCTTTGGCTCTCTCCGTCGATCCAGGGCTCTTCATTCCAGCTCTGGGTCCTCTGCGACACTTCAAGGTTCTTCAGCGGCTATGGATCCTGTTAGTCGACGCAGTCGTCCTCCTTAGCAACCCAGAACTTCCTCTGTCGGTTCAGGGGCCCTCTTTTAACAGCTTGGTTCCATCCATTAAGCCAGGGACCCATATACGGGAGGGGCCCCGTCTGTCCTTTTCTGAAGGACCCAGTTCCTCTCTGGAAACAAACGGCTCCTCCGCCGTCTCTGGAGTCTTCTTCGACGACCCAGGTTTTTTTTTCTGGCAGGTCTGGTCCCTTTCTAAAAGTGTAGGTTCTCTCCATCAGGTCAGGACACCTTTATTTGTCTTGGACCCCGCCGTCAGCTCATGGGGCCTTCATATTATTTAGGCCCCCTCTCCATCAGCCCGGGGAATTGCAACGATCCGGGTCCCCTCCGTGGACCTGAAAGCCCTTCACGTTGGCCCAGTCCAGAGCCCTCAATATCTTCACCATGGAACTCCCGGTTGACTCATCGTCCCGAGATCCTTTCCCTCAGCTCGGGGCCCCTTTCGTCGGTCTAGTGGCCGTTCTCGTCGGCCCGGATGGTCTTCGCAACCCCCGTGCTCCGATGTCTTGAGGAGACCACAAGGGCCCTCCAGGTAGACACCTGGAGGGTCTCTCGGACCCTGACGGGATGGGTTGCCTCCTTCGCCCCCCCCCTCGACTACGCCACACTGATCGCTAGTCCTCTCAGCTCTTAAGATCACACAAAGAACTCACCCACCTCTACACTTAGTTCCTATAGAATACTACGCTGAAATCTCCGAGGAGGGACAAGCGTCGAACCGAAAGCCAGTAGATGGCCGGGCGTGTACCTGTCGGAAATATGCGTCTAACTGCGAGTAGTGTTTGGCACGAGCTGGTGCCGCGCTGCACCTCGAGGTGCCTCGCCAGAGGACGGCGCCGACGCGCCGCGACGGAGGGGACCCGCCGTCGGCCGGCAACAGGACTAACGAGGCGGCGCCGATCCGGACGCGTTTCCGGCGCGCTTCCGCCGGCGGCCGGACGTCGACGGCGCGCCGCGCGCCGCCGCCGCGACGCTCATTCAATTATGGGCTCGTGTCGGCCGACGGAGCGTGAAAGGCGGGCCGTGTATCGACGCCCGCCCGGCCGGCCGATGTCATCACTGCGAGTGGTCAGCCGTGACCAGACGCGCCACCCACGCTCACCTGGTCAGCTGCCACGTGTCCCGCCAGTCTGCCCAGTGAACCCGCTGTGTGTCGGTCGGGTAGCCGCTGCTGCACGCTACTGTTGACTGTTGCACGGGTCAGTGAGGCAGACAATATCGGTCTAACTGGATATATACACAACCCTCCCTCACACACATATATATATATATATATATATGTATATATATATATATATATATATATATATATATATATATATATATATATATATATATGTGTGTGTGTGTGTGTGTGTGTATATATATATATGTGTGTGTATATGTGTGAGTGTGTGCGTGTATGTGTGTCTATGTGTTTGGGTGCCAAACTTTAAATACGGTGCGCAACATTACATTATGAAAATGAACATATTGCAAAAGTATATGAAGATACTACAAAAATAGACACATTTAACCCATGCAACAATCGACAGACAGAGCCTATGGTCTCACCAACATCAGCATGCTCATCGCTTATGCGTCAGATTATCTAGGTGGCAAACGACGCCGTTGGCCCAGTGCACCGCCTCCTGTCACGTATCCATGCGGTGCACGGACTTCATTAGTCCTTGTGAATAGCGACCCGGCTCCAGGAAAAGATCTGTCACAGCCGACCTACGGCCAGCCCCGAGGGCCCAAGCAGCCTTCCGTCAACAATCAAGGGCGATAAAGCGAAAGGTGAGCGAAATTTGGTCTGAAGAAGGGGCATTCCGAAATGTGCCGGTGCATTTGATGTTGTTCGAAGCTTTTTGCCAACAATGAGTGACGTTGGATGCACGCTCAGGGTGACGTCAAAAGTCGCTCTCCGCAGATCACATACGACAAATACTGCCAGTTCCCATGGAGGGGGACCGGGGTGAGTGCCGGAGCATTTTGGCAGCTGCAGTACTTAAGCTCCTGTTCAAGGTGTCGAGCCTCTGACTGCTCTGGTGCAGGCATTGATGTCTGTGGGGGTCTGGTGTGGCAGTACACTCTCATGTCTCTCGACCCAGCCCTGACAGACTCAGAGCTGATGTGCAGGTCTGCTCTTGCCCTGGGTTGTTGTCGTGTCCATGCTCCGAAACTACCGAACCGAATTTCATGAAACCTTCACCAATCGACGCAGCATAGTCAATTGACTTGGCACTTGACATTAGGGTAAACGTGACCTTGACCTAAGGTCGCAGAATAAGTACATCTTTATTTTCAGTTGTTGCGGTGCCCACACTCCTAAACTACTCAGCCGAATTCCATGAAACCTCCACCAATCGACGCGACATGGTCTATATACTTGGGCTTTTGAAGATGGTGACCTTGTCGTTAGGTCAAGGTCACCGAAAATAGCACAAAACCATTTTAAAGACTATTTGCCACGCCCATGTTCCGAAGCTGTGGAATATGACGTAATGAAGCTTTCGCCAATCGACGTGAGATGGTCGATATACGGGGGACTTTTTAATATGGTGATCTTAGCGTTGTGTCAAGGTCACCAAAATACACAAAATCACAAAACACACAATATTGGGTACCACTGCTGCAAACATGAACCGAACGGTGCAGCCATTTTTGACCTGCTTCATTTCTCCGCCACTAGCATCTAGTGTGGGTCGGTGTGATAAACTAGATCTGTCCAACCAGTCAACATAAATCCAAGCCGTGGATGCATAGATACACACTAGGATTATTATTCCGTTAACGTTAGCCATCCAGGCTAGCATTTGTGTTATCGTGCAACGTATGGCAATGCGTTTACCGTCTCTTGATGTTTGCGTAAATATTTGGCGTCCGAAGAGAACTAAACAGGACAAATAGCGTGCAAACATGCACCGTAACTAGTGTATGGAGTTCTGACGATGTTTGAATGTTGCGAATGCTTGGCGTTGTTTTGCTTTGAGCTAAGCTTTGCAACTTTGAGCGACATTTTTACAGGGAAATCTAGTCAGAATGATTCTGAGTCATATTCGTGCGAACATTTCACTTGGGGGTATTTGAAGGTAAGAAAAAGTTGTAGCAGGCAACTAACTTTACTTGACCTTAGAAAGGACACTCTACTTTCGAAAATGACCTCGAACATCGGGACTGACTGATTGTGACCATCGCATACTCAAGACATCTTCGATCCACGTCTACTCCCCTGCAACCGCCAATGCACAGTTTTGCTAATATTGGGTCTGTATGACTTCAAAGATGAAATCATAGCTCGGTGACCCAACATTACCCGGATTCAGGAGCGTGCAAATGATGTATCATCAGATATGCCAACTTTTGGGCGCGCTGCCCCTCGCCGTTGTATTGCGGTCCTGGAAAAAGAACTTGCACAGAAAAGTGTGGGTATCAACCGAATGCTAACGCACATGCAACGGTACTGAGGATATTTTTTTTATCTAGCCAGCCGATTGCGCTCGTAATGTCACAAATATGGTAATGCGATACAAAACATGCACGATGTTCTGTTTCCACTTATGGTTTCCAATTTAGACATTTTCTCGATATATGGCAATACTTCGAACCCCAAACCTATCAATAGGCTCGGGGCATCCAGTTGTTAATTCGCATTTGATGGGTCTTATACGGGGTTTTCCAGCATGCTTCGTTATAATTACACCCATGCTCAAACTATTTTCAAAAAGAGGTTCGACGATATAATGTGATAGTCACTTCACTTCCTTAGTGAGCTTTTTCGCCAATTCTTCCCTCTGACCTTGCGCGTCTCTAGATCATGCACATTTTCCCTCAACTTGATCTCCATGGCATCCAACTTCCATTTGTTTTCTTTCACTATGCGTACAAAAATATGTTCCTAATGTAGAAAATCGCCTGTCGTTGCAAATTACTATCTTGCAAAATGTGATTCAGCTTTTCTGCAAAATATCCCATGAGAATGATCACACCTCTGAAGAACGCTGTGAACCGCTTATATCGATATACATGACCGCAAAGTTTGGCCTTCCAGTTACTTCGAAACATTGCCCTTCACAGACTGCTGCATCTGTACTGACCTGATCAAAGGTCCTTCTGGTTCTTCAAGCCGTACTGTCCCTCTGGTTCTTCAAGTAGTGGTGTTGACTGCATTGTCGTCCGCTGTGTTGATTTTGATGCTCCCTGACTCGTGTACGTTCGGCTTCTACAGACTTGAAATTAACTTTAGAATTGCTGGCTCAATTAAGATGCCACATCGCCTGATTTTACATCAGTATAGGGCGTCATTATGGGCCCTGGAAAAGCGGGCCGACAAAATGCGAGCTATGGAACTTTTCCCATACTGCATGCATATGATTTCGCAGCACTCCGATCCGGCAGTGGCATTGTGAGTTGTGTGAGTTATCTAAACAGCTGTCTTGGCAACCTGTGGACAGACATGCACCATAGCACGCCTATAATGGCAGAAGTGCTCACATAGTTTAAGAACTCGGGGGCCAGCTCTTATGCTTACACAAGAGGCATCATCGAGGTTAGAGAATGCAAACATATCTTTCAAAATGCGTTAGCAGTATATCTGTGAGCGGAGGCGATGTTCTATTCATAAAGGCTTTTGGTTGTTCTTTAGTGAGAACATTAAGCGTTTTGAAAGCCTTGTGGTCCACTGAAAGGTTTTGTACGTAGTGGCAAGCCTTTAAATACTTCGGTGGAAATATTTAGCTAAGTATTTCATGCATCTACAAGTCGTGCTGCCGCAGGTCCAGAACTGTGTGAGGATGCAATTTGCTGCGGTCACGTTGTCAGAGCTGGTACTGGTCGATGTTGTCAGTGCTGGTGCTGGTATTGTCATACAGCGGCGTGAAGATTGCACCTCCTTTCTTGGCGGTGTCTTGTGATCTTGTGATCTGGTTCTTGTTGAGGTATGTTGCTCTTTATTACGAGATGAAAATTGTTGTGCACGGGTAGGTATAGTTTGATGTTTCTTCATGTTTTATGTTTATGCTCCTTCAGCCACGCACTTAGATGTGATGACACAGAATGGCAGAATGACAGAATGACAGACAGACACCGCAACCGTTTGTGCTGGCGGTGAAGATATTCCCCAATTATGCACGATGTCTTGATTCATCCGTTACAACTTTGCCAGCGGACCCATCTGGAGCCACAGGGGCCCGTCTGGGCTCCTGTGGCTCCAGATGAGCCCCGATGGGCCTCTTGGGCTCCAGATGAGCCCAGATGGCCCTGCGGCTACAGATGAGCCCATCCGGGCCCTTGTTAGTCCAGGTAGTTCCTGTGGCTCTTATTAAACCTAAATACCTTTACCCGCCCTCAATTGCTCTAACACTTTGTGTCACCCAACATGCAGGTGGTCTTGCCATGCGTTCTTCTACAAATTTGGCACAATAATGCCAACAGCTTGTGGAGAAAAAGTGATGCGGTCCATGTTTCCCGAGATTTTTCTTCAAATAAGAGCAACCGGGGCCAGTTGATACACGGGATGGTTGACACAACAACATTTTCTTCCAAAGTATGAAGCCGATTTTCATGGCTACCTCACATGCTGTTATTGGCACCCTTTTCTCGTAGCAGAAACAAGCTCAAGTCTTTCCGACCCGCGGCTGCGAAATAGTGACCACGTGGCACTTTTTTAGCGAAAGTATTTCAGTGCCTATGTTCCCCTTAATTTCTAATTAGGCACCCACTTACTGACATTTCAGGTGTCTGTTATTGTTTGCAAGTTGCGTTGAAGTTTGGGCCAATTCCACGGCAAATCGACATGGGAAGGAACCAGTTTTTGGATTGGGAGGGGACCATATTTGGATGAAAATATCTGTGTGGGGTTATCTGATGCCCTGAATCCAGCTGTGCTTTTTTTTATAAAGATCAGGTCATGGAGTTATAGCCTCGGACATTTTTTAGATGTCACCTGACAAGGGTATCTTTTGAGGTCTTTAATTCAATGAAGAATAATCTGAGTCCTGCAAAAGTAGACATCGCTGAACTCACAATGACCCTCTGCATCTTTTTCCTCTTTCGAAACTATTGTAAGGAGGCTTACATTTTTCGGCACCAAACTTTGTATACTTTCCTATCCGAACAGGCCGTCAGACATCCAGTCAGATCATGGCCGTCTTACCCGTCCCTTACAAACACGCCCGGGAAGCGCACGCGTGTGGCGCCGGCGCCTACATCAAAGCGGCAGTTCCGTGGCGCCCAAGATCAAACGGGCGGTCCGACAACAACACGGCGAGCGCAAATAACGGTTCCGCCCCGCGAGGGTACCGGAGGTGCAAGCACCATCTGTACTACCCCCGGAAGAAGGGTCATCGACCCGTGAGGTCGGTGACCCGGACGTGAAAACGTCGCCACCCAAGCCAGAAGAATACTCCACGAATCAAAAAGCGCGAGCTCACCCCGAAGCCCTAGGAGTGGGTACAGGAAAAAAGAGGCGGAGCAATAGCAAGTTCAAGAGAACAGAACAGAACAGAACAGGACGGACAGGAGGAAGGGAGGAGAGACGCAGGCAGAAGGGTCTGGAACACGCTTGGCGGTGGACGCCGGACCGACGCCTGAGGGCCGTCCAGCGGTGGCCAGATGGCTGAGTTTTCAGATGGAGGAGAAGAAGCACTCAGCCAAGGCCACTCGCCACTCACCATCGGACATGTGAGTGCTAAACTTCTGGCATGTCATCCTCCTTCCCCAAACCTTTCCGAACCAACCTAAATTCTCTTCCGCAGCTTCTGCCTTCTCACCAAATTCATTGTTGGGAGCGACCTGTCTCATGGGGGGGATCAAATAGGATAAGTTTAGGATGGGGAGGAAGTGGACGAAGTGGTCGGAGATGGCGGGATGTATATGAGCAGTGTGTGCGTAGTGCGATGCGATGCGATGTATGTAAAGGCAAATATATTAGATTAAGCATATACATTCTCTAGTGGCGTCAGCAAGGACCGGTGGTGGTATTTCGGCAGTGACGGACTGGAGGAGCGGTAGAGCAGTGCCGGATAAAATAAGATAGAGTGCAGCAATGGATGACGTCAGACCTACGACCCACTCGAAACGGTGCCCGCGTAGTAAATACCTCAAGCGACCAGGTGCGAGGAGGGGAGGATATTTACGTCCAGAATTGAAATGGTGGGCGTGCCGCGGGTGATGAGGGGTGCGCGCGCTCTGACCGGGTCATCAACAGCCGACCCGTAGACGGAGATCGTACCATGAGTACTTCCTGACAAGGTGGAATGATTTACACAATTATGCCTGGAGATGTGCATGCTATCAGTTTGTACTATAAAGTAAATTTATAAGCGAGGCAGCCGACCTGCGAGCCGTCCTCCTATGGACTGAACGTTTCCGGACGATGGTGGAGACTGTTGAAGCCAGTTAAATTGCCTAGAATATTATTGCTGTTATATATATGACGCGCGTTTGGCTAAGGCCTGATTGCCAGAGGGTGCAATGAACGGACACTTTGGGGGTATTAGTTCACCTGCTCTGGATCTTTGACCGCAAAATCACGCTGGCCTCTGCGATCCAGAGGTGCAGGTGAGGTGGCGAACATGGTGTGCATGTCGGAGGGGCGGTAAAGGGGCCACTACATTGCGTTCGCCGGAAGTCTGGCGCCGGACTATAGGGTATAGGCAAAACATTGCCCGGTGGTTTGTCCACCCCCGAACTCTGCACGTGGGCACGGTTGGTGCAGACAGTTCGAGGGGCATGATGGACGGGTTTGGCATGCCATAAGACCCCAGGCTAAAGAGGTAGGGCCGCCTAGGATATAAAGACGACCGGGTACGTGCCCAACGTGGTAGGGATCCGTGCCCGCTCGTGGGATTATGTCAGACCTGGTCGCAAGTGTACGACGAATAAGGCCCGGCGCGGCATCGATCGAACTTAAGGCTAGGTAGGTCGGTCAAAGGCATTAGAGCACTTGTATCAGCCCACGGAGTCAGGACGATGAGCCCCCTCGTTGCAGTTAAGACTTTGTCCAGGCGAGAAACGCTGCTAATAATGGCTAGGCCAGCCATGATTGGCAGTGAAAGGTTTACTTGTTCGGCCCGGTAATACCATAAAATTAGAGCATTGGTCTGTCGATCTATGTGTTTGTGTACCGCTGAAATGGGGGGGGTCGGGAGCTAGATTTGGGGACCAAGGAATTAATTAATTCATAAGGAGAGCATGAATGGGGCGAGCGAATGCGAAGTGAATGAAGGGAATGAACGTGAGTAGGTAGATCTAAGGATCAGCGGAAGCCGCTTGGGGCTCAACACAGGCACCTATTTCGTGCGGAACATTGCACAAAATTAGACTAATACTAGTACAAAATTAGACTAATACTAGTACAAAATTATACTAATAGGACATGTCATTCAAACAATGACAAAACTAATTGTCATCAATTCTCTCATGCAACGTATTAAGTATAATCTGGCTAAAGACTCTCACTTACCTATATGGTGTTCCCAAAACTTTGATCTCGCACATATATAAATTCGTGTTAGGGACGGCAACTCAAACCAACATTACGACGGCTGGGGTTTGGGGATGTGTGGTGGAATTGGCGGTGAAATACAACATAATACACCACTGACATAGGCACAATGAACAAAGGGGTGAGTTAGATCAAGCCCCCAATAAGTCAGTTCAAGTAGTTCAATCAGTTCCAGTCGAGTTTAGGCTGCATCATGAATACATTGTACACACCCACTTCGCACACCCATTCCAGTTTCATTTTAGTTTAGGCAAAACCCATTCCATATTTCACACACCCACACCCCACACACCCCACCGATGGCAGAGCCGCCACCCCTACACTATCGTTTCCGGATAATTGAAGTCGTGACTTTGTGACCAAAGGTCGCGTGACCTATTTTACTTTTCGAGACAGTCACAAAGCGATTAGAAAAATGTCATGAATGCAGTTCAGAATCTTAGACTTTCGATGCAAAAAAGGAATATCTATAGTGTCCATAATGAGCATGTTGAGTAGTTGTAGAGTAACTAGGAAAAATTAACCTGATTTCTAGGATACATCATTTAAAAATGGAGGCAGACCATCCAGTAAATTTCGCCCACCAGGGCTGTGTCAACTGTGACACGTCTGTGTTTAGTGACACTGTGTTTCCTTCTTGGTTAGGGAAAGGGCCCTATGCGAACATTGTACGTCACATCTTTCTTGTGATGTTAGTGTTTGCGCGAATGTTCGTCTCTCCAGTTGAGCATTGTCAGCACCGCCTAACAAATACCAGACATTGGACCTGCATAGTTAAGGTTCGAAACTATGCACCGTGAGGAGCATTTCGCAGAAAATCCAAGTGCCGGGCACACCTTTCGCGGAGGAAATCTTCACTGACGATTCCAACGAAGGAGGGAGGAAGGGTACAGACGAACCTTATCGGTATGTCGCCATTTCCAGATCAGGGTGTTGCATGCATACCCCACTTAACTCGCCCCTTCTGGATCTGTTGATGTAGGTCTGACATTGGGAACATCATCACCGGTGGCGCATTCCCAGTTGTGGTAGCAACACCTCTGGGCCCCTGACGCCGCGGGGAGGTGGGGGCGATGACACCTCTGCAGCACTGACACTGTAGGGAGGTGGAGGCGATGACACCGACGGAGCTGAACATTTGGCCTAGATCTAGGCGGAGCCTGGAATCACTCACGTCAGAGGGTCGGCAGAACGTCGCTGCCGCAGTGGTACATTGTTCATGCTGGGATGAATGGGAGAACATCGCAGTTGCATTGGTGCATTGTTCATGATAGGAAGAGCAGCCATTATTTCTGACAGGAGGGAATTGCGGTCCACTCAGTGGGGCCCTTAAACTAAGTGCCCTGCTCACGTCCCAAGCCGAGATCCCAAATGAATCGCAAGAGTCCTTCAAACCTCGTTTCTAATGATGCAAGATTGGCATCGCAGAAAGGCACTTTATCCATTCTAAAGAGCCTTTTCACGTTTCAGTGGGATCGAATGATACTGTCTGGAATGCGATGGGCTGCACTGGAGCTCTGTCAGATGCTCCCCTGGCTGCGTCTGTGCTTTCGCTACGGAAAGCATACCTAGGCTGTACGATTCTATGACAAATTGAGAAGGGGATAACAACGGTTGTCACGGCCGGTGCAAAATTAACACTCGCTTGGATAAGTAAACAACGATAAACGGCAATCACTCCAAATAGGCTATGTCGGATTGACGTTGAAGCACGCTGACTGGTCCAATTCGTGTCCATTTTGATGCTGCGAGTTTCCAAAATGGAATGCCAGCGGTGTCTGCGAAGCGCTGTTATTAATATTCGCAACGCCAGGCTTCACGCCAGACTTCTGCGAGAGCATCCTGTACGTGTCCGCCCAGATGGTGCATCTGTCATGCCGGATTGGAAGAGTGGCGTGCCGGATTGGAAGAGTGGCGTGGCGACCAGAATGTTTTCTCAAACAGTTGAGTGACATCGCTTCTCTGTCACCACCGAATGGTGTTCAATCTGGCCGGCACAATAGTGGTCATGTCCGGGGTCCGTCAAACACCTGATAGTAGTTATCGACACGCTATTTACGCTCCACAGCACATCGCCACGGATGAGACGACCAACGAATCCCGGGCTCTCGTGGCTCACGCCCGTGACTCGCATGACTTATCCTTAATCTCACCAAATGGCGGACAGAAATAGATGCTCCCTGAGTGGAGGGTGAAAACCTACTGCAAGAGCTCTGCATCATTGCGTGAGCGTCTAAATGTTCCTTGCATGCAGCTGATGCACCCGGGGTCCCAACAACTATATGTTCTCTTCACTGACACGAGGATATATTTTCGTTTATGTGTGTGTGTGTGTGCGCATGTGTATGTGTTAACAACCCCACCACCTTGCCAGCAAAGCCATCTTACCTCAGTGCTATAAGTCAACCCTGTCTGGAACTTCTGCGAACTATGAGCGAGGGATTTCTACCGTGGACACCATCATGAGTCCCTGTCGAAATCAACCCACAGTGTCTCGCACACCTGTACTAGCCCCCATGTCACCGGCGGAGAGAAACCATCTCACGGTGTCTCGCATACCTGTACTGGCGCCTGTGTCACCGGCGGAAAGAAACCATCTCACAGTGTCTCGCATACCTGTACTGGTGCCCGTGTCACCGGCGGAGAGAAACCATCTCACGGTGTCCCGCATACCTGTGCTGGTGCCCCTGTCACCGGCGGAGAGAAACCATCTCACGGTGTCCCGCATACCTGCGCTGGTGCCCGTGTCACCGGCGGAGAGAAACCATCTCACGGTGTCTCGCATACCTGTACTGGCGCCTGTGTCACCGGCGGAAAGAAACCATCTCACAGTGTCTCGCATACCTGTACTGGTGCCCGTGTCACCGGCGGAGACTCCTGGCTTCCGCTGGCCCGCAAACTGCTAAGTGATCCAATGGCTGCTGAAACGTGATAGTGCGGATGGAACCAAATCCAAGACAGCACGCGTAATGAAGAAAAGGTGCCGAAGGCCGCCACACAAGCTGTGACACGTGGTCGCAGGAGACTTGTGTGAATCAGTCGATGCTGGCTGGTTGGGGTGCACATCGGGCAAGAGTTCTGCGTGTAGTGTACATCGTGTAGCAAGTGCAGCAGAGTCGGACAGGTGTCCTGCGTGTAGTGTATATCGTGTAGCAAGTGCAGCAGAGTCGGACAGGTGTCCTGCGTGTAGTGTACATCGTGTAGCAAGTGCAGCAGAGTCGGACAGGTGTCCTGCGTGTAGTGTATATCGTGTAGCAAGTGCAGCAGAGTCGGACAGGTGTCCTGCGTGTAGTGTACATCGTGTAGCAAGTGCAGCAGAGTCGGACAGGTGTCCTGCGTGTAGTGTATATCGTGCAGCAAGTGCAGCAGAGTCGGACAGGTGTCCTGCGTGTAGTGTATATCGTGTAGCAAGTGCAGCAGAGTCGGACAGGTGTCCTGCGTGTAGTGTATATCGTGTAGCAAGTGCAGCAGAGTCGGACAGGTGTCCTGCGTGTAGTGTACATCGTGTAGCAAGTAAGTCAGCAGAGTCGGACAGGTATCCTGCGTGTAGTGTATATCGTGTAGCAAGTGCAGCAGAGTCGGACAGGTGTCCTGCGTGTAGTGTACATCGTGTAGCAAGTGCAGCAGAGTCGGACAGGTGTCCTGCGTGTAGTGTACATCGTGTAGCAAGTGCAGCAGAGTCGGACAGGTGTCCTGCGTGTAGTGTACATCGTGTAGCAAGTGCAGCAGAGTCGGACAGGGATCCTGTCTTAAGTGTGCATTGTGTAGAAGCATAGTAGAGCCACGAATCGGTTGCCCGACACAATGCGTCGGCATCCCGCTTGCCTTCATCGTCATCCTGTACGCACCGTGTAGGATTGACACGTATATGGTGTGGAAGAAGCAAACCACACTATTTGTATTCCTGGCAACGGAGCGTTCTTGCGATTTTAGAGGATGGGTAGCCCACGCTCTGCGTTTCTTTCACCATGGGAACTCCTCTAGTTTCTTCGTCAACAGGTACCTTCTGGTTGGGATACTTCTGTGGAGGCAGTTATTCCAAAGTGGCCTCCCAATGATCCGGTTTGCTAAGTAATGTCTTGAGTATTTTGTTCCTAAGGAACACCCCATAGTTTGCCCTAATAGCTTCCTGAAAGGAGTGATTGCGTGGAAACTTGAAGGAACCAAAGACATTCGAAGAAAAATGCTACGCCACGGCCTTCAGACGAGGTAGTCTATATCCCTCTAATTACATTAGGGAGGAACACCATGCCCACGTCTGGTGAAAACACCGTGATTATGCCCTTTCGCAAGGATTTGATATGGCGTTTTCAGCCCCATGAATCTCATTAAGAAGGTACTTCGGCGGCCGAGGTGAAACGATGTCAAAAGCTTAACCTGGAAGTATAAGGACAGTTTGTGCCTTCACGATAAGCATACACGATGAACAGACCCCATGCAGTCATGTAACCGCCATGCCATCTTATTCAATTAGGCGATACCATTTCTTTTCTCAAGGTATAGCATACTTTGTTAATCTCGCCGAGTTGAAGATTTCAGATAGAATAGCATGCGAGTGATTCTTGCATCCGGTACGCCAGGCAGCTGGCGTCAGATGACACCATGACTTTTGGTCGATAAGCCGGGTTACAGTCTCCGCCAGACCGCCATATGCGCCGGGCCGCCACATATGCGGTCCGGCACCGATCGTGCGAATTTAATTAACCATGATTGCCATATTTACCGTTTGCTTTTCACATTTTTGCCCTCGCCGTCCCGGGGGGTCGTTGACGGCCCCCCTAAGGTCTTCTGCGGACTGGGAACGAACGGCGAAATTTGGCATACCGTTTTCCAAAACAATTTGGTATGTTGTGTCAATCATCAATCATCATTTTGAAGTCAGATCATCTAGGGTCAACGAGTTTGTCACGGTCAAGTGAGGTCACCTCCAACAAATTTCAGCAAGTCGTCACGCTTTAACGGATAAAGATATTTGAACACAACTTTCAGCGTTTACTTATCTTTAGGGATGCAACAAAACACATTGGAGGAAGTTTTAATTTTTTTCCAGTTTTTGATTACTTATTAGTTTTGTATATTTGCCCATTAGAGTTAAAATCGATGATTCTGGTGATGATGATGATGATGAAAAGTAAGCATTTTTTATTGGAGCAAGTTGTCGTCGAACAACATTTTTACGTCTGTTCTACGAGTTAGAATACGAAAATTAAAGAAAACTTGAAAAATCAATACTTTGAAACCCAAAAAGAAAAAGATATTTGTGTGGCCAAAATATTATGGTCCTAATAGGTTTCGCTTTCCTTTTCTGATTAAAAAAAAAAACTATTTTTTCTTCAAATCTCCACCAAAATGAACCACCCAGAGCCGCAATCATGACCTAAGTTGTGAAACTCTAGGACCCCTAATGACGCCATTTTGGGGATTTTTGAGGGTGGCGTCTACCTCTACTCGTCAAGCACTTTCCGATGACATCTATTTTATTTTCGTGGGATGCTTAGTTTGAAGATTAGAGAGGGTCCCTATCGACCCCTCCCCCCGGGACGGTGTGTGAGGATCTCACAGGAGAGACGTTGCAAGAATCTCCAAGGAAATGTCTGTATGTAGTGGAAACCTGGACGCCATAGTTCTTATCCGCAAGATGCTATAAGAGCAAACTGGAATGATAAGCAATACTCCCTCCACTGGAGTGCAGGGACCTCTACCCGCGATGGATGACTTCCGTGGTCGTGTTGTCAGTGATGGTCGGTCAAGTTCATTCCAGATGATTGAACATGCTCAATATTTACAATTCGTATTTATATTCCATAACTAACGTCGAACGTTGTTTGAGGTGTATAAAATTGTTTTATTAAGCTGTCCTGAATGAAACAATGCAAGGCGCAGACTTCACGGTTGCTCGTCAAAACAGAACGGCACCACACCGAGGAAATGGTGTAGTTGTGTGAACGTCAGATGAACAACGAGTAAAAAAAATTAGTCCGAGTTGTTGCTGGGGTGGCTTTAGGAACCAGGGTTCCATTGCTAAGCAGAGCTTGTTGCGTTAACCCTGGCCCCACCACCCGATCCACGAATCCCAGTTCAACGGCAGAATTTTGATCGAAATTTTAACGTCCCGTCAGTACACCGACACGGCCGCCCGGTAGCTCGTCCCCGGCCTTATCGGGCCAGCTGCCAACTGACACTCTCGGCCGGGGGCTAAATGCGAGCGCGCGAAGCGACTCGAACCCTGTGTTGCCAGGACAGGGGAGACCAGTGCAGGCCAGCGCTCTAACAAACTGGGCTACCGGGACGGCGAGCTCAGCTCGCAAATTGTTCTTGACTAATGCATGAAATACGCTTCCATGTATTGCACAAATGCTCAAGTGAAGTCGAGAATGACACGGTTAGCGTTGAAAGCAAACGTTGCGTCTGACTATAAATAATCCGCCCAGCAACAATCTGTATCGCTTCCTGCCACACGAAGTAGACTGGGCGGGTGGTGGTTGGTCTGTTTGTGTGACGGTGCGACACGGGGTGGTCGAAGACTGTCAGTGACCACATCGGAGCCCGTGTGGCCGTCCAATAACCAGTCACGGTCGACCACCACCCGTGACCAGATCGGAACCTGCGGGGCCGTCTATCGCCTGTGGTCCAGACCAGACCGGAGCCGTGGGGCAGTCCAGCACCGGTCGCCAGAGATCGTTCCGGTCAGCAGATGTCCGTCGATGAGCCGCACCGAGAGGCCGGATATGGGCGGATTCCTCCAAGCTGGCGACAATCGCCATCGGCATATTGGAGCACTGTGGCAATACGTCCTGCAGTTCAACATGGTGGAAACCATGATTGGTCCCGACGTAGCCGAATAGGTCAGCGTGTAGGATGCATAAAAGATAGCGCGCAGGGCATGTATCAAAGGTCTTTATTATATGGAGTGTATGTCCTATACTATATGTGCACTACACACTTTTCCGCGATAACTGTTGCATCATACTAGCTGATCTACACAACGTGACTTAGCGTGCGATTTTGAAGGTATCTGACTGGAAATCGCGTCAACTTAAAAACTTGCAAAGTCAGTTGTACAATTGTACAACTGAATATGCACTCGCATCCGCTTCTATTAAATAGTGTTAAATAAACTCACGAGACAGAGCATATGAGTGTCTGTGGTGTAAGCTATCGATTTGGAACTTCGCACCTTTTTAAACATATTACAGGCTGATTCAGGTAAGTTAAATTTAATTTAATCTACCCTTCATTAGAGTAGCATCTTAGGCTTGTATGGAGAATGTAATTCCTCTCCATTCATATTTCACTGCCATTCGCATCTCAAGAGAGACAAAGGCGGCTGCAGGGAAGAAGAAAACTGTGGACATATGCTGTGCATTTCGTTTCCCTCAGAATTATTGGAATGCACACGGTTAAAGCCCCTACTTGGGATATTAATGTGTCTGCAAATATATTGTATGTCGCAGAGGCCAAGTCAAACACGACAGTTTGGCATTCTGACACCACACGACACAATCATTCTGGGCATTCACAACACAGCATTCTGCATCAGTGTGTTACCTCAGGAGCTCGCTGTAAGGTAAATTTACGTAAATTCTTCCGTATATAACTTGTCACATTCGCAAACTCTTCCCCCATTGAAACATCTTTTTTCTTTCTTTTTTTTAAATGTCCTCCACCCAAGATCAGGTGACCAGGAGCGCCCCCTCCCCTTACCCAACGACTGCAAGCACCTTACGTTAACACCATAAAATAAACAGTAATGTCGCGGGACTCCCAGCTAAGAGATGGAAAACATATAAATAAGCATACAAACCATCGGGTATTAGAGCAGTAAGACTAATAATAAAGAATGCTGTTAGTAGTCATATCCAAAGGAGGCATATGACTGACCCTGGATCCATCCCAACAAGAAATTAGGATCTAAACTATAATGTTAGCAGCTGGTTTGTGGCCGGATGGTGGTGAGCACTCCTGATTTGTTTTTGTGATTGTGAACATGCGCTGGATCATCAGTGTGTGTTCCAATCCGCTCCCTACAAACAAGATGAATCGGATGCACGTAAACTTCCAAGTTCATGGCGGCAGCGAAGCTACTGTGCATGTTCCGAAGATTCTTCCCTGAGTCCGACATTAGCCACAAGATTTGTTCGAAATTGGCAACGAAGTGTGCCCTTATCTTACTCTTCCACACAACATGCATACATTTTGATGGGCTGCAGGACATGAAGTGAGTGTTAAGTTTGCTTATCTTCATTTTTGATAATGTGCCACTTTTCTATGTGCACATTCGATATAGTTTGGTGCAGAAAAAGCTTATTGTTTTGTCAATGTCCGTGACATGTTTTCGCCTGTGGATCTTCTGTTGCAAAGTAATTCACACCGATCACGGAGTGGCATTGAGCCACTGCCGTGGAATGGTGCCCCACTATGCTGACCTGAGCTGAACTAACCTCTAACTTCTACGCCGAAGTGCATTTCCCATGTCGTAGGGCAGATTTGGGAGCCGTTAATCCAGATTATGCTTTCCTATGTAGCGGTCGGCTTCGGCCTACCTTCATATCGTATTTATCAAAGGTACCCTGTCGTCCCCGGAGTACCGCTGCCACAAGATGACGCGGCTGTCCCTGGACAAAAATGCCCAGCCGTCCCTCAGGTACAGCCACCACAAGGTGATGCGGTTGTCCCGGTAAATTGTGTGAACGGATTGACGGAAGAGCACTACCCTTTGGTGGGGAATTCCTGCTGTGTGAAGCGGGGTCTTCATTCTGCGAGGCGTACACAAAACACCGCGTGCCCTGTTGAGGTGCAATCGGCTGGTCCCGGACCCATAGCTGCGGGCTTCACCTACTGGATTCACCCGATGGCCGGCCTCACAACTGTCTGTTCAGACGTGTTGGCGAGGTTAGGATTTCGTCCCGCACAGGAAAGGTCAGCCACTGCAGGGTAAATGCAGCCGATCGGGCCAACTAGAGGACAGCCAACCCTCGACAATGGGAGCAAAAACTGTAAGTAACCCGTGATAGATGCTAACTACCTGTTCTGTGATGCGGAAAAGTTTCCAGGGCAACGGGACCTTGTTGTACACATCCGTCGTCAGGACACCACTGGCTTGCTCTGGGTTTGCGTGGGCCGCCATAGCTCAATGACTACACTTCCTTGAAAGGCGAGAGAGTCCTTCATTTTGACTTCCTGAAATACCAGGCCCTTGGACTCAACGCGCTGTGGCACGCAGTCCCGACACTCCCCGGGGACCGTCGTGCTCCAGCATGCTAGGACAGGGAATGAGATCGCAATGCTGTCGAGCTCGAGTGTACCTCCACAAAACGTGACGGCATCCGAAGAAGTTCCTCTAGCTTCGGCGGAAGGTCCTTCAGCCACGTCCTTCCTTCGGCAGCACCTGGACTGGTCGACGTGATTCTGGATTGGGCCGGATGCTTGCCAGTGAGACCGTATCCAAAACATCGGAGGTGACCTCCGGCGGTGCAGTCACCGAACGGGATCACGAGACCTCATCAGCCTCAAGGGATGTCGGTCTAGGAGAGTACAACCGGAAGGAAGGAATAGCCACTGCGGCTCAATTCGACTCCACAAGCGCTGGCCGCGGGTTGAGACATTGCCTGGGGTACACTCATCTAATATCTTGTCTGTGCCCGAGTAGTCAGGCTACTTGCCCGAGTACTCGAGCTCCGAGCAACTTGCCTGGGTAGTCAAGTAGCTCGTCGCTTCAACCGCTAACCACGGGGCGACAGGGCGGCCAATGACCATCAATGACCCCCCCCCCCGGTCACAGACCACCGTCATCGGCGCCAAATATCAATCGATCACAACGGCACAGAACACGATGCCTTCTCCATCAAGGGCTATTTCAAACCAACCGGTCGGATCTCATGAGGGAACTTTGGCAGTCAAACTCCACGTCAGGCAAGCCATAGCTTCCGGACACAGACGACGTGGAGGTGACTTACGATGATACCGGTGGGTTCATACTCGCCGGTGGATAACCACGAGGTACGACCTCGTGCGGGGTAGGAGCCATTTGAGCTGCCCCATTGTTAGGACTCTCCCAGATGAGACTCGCAACGTCATGTATACAGTCAGCCAATGGGAAGCTGCGTGCCTTGCGTGAACCCACCTCAACCGTTCGAATATACCGTACTTGTGAGGGGAAATCAACAAGTTATGGAGTAAACTCAGGCGGAGGCAGCTACGTCATGTTCTCGCCCAAACAGTCACAATGTGAGTTGACCTTCCGACATAATTTGGTTTGGTGCCGAACAGGTAAGCAACCCAATGCTGTCCAAGTGGAGACGATATTGGGTGGCACGACGGTACTAAGTTTTATAGACTGTCTGTAATCTCACCTCGAAGATCGCAACCCTCGACATCGGAAGGGGCCCGTTCTGGTCAAGGGCAATTGCTGCAGGAAGACTAACAATCCGGCGTGAATTTTCGTGGCTCCGGCGATATTTTTCGAACTGAGTCAAGAGTTTTTTATGCCCAGACGCTATATATTTGCAGGGCTCCGGAACATTTTTGGGTGCGGTTGGGGGTCAACACTATTCGGCGTGGTTTCTGGCGCAAAGTTTCAAAACTGTAGAACGATTCTTCAGACCCAGGTGGATCTTTTTCAGCGTCCCTGTTGGTTTCTATCGGTGCCATGGCCTGACGTCTCTTGGAAGTTTCCTCACTTCGTTTATTGTCGAGTCCCGGCGCGATTGTTGGAGCCCTGGCGCAATTGTTTGGGTCCAGCATGATCTTTGGGCGGCGCGGTGCAATTTTTCCAAGTTCTGGCGCTATTCTTTGGAGATCTCAGGTGGGGGAGAGGAAGGTGTTCCTTTTGCCCACTTCAGTACACCACTGACAACCCGACCAATGATCGGCTGAGTTCCCCCTCCCATTAATCACAGACCGGAACATTGGGCCTGGCGAATATGGAACCCGCCTGCAGACGTTGAGCTTGATATTCATCAGCTTTAGCGTTGCTGGGCCCAACTTATTATTTATGGGAGTCTTCTCGTGTCTTTAAACATGAATTCTATGCTTAATTTCATTCGATGTTCATGCTCAAAGTATAATTCGTTGCAATGTCATATTTTGCATTTCATTTCAGTACTTTGCATCTTGTGAGCACGGTATTAACAACTTATTGCCAGATTACCACGAGCGTGCTTGCTGCCATGCACAATTTGTCGTGGAACGTTGTTCTTGATGCTTGATGTTGGGAAAGAGAAGCTCGCTGTGCACTGACTCCTAGTGGCAGCCTCCAAGGCATGTCCGCTGGTACCGCCATGCGGCAAGAAATAAAGGCAACGCGATGCATCACGCCAGGACAACACGCAATTTCGCATGCGTTTTTTTCTGGGGAGTGGAAGGAGGACGAAGGCGTCCTCACCCGGCCACATGTGCAGCAGCCGTACCCATGTTCTTCCCATGATAGCAGGCCACTTGATCTGACCACGCCACACGCCACGTCCTCCGCATTCGACTGACGAAGAACGACGCGCGTGCACAGCGCACGGCCGGCGGCTCTCCAGCATCGGCTCTCAGCAGACATGGACAGACGACGAGCGCAAATTAACAGCGTCGGCCGGAACATCTGACCCGGCGGAGGTCACCTGACCGGGTCGGCGCCACCGCGGTCGCCGATGCGCGCGCATTGATCACGGCGGCGGCGGCGCGTCGCGACGGCAGCGCTGCAGTCACCTGGCGTCGTCGGTCGCCGGCAGTGGTGCCGTCGGTGCCGTCGGAGGTGGCGTCGGTGCCGTCGGAGGTGGCGTCGGAGGTAGCGTCGGTCGCCGGCGGTGGTGGCGTCGGTGCCGGCAGTAGGAGCCGGTGCCGGGCCGCGCTATTGTTGTCGCCGACTCAGGTGAGGACAGGCTCGGTGGAGGCTCGGTCGGCTGCAGAGGCCAGGTGAGCTGCGATGGCTGTGAGATCCGGCTGCGGTGTCGTGGACGTGCGCTCGTGCGCGCAAATCGAACTGATGCGCACACACACACACCGACCAGCTCGAAGTTGACCGTGTATTTAAATTTTGGGATGCTAAATTTCGTGTGACTTTTTCATCTGCATAGTCGAATTTGAGCTGAACACGTGGAACTATGTAGGATGTTTCACTTTGCGAGCGGTATATGTATTGTTCTCCTAACTCGATTACATTACCTGGCATGCTGAGGCCTACCTCAGTTGCCTCGGATGGCAGCAGAATTATCGTGAGATTAGCCCAGTTCACTTTCTCAGTATCACTCTCGTTCGCCAATATCGCTGGTGCGAGTCAATCAGCTTGCGAATTATTCCCATAAGGACAGGAACAACAGCAGCGCATGAACATGGTGGCATGTTGAGCTCTGGACACATAGGTCCCGGGTTCAACACTCGCACCGCTCGGAACATTTCCCAATGCCGCGGCCCACCGGCGACTCTGTGTGGGCGGCGTCACTAGCCGTGAATGTGCATAAGGTGCGTCGTGAATCACCAAATGAAAACAAGAACCTAGCGGCATCCAGCAAGTTCGCCTATGCTGATTTTGCACATCGAATAACATTCGAGGCTTCGATACCTTTATCAGATGTTAATAGATGGGAGATGCCATGATATACTCAGCGTCTACGGCGTTGTGTATGATTTGTATCTGCTCCGTGGGATATTGTACAGCATTCCGCAGCAGACCGCTGTGAGGCCCATATCCGATCTAGTGCGGAACCATTTTGTGTTCCGGTAGCGACATCAAGTGGACAAGCGATGGTAAAAATCAGTGATGTAAATTATTGATGTTGGATACCACAAATGTATATATAACAATATTGCCGTTCAAAATCTTTTTAGCATCAAGTGCCCTTTGCAATGAGTTTTTAAAGTCGTCCCAACTGGGCCGGTCTGTTAGCCTGCGAGTCACATGGGGGGTGGGGTGCCCCTCCCTGATTTATTTTCCATAACGCTGAAGCCAACTGAGACAACACCACGTGATACTTTCAGTTTCATCACTTGAACACATATGGTACGTTCTGTAAGCAAACGGACTTCAATGTCATCTCAGGTCATTTTCTAATGACGTCATAAAGTCGTTCATTGGCGTTGTTTTTAACCTCTCAAACGGTTGCTTTTGTTTTGCGATATAACCGAACTAATGTATCAACCAGATATATTTTGATGCGGGTGCAGTTGGTATACCAGAGGTCACTTTGTTACCGTGTGACCTCAGCTAGGTCATTCTGGGTCCCACGGTAGTGGTTCTGGTCATGTATGGATCTACATGTTGATCAAACTGTTGTCTCGTGCGCACCATCAATATATGCTGGTATTTCTGTCATGAAAATAAAGAAAAAAATCGTTCTTGGTCCATTTGATATTATTCATTTCATTTCAAATAGGATGACCCCATAGGATCAGAAAAGATATTCGAGTGGTTACAAAAATCGGTATATCGGTTACCAAAGACATTTCCTTACCTTGCCTGTGAGTCATCATGGGTCAAGCATACACATTTCTGCTTGCAGGTGCAATACCAGGTCATGTTTTAAAAGTGTCACAAACTCGATCGCAGGTACTGCTTTTGCCGTCTGGAACAGTTGCCTGTTGTCATCCAACACATTTTAAGAATGGTAGGTCAATCCAGCTGTAGTTATTCTAAAAAAGGTCAGTGTCTGCCGTGTAACCACAAGTAGGACATATTGGATACTTGGTGGTGCTAATCCGCGTCAAGTCTTTGCGCCCTGACTGACTCTGGTGGCTCTACCTATTAATTTCATCAGCATCAACTTGATATTGAAGCGGATTTCAGCACCCAGGTGTTTGCTGCCATGCTCAAACTGCCATGTGGAAGGAGCATAGGAGTAGATGCCAACTTGTAATCGAGCTTCTAAGCCACGTTGCATTCTTCCTTCTACCTCTTTCATCTCACGCCGCCCTCAATCGAGATTAAGCTTGTACCATCCATCGCTATTACGCGGCAAGAGATCATCTTAGGTGTCTCTTATTGTAGTTGTTGCTGTTGCTATTTTCGGTGTTTCTTTCTATTCTGCCTCTCATTCTATTATTTTTCATCGTTGCTATTGCCACTGCCACTCCAGTCAGCACCACCACCACCACCTTCGCCAATGCTGCTTTCCTGGAAGGCTTGCTCACCTTTGCAGGCAAGGGGAGAGTCGCTGGCTTTTGACAATGAGAAAGAACCCCAATAATTTGTAACTTAAGATGGTAAGCAACAGCGCACTCTGGGAATATTGCAGAAGTCAGGCCTAAATAAACCGAAAGGCGTAACAGATGAGTTGTCGTTGCGATGCCAAGAAGACATGGTTGTTATTCACAGAACATGGTGTAAGTTTAAATCGCGCTGACTATACACACACAATAGTCAATATTCAGATCAAGATAAACCAAGCTGACCACACTAGAGGAAGCATGTAGACTGTGTTACTACAGGACATATGCTGCATATTAAATTTGGTGTGCATCTTGCAATAACGTCATTTAAAATATCTTAGCCTACACGACCAACTACTGGCAACATCCCTTTTTATCGGACTGGCAAAGTTGCAGTTCAAAGGTCTTGCCAGACGTCTGGGCACTGCTGTCGGTGCGCATTCACAGCATGCAGGATCAACTGACGGCTCTCCTGAGCTTTGATCGGCGGCAGGCTATTGGCGTGCACCAGAGCGATGCCACGTTCACTGAAATCACCAACATCTCAAAATCGTGGCCATGCTCTGGTACGGCATGGCCACACTGACCAAAGAGGAGGAATAGCGCCATTACACCCTGCATATTGTGGAAGCGCACCTGCAGAGCTTTCACAATATGCAATGTCACCCGTAGAGCTGCCAGGGCAGCTGTCACTTCATAATTGCGATAGAGAGTGATAATGGCAGCATTTGATCGTCTAATTTACTAGACATCCTACATTATTGTACATTATATGCATAATGTAGCATGTAGCATGCGCTAGGGAACATACTCAATATAGATGTGGCCGTGAAAGGGAAAACAGAAGAAGAAATAAAATAGTACTCATGATATTATCAAACACCTCTGGATCTGTCACTGGCTATTGCCGATTGGCAGAAGGTATAAAAACTCGCATTTTTGCAACGTCCTTGCACATAATTACTCCTTGCTATGCATTTACTGCTGGGTTTCAGTTGATCTGCTGTTAATTTCAGCACTCTGGAAATATTCTGCATGTTAATCTAAAAAGTCCCTATGCTCTTGTCAAGGGATCCGGCTGTGCGAAATGCTCAAGACAGACCAATTAATCCGGGTTCGAAAACTCAACACGGAGCCGTTCTTCGGCAATGCATTCAATCACAATCACTATGTATATAATGTTGCACTTTCCCGGAATGCTCACCATTGGCTTAAGGCAGGCGATATATGTATGTAGTGCTGGTCACGTTTCACCTTGCACAAGACCCAATCCAGTTTTCGAACTCAGGTACACCAGAAGGTGCATTAGAAGATGCAGAACGTGTTTAATTTCAGAAAATATTCACGTAGCTGATAACTGTACTGTACATGTCTGATTATTATTCCTACTGTGCTCACATTCACGCACTTCAGCACCCATATTATAGTTCCAGGGGCCAGGGCGGGGACCGCGTCCGTCGGCATATTTCATTATTTTCCCTTTCGATCGTTTGTGGAGACGCAAGTTGCGTCATTCCTCTCGGGTGGCCAGGGCTACATAGACCCACACATCAGTATATATAGACCTATAAATTGTCTATTGAATGTTTCCAGTCAGCCGTGTCTTCATCGCATCGCAACGACAGCTCATAATGTATCTGTTGTACTTTTCTGTTGCTTGGACCCGGACCGTCCAACACTCCCACAGTGCGCTTTGATTTCCCCGTCTTATATCATCGATCAATGCAATTTTCACTTTCAACAGCTTTCATCTTTCATCGCATCTCAATGCGAGCACCCCTTCAGCAAGAACAGCAGTGACGAAGGGATGACCCCAGTAGCAGTGGCAATAGCAACGGCGAAACGGAAGACAACAAATAGAACAGAAAGAACAGAAAGGTACACCGGAAGCAACAGCAGGAACAATTGCAACTCTTAAGGTAGTCTTCAGCCGCATAGTTGTACTGGTTGGCACGAGTCTCGGCTCAGATGAGGGTATGGTGAGTTGGAAGAGGTAGGAAAGAAGCCATATCATGGCGTAGGAGCTTGATTATAAGTTGGTAGCTACTCCTATATGCATTTCGTGTAGCAGTTTGAGTATCGCAGCAAAACTGGATGCTGAAGTGAGATTCATTAGGAAGTTGGCATTCTTGTCAGTAGATGTCGCCACAAGTACGGGATTCGGGCGCAGGGATTTGGGTCAACACCACCAATTCGTAATGGATATTGATCAAAATAGCACCAGTGCACTCAGAAGGGATCGGCTAGTCTGTGATGCATGCACGTTGGCATTACTATAGATGCGTGCTTTCAGCGCGGTCCAAAGGTCGGGAGTACATTGCGATCCACGCTTTTTACAGCTGCAAGTGCGATGCGGCACGGTCGAACGTTCTTCAATCGCAAACCAACTTCACACATTTTTGTTTTAGTGGTGTTGGCAGGCGTTCACATAGGTTGACCACTGCGAGCTCAAAACCTTATAAAGTAAAAACAACCCTAATCAGCACGCATTAATGAATATTAATGCACATACGCTTACAGTGGTACCTGATGCTTGTGCAGATTGCAGGTAGTGGTGATGAGCAAATACTGGTGATTGGTTTTGTTTCGAGGCATGAATCCGTCCTATATTTTTTCAAAATGCGTGGCTAGTGTGCATGGATAGATTGGGTCATAGAATGAGATGGGATCACGACGATTCGTGTTTAGTTTCATAAGAGATCATGAGGCGGTCAATTTGAGAAATATTAGCAATGGTCATGCAGTGTCTCATTCTGTGATTGCTACGTCTAACATCGTGCCGTAGTCATGCTATTTTCACAACTCAGCGGCGGAATTGGAGTTCTATGCAAATATCGCATGTATGATGGTCACTCCCAACGGAGCTTGATATATTTATGTACTCAAGTAGAAAGTATGGCATGCTTAGTTCACACCCCTTGAGGTTCTTGAGTGCGCCCACATCCTTTGAATGTTTTGGACGTCCCGATAGATACATTAGGCTACAACAGTTCATTTCACCTTTCATGCAAGGAAGTTGCATAGGTTATCGGTGCCAAGGATCACAATGGAAGGACGGATTGCGACCTGCGTGCATGCATCCAGCAAATTAGACACATTGGATGGGTAGGTGCATGTTGGAACACATCCGACACCACTAAGATGCACATGAGCTTCGTTTGTTCCAACTCCGTGCAGACTCCTACGTCGTCCCACCGAACAATATGGTTTTCAACAATTGCACAGTATGTAGGCACTAGCCAGTGCATTAATGGAGTCCAAGAAAGAACCGAATCGCTAGAATTGCCATGCAGCAACGCTATTGGAGGCCTGCTAGCTACCGGCCGGACCGCTTACAACTGGTGAAGTCCAAGGTCCATCCACCGATAGTCAATGAGTGCAGCTATGAAATAGAAGCAGAAGCTTGTTGTCTGGATGTTCAGTTGGAAATGACCGCTCCCGCCCAACGGTTTGTGGTCGTTGTGACTAGTCGTCGATTCTACTGACTATGGAAGCCAAGCAGGTCAAGGTTCTTTCAGGTATGGATGGCCTATTCGTCTCCATAGTGGAGGCACCCAGCAAAAGTCATGATAAATACAAAACCGGACAGAAAACAAGTATGTTTATCAACCAGGAAACATTTTGGGGGGAATCCTTTTGTGGCCGATATTCCTGGCGGAAGTACCATTGGGCCAATTCCACGACAAATCGACAGGTGAAAGGGCCAAAATAACACCCAATGATTTATATTTTGATGACAATATTGGTGTGGGGTTATTTGATGCGCCGGATACAGCTGTCATTTTTAGAAATATCAGGACACGGTCAGGGCGTTGTAGCCCCAGTAATTTTTTTAGATGTCACCTAACAAGGATATTTTTTAGGTCTTTAACTCAATGAAGAGTAATCTGAATTGTCCAAAAGTATATATCGGTGAACTCACGATGAACCATCTTTTGGTTATGTTTTAATTTTTGTTTACGAGATAGTTTAAATATATTTTGCCTTTCCGGAAAGTAACAAAGCGATTTTGAAAAGAGCCGAAATGATATTCGACATTTCATCTTTCGGAGAAAAATAGGGTTTTGCTCCTAAAACTCTTCATATCCGATACGAAATTAGGCATGCATGGTTGTTTTCTGCTAGTTTATCGTGGCCTACATGAATATGTATTTAGAATGGCATATTACTGAAATGCATGTAAGGCTTTTGACATTCGAGGCACGTGATGGGATGATAATGTTACTCATCTCACCTTCAATGTTGTATTGCACAAGTGTTTGTTGTATTGCACTTGCGAAGTCAAAGGTTAAACGAAATGACAGAAATGTCTCCAAATCGTAGAAGTAGGTGATTTATGAGTTATACCCTACCATGGATTACAAAGAGAGAGAAGCATCCACCCTGAAGCAATCACATTCCGATAACCGAGAAGCCTTTCCCACATCCATCTATTTCCTCGAAAAATAAAAATATGCGAATGTAGTGAAATATCAGGAAGGGTACAAACAAGAGGTGGTACCGTGTTTGGGTGCCCAGTGCTCGCTGCTAACTTTCGCTGAACGTGCTGCCTGTGAAGCGAGAAAATTTCTGAGGGTGTCTGATGCAGTCAAGGCAAAGCTATTTTATGAGTCGGAGGACAAGATTAGCCGGACGTGTCTCCGCAAGACCGACCGTGTCACGGTGCGGCATGCTGATGGAACGAAAGTAGAGTTAAGAAAAAGCTTGCTTTTGGGAAATTTGTGTAAGATAAATGATCTAATTAAGCAGAACTCTGAAACCCTCGCATTGGCTTCGTAACCTTTGCTACCTGTCGTCCAAAGTATTGCGTCTTGGCAGCCAGCAGTGGGACGCACTCGGTGTGCATGTGCATCGATCATCAAAATCCAAAACTGCTCATATTCGCTCTCGGCCTTCCCGGTCTCAAATACCACAACATCCTCAATCAAGCTGTATATGGCACTGAAAACCGTGATTGCATGATAGACAACTGTCAGGACTGTCTTGGCGAAGACGGAATGATGAACTTTATGAGGATTATCCTCGCTGACAAATCAGGAGAAGAGAGTGAAGGTGATTTGTTCCCAGATGATGACATGGATAATGAGATTAGGTGCAAACGGTAGATGAGCACGCATTGCTGTACACTCGCAGAAATAGTCCAGACCAAAGAGGAAAGCATGCGATACTTGACCGAGCAAACTGTGAAACTGACTAGATACCACTTTATGGCTGACCAACTAGGTCAGCACTTCACCTATCCAAGGCAACTGACAAAGAGGGCAAAGTCATTTTCTAGTACAATCTCACTGAAAATCATTCATTTGTGGTACAAGATGCAGCTCAAGGCTTCCACTGGGATTCGTCCCAGTGTGCCGTGCACCCGTTTGTAGTGTCCCGTGAGGACGAGGTACTGTGCCGTCAGAGCAACTGCTGTATCTTTGGCAGCACAAAGCGCAACACCGACATGTTGCATGCGTTCCTGCAACGGCTTATTCCAAAAATTCAGACCGCAGTACCTTACCTAAAATATTTATTTCACAGACAGCAGTATGCAAATATGCATTACTTCTCAAATGTGTGTCACCATCAGAGATATTTTTGGGTATCCTGTGAGTGGATTTTTTGTCATATCTCATGGCAAGGACGCTCGCGACGGCATCGGGGGCACAGCCAAGCGTGCCGCGACTCAAGAGAGCCTCAAGCGCCAGCCTAACAACCAGATACTGACGGCGGAGAACATGCTCGCGTATCTGTCGTAGAAGCCAGCCAGCTGCATCAAATTAATATTTGTACCGAGGCAGGAGGCAACGGACGTCACGACCCGCCTCACCGAGCGCTTCTCGAAAGCCATCGCGGTGAAGAGAACACCGAGGTACCAGAAATTCGCACCAGTGACCCACATCACGTAATAGGCCACACCGATGCGGGACTTGTGCTGATGGTAGTTAGGCGAAGCGGGACGCGTTAACGTGCGCGCTGATGCAGATTTTGTTGATTAGTACTATCACAGTGACATATCATCAGTCTGAACTGGGATTCTGACAATGTATGCGATGCTCTGTCCGTCTGTAGATAATTAAATTGCATTGCTTTATAATACTGTAGTGCAACACAGTATTGCATTGCATTGTATTGTGTGACTAAGTTACTTTATTTTATTACACTAACGTGTAGACGGTTCATGATCCAACGCGATTCATTTCAGAATCAGCATGTGTCAATAGATGCGTCCGCACCAAATGTGTTTTCAAGCAGTTTAAAATGAATGCGCTTACTTAGTCATTGAGGTTCATCTTTTCGTTTCCAGAATGAGGGGTTTGAAACGCCAGAAGGTTGATATTACAGTGATTGGCGGTGATAAATACCCCTCAGTGTTGTGGATGAAATGTGATCGTTATGATATATATATATATATATATATATATATATATATATATATATATATATATATATATATATATACACACACACACATATATATATATATATATATATATATATATATATATATATATATATATATATATATATATACACATAGGCTAGACTCACACGACTCACGACGAGCTAGAACACCTCCGCAATAAAACACTTAAGATCAGATGGCTAGCATTCGCATCCCATCACGTGCCACGAACATCGAAAGGCTTGTATTTTAATAATCTACTATTATAAACAAATGGTAAGTCATGCCACGCCAAACTAGGAAATAAAACAACTATGCATGCCTAATTTTGAACGGACATGTAGAATTTAGGGGCAAGCCCTTATTTAAGAAACACATTATAGGAAGATAAGATATCGAACTTCATTTCTACACGTTTTCACATTGCTCTTCGACTGTCCCGATAGTTACAGTATATGTCACGTGACCTTAAGTCACGATGTCACGATTTCAAATGTTCCCGAAACGAAGATTCCGCAATTGCCAAAATTTGAAGTGGGTTATTGTAAGCTCCACGATGCATACTTTTGCATAATTCGGATTGTTTCTCATTGTATTAAGGACCTTAAAAGACACCTTTCCTTGGTGACATCTGAGAAATGTCTGAAGCTATAACTCCTTGACCGTTGGCCGTATCTTTCTTTTTTAAATGGAACAGCTGGATTCGGCGTATCAGATAACCCCACACAAATAATTTAATCAATGTACACAATATTGGGTGTTATGCCCCTGGTCGATTTGTCGTGGCCATTGGTGGAAAATTATTCATACAACCATTTAGACTACTAAACGGTATATTATTTTTTGGACTTAAAGCATTGCCTTTCTGTGAACACGTTTTCTTCAAAATGCCCCCAAAATGTGTAAATAAATTTGGCCTTCATTGGGGGACGAAGTTTGCTCATGATGTAGAAAAAAAACTATGTGAAAAGTAGTACTGATTGCGCTCGCATTAAGTGACGTTCCTGTATTTAATCATACATCAGAGGGTCCTTTTGTGTGACAGATTAAATACATACTTCCGAAACATGTTTTAAAATACATTGGTGAGGGCGGTGAGTTATCAGCACAATTTCTGACCATACGTTTGTGTCCGAGAGCGGTTCATAAGAAGGTAAGCAGGCTCACTTCGAGGAACGTTGAATTTGAAGAAGACTAGGCAGCGCTTGTCCTTATTAGAAAAGAGGAGGCATGGACAGCTGTTACTGGTGATAATCCGGCACACACCAAAAGAAAGGAAGACCCGGCTCAAAGCCGATGAGAGGTCGATGGGAGCTAATTATCCCGGAAGCCTCGTCAGGAGATCTTCTATGGAATTTTATTTTCCGTAGGACGAGCCCATGGTGGAATGCGGCATCGCGGATCCAGACAGCGAGACTCTCGGTAATGCTAACGTGATGGAGATTATTAGCAGCTGAGGATAGGCCATGGTAGTGGGGATGGAGGATAACCATGACTGCAGACACGGCTCCTCAGCTAACGTAATAGAAGGGGTCCTGCTGTCACTCCTGGAAGCGGCTCAACCCGACCCTCCGCCATCCCCTGACTGTTCAACAGATCAGCCGGGTGAAAACTCCTGGCGACGCCAGGAGTGGGGGAGGGTGGCAGTGCTCTCTCCCACCCAGAAAACAGTGTAATTTCAGGGTATGGCAACTACTGTGACTATATTGCGCTCGTTCTTCCACCCAGGCATCCTCCATTTCCCGCAAAATAAAATGGAAGGCCGAGTTCAGTTGATTTTGGCGAAAGTCAAAATATCTCATCAATCTGGAAGCTCACCGAAGAGATAGCTATACCTATGTCTGAACCTGAACCTTCTAATATCATTCTCAATAAGAAATCATAGCATTCTCTGGGCTTTCCACGATAGAGCAAAACATCGCTCAAATGCCGGTTCAGCGACTTGTCCCGCTATAGGGGTAAGCTGTTACTGACGATGGGCTAAGTTGATAAAATATAAGTTAGGCAAAACATTTGTATACAGGTGGCATTAGTTTGTGCCATCTGGAACGTCCACATTTCATCTTAACATTAATAATCCCGCAGCCAAATTTTGGGGAATGTGCTAGCAGTTCGCAAGGATTTTGGGTCAATTTCAACCTAAACTACTAAACGCTGAAGAGCATACCATTTCAACTGTTCTACAAGATTTACCACGTCGGCTATAATGAGGACCAAGCAGCAGTGGCCCATCACGGAGCTGGCGCGCGAACTCATCCCAGACTATTGCAGCACGTATGTATTGCACTCAATCTCACGTATGTTGCTAGTTCAAAAAGTTTCGTGCCACTTCTGTCGTTCTATACACTTCCGTTTGCACTCGAATACTGACAAGGATTACTAAGCTAACCACTAACACTCGCCGGTGCAAATGGTTTATACCAACACCCCTGGGAATGCTCCTGCCACCACTTTCGAATAATTAGCCCTCTCGCTTTTGCATTGGAAGCAAACTACTTTAATATGTCTTCCTCACATTAACAGTGTTCATAGGCCACTGGTGCGCAGGATGCAGGGAGACATAGATTGCATACTTAGCAAGCGCACCGAAAACGCGGCGCTTGGCTTCCGCCTTTCAGCGTTCCAAGAGCTCTTACCGTGCCGTAAACAGACGATGTAGACACAGGCATGCCGGGTAAAGCGAAACAAACTCAAGAAACAAACATCTCCTGTTGCTGCTGTGCAGCTTGCACAACAATCGTCGAGTACAAATCAGGCTCGCATTCTTCCGGCGGTCGCAGATCGCCACGAATGATATCGTCCTCAATCACATAATGCCGTTACAGCTCCTGAAGTACATATAACATGTTAGTTATGGACGCAAGAGAGACGAGCAGCTCACGCGTCATAAAATATTAACTGCATACACACACAAACACACACACACACACACACACACACACACACACACACACACACACACACACACACACACACATACATATATACATATAATACATACATATATATATATATATACATATATACATACATGTATATACGTATATATATGTATATATAGTATATATGTATATATGGTATATGTATATATATATATGTAGTATATATATGGTATATATACTATATATATTATATATGTATATATATATATAAATACACCGTCGGGAAGTGAGCTGCTCACACACAAGTCGCCGTAGTGGGTGTCGCGCGATCTGGACCGCGCGTGGCCCGCGCCTCGACGTGGCCGCCTCAAGGCGAATCGATCCCACCGGGCAATCGATGTGGGTCGTGTCTCGGGGCCGAGAGCGGCGGCGTGTCTCGTGCCTCGTGTGTCTCGTGTGTCTCGTGTGTCTCGCGGTCGAGAGCGGCGACGTGTCTCGTGTGTCTCGTGTGTCTCATGCTCCTCGTGTGTCTCATATTCCTCGTGTGACTGGCGGCCCAGAGCGGCGGCATGTCTCGTGCCTCGTGCGCCTCGCGGTCCAGGGCGGCGGCGCATTTCTCGACCTGCCCGCCTGGTATTGAGCCCCTCGGCGGCCGTCCGGCTGATACGCTGATCAGCTCTCAGTGCGGCAGGACGGGGCTGAATGTTCACTGAACAGCATCGAATCCGGCTTAGTCGCCTCGCAGTCCGGCAGGTGCTTCCTCCCAGCAAGCTTGGGCCAGTCTGCCTGCGATCGTCTGTTTTGCGACGACTGGCACCGTTCAGTCGAAGTACTATGGGTTATCGCTTCCCATCAGTTATTTATGGCTGCAGAGCGGGGGCGTTTGGGATTTCGATGATCGCCATAAATATGTGCTCGCCGATGCGATCTACTTTAGTCAAATCCTGAGCGTGCAATGAATACCCTTTAGGGGATCGGAGCGTTAGCCTGGCGCTCAGTGATTGCAAACCGATGACCCCTCTTTATAGGGAAGCATATTGAGTTCTATTTTGCAGCATATTGAATGCTGACTGCATCATGGCAGACTTAGTGTTCAGCCCAAGTCATGATAGATACGAAATGTTCCGCTTGCGTATATAAACGAACTAAACGTTCCGCCTGCGTATAAACGTATATGACTAGAAATATCACAGTCGAAATTTGCCTTGGTCAGTCTGTCGTTTGTGCACTGATAGGGTGATCAGTAATATGGGGACAATGGTGTGCTTCATGGCGCCGAATCTTATGTGTGTACTATGCTTCGACGAACAAACAGCAATATCACGATGAACATTCCAACATCTACGGATTCACATTGATATGGCGCACCTATTTTGCTTTGAATGGAAAAGTCAGGAGTGAGAAGTAACAAACTCACCTGGGAGGTGTCACACACACACACACTAACCAGAGACGCTTGGGCCATGTGACACAGACATAGTACAGGGTCGCCTGGGAGGTGTGGCACACATACATAACCAGAGACGCCTGGGCCGTGTGACACAGACGTAGCACAGGGTCACCTGAGGAGGGGGGGGGGGGTGATGTAGGCTTATTCAGGCCCACGTGGAGGATGTGACACATAGGTGACCAGAGTCACATGGAAGGTGTGACACAGACGTTATCAGGGTCGCCTAGAAGTGACGATCTTGACGATCTTGCCTGTCCACGGCCTATTGCAAAACCGGCAAATGTAACTATTTCATGTTAATATCACTTTGCTAGTGCCATGCAACCTCTCTGTTGCGTGCGTCACCATCGTTGGGTTGCAGGCTATGGAAGCTAATTACACTGAACATCATCGTGCAATGCTTTCATATGTTCCGCTGAATAGTGATGGCGATATAATTTTCACCCATCACAGCCATCCCAAAGTACCTCATCGGTTCATCTCGTCTGACCTATAGTCACCAGATATCGGCCACCGCCGCTTTGGGCTGTGTAATTTATCATCCAGATTTTAACAATGCATTGATTAGCATATTATGTTCGAGCGGGCCGTGTAGTCCCAATATGGGGAGGTTCACGGTGGATGGCCTTCATTTAAACCGTGAGTGACATGACAGGTAAAAGATAGATGTTCCCATGGTGTGATCCACGCGTGAACTGTCAGATTGTTTGTTGTATGCAGGGTGGAAAAACGTTCCGACTGTGACCCACATGACACGAAATGCAGCACCAAGTCCCCTGATCGCCCCCCCCCCCCTCTGCATACGAACTCTCGAGGAGAGCTCACTCCCCTCTCACGTGGACCACATTGTTCCTCGGGATTGCACAGTGGTACGCACACCTAGGCGTTATTATTCTGGCCTCGAGCACTTTCACTGGTATTCGGTGCGCAGTCAGGAGTCCCACACATTCGTCTTAGGTGCTGCACCATAGCGGACAGGTCGGCGCGGCTATGGTGGACACTCTTCGAACGCTGGGTGCCCGGCATGCGACGTGCACCAGGATCTACTTCACGGCACTGCCAAATGTCCATCTGCGGCCGGGTGATGCGTGCAGATGATCATCCGAAGAGCAAAGCCACGCTCAGATGATTGCGCTGCGACTTAGCGCATCAAAGTCGAAACGTTTTCTGTTAGATTGCACCAAAGTCATGTTGTGATTTCATTGAGAGAGGCTGGTCAAGCTGCTACTTTGCAATGGCCTACAAACAGAAGTAGCAGTCTCCAGTCTGGTAGCTAATTCACAACTGGTATTACCGTAACAAGTAAATGTAGTGATGGTAGCATTGTACGCGAACGCTAGCAGTGTTGAATGGCTTCTTGCCGCTGTTACCCAGGACTGTTATAAACCCGGCTAGCATGCAGCAAATCTCCAGGGGTGAGCATAGCGCCATGCTGCGGAGCTATCATATTTACTGGCTAAAACCCGACATAGCTCCAATGCATAGTCAATACAACACAATCGCTTTTGATCCCATTGCAGGAAAGTCGAAGTAGAAAATCAAGTTTAGATTGCGTTATAAATCACACTCAGTGCGCTAGTACCCAGCATGCGACTACGGTAGAGGTGCACGAAATGTGCGTGCTTTAGGATGTGGTGACAGCAATGAGAGCAATACTGGTCACATTTCGAGGCGCTACCAGAGGTTTTAGCCACAGGGGTAGCCGAGGTGCAATGGGACGGGGAGAAGGATAGGAGGCTAGGATCACGCAAAATGAAATGCATGTGTAATATATTGGCTAGATACTGTGAGTACACGACATAGGGCACTCCAGACACGCTACTCTATAGTCGACAGAGCAGAACAAATATAATTAATTGGTGTCCGTGTTGCACTTATCCATGCTATCATCACGTGTGATTCCCAAGTGACAGAATTTCACTTAGCACACGAGACTGTGAGAACACCTGGTCCTATTTTCGCGTCTTCAAGTTATTAATTTTATCTCACTAAGCGCGACCATACACTCAAGTCGCACCGGCTGTTTGTATTTCAGATATAAATACCCTGTTCTGTCCGGGATCTGTCGTGTGTCGTTTGTCCAAGCCCAGGCCGGCGGTTTGCCATATTACTCCGGCTGCTGTCGTCTGGATATTTCTTGGTCTGCCCCCACACGTCGTGCCGCAGCGCGTCCATGTTCTCTCTCACTTTCCAGCAATAAAGCATGTCTTCCGCTGATACGTTGTGAGAGTTGATTTGTCGTCACATTCATCCCACGGATCATGGTTTGTCCTCCGCAGATTCGGAAACGTAATTACACCCATGAGCTTGCATATGTTACGCTAGCTGACCATAGCGCAGGCCGTCTGCAGCTTCAAGGTCAGTAAGTCGTGATTCAGATATGTTTCTGGGACAAAAAAGTAGGCATTTTATGGAATAGTTTGAATGCATCATGCGCATGCATGCGTAAATATGCTGCATTTCAGGGGAGAAAATAGTCTTCCCATCCGTAGTGGGAGCACAATGGTCCTTCACTCCGTCGTGGGACTGCAATGGCTTTCCTTCGATGGTGTGAACACAATGTTATCCCCTTCTGTGGCGTATCAGCAATGGTTCTGTTCAATGTCAGCACCACAGCATTCCCCTTATGTGGTGTAACCACAATTGTTCCATTCAATGGTGGGAAGACAGTGTTTGACCTTCCGCGGTGTAACCACAATGGTTCCCTTTCCTTGGTGTGGCCACTAATCTGGTATGCCAGGGCGGTCCGATGAGCTTTCAGGATAAACATCATAATGTAAGTGCGTGCGCAATTTCGCATCGAGAAAACGTTAGTGTTGGCTCAGGTGGCCAGGTGGAGACGACCCGTCGGCGTGGATGTATCCGAGGACGTCTGCCTGCTCGGACAACACTTGGTGCTTTTGCTTTTCATTCTGGTTTCAATCCGGGGCCTGTTGATGTGTTTGATTTTCCAAACGGCGAGATTCGGATAAAGTATTTAGTCCAGTTGTTTAGCTGAAAACAAACATTTTGCCGAATGTTTCCTTCGGTTCCCGTAATCCCACCTTTATCTCGGCGGTAAAATGTGTGCGACCTCAAAGGTAACGAAAATCTTCATCCTCCTCATTGAAATGCATGTGTTCATGTCTGTAGCAGGATCCAGCGGAAGACACTTGCGTGAATTACAGTTTGAATTGGCCACTACTAATGTACCATCTCTAGATAATTTTCGTCTTGAGATTTTGATTTTCCTTTATTTCTTTGCATCTCGAAATTTCGAGGAGTTCGTTCATTGACAACATCTTCGCTTGATTGAGGAGTGAATACCTTCATGTACCCTGACGCAAATTCAATTTCAGCTTGGTACACATAACATGAGTGTTTTTGTTTGTTTCGCGTTCGCGCATGCTCCAAGTGTCCACTTTGACCGATGTGAACGCCGAATCGATCGGTGAAATTCATTGCGTGGCCGCCTAATGAAGTACGCACTTCTGGGCAGGTAAATGATCTCATTATTTTACATGAGAGGAAAAGACGGAACTGTAGCGCTTTTATCGCGGCACGCCGCCGCCAGTAACGAGGCCAATTTCATTATTTCATTCATTGCACGGCTCGACGATCACTGTCGCCGGCTTGAAAAATGTTCCCCTGTGTTTTGAACGAAAGGTGCATGCCATGTACAGGCATGCCCATCCCCCACTTTCACGGCTCTAACAAACAATCGTGTTGCACGTGAAGCACATCGATTTGATTATTTCCATGAGTTACTCAACGACACTTGCGTGTACATACACACATAATATTACATATATATAATATACATGATAGTATATATGTATATATATTTATATAATATTAATACTCTCTCCCTTTTTCTTTCTCTCTCCCGGAGAGAGAGAAAGAGAGGGGGAGATAGAGTATGCTTGTAGACATTCTATCAGGTATTATACCGGGTATGCTTGAGACACAGGTGTGTCTGCCTGTCTGTATTGCGATTTGCGATTTCCATAGGCATTGTAAGGATCCGGTTTCATCAGGGTCCAAGATAGCGTGATTGTATTTAATGGTGGTTTGCTGTTTAGAATCTCTTTCGATTCCCTAAGTTTGAGATATGCAACATCTTTGCCGACTTGCTGAGTGTATATGCTGAGTGTACTAGGATCGATAGTTGAATTGACTTTTCATCATTGACAACGACGATACTTACGCAACTGAGCTGTACATAAAGCCGATGAAGGTTCACATATGATCTTTCTATTCTTCTAGGCACACCCCGTTCGACTAAAAAAATATTGTGTATGCACAGACATTGAGGGCCAAGCGCTTCGGAATTAGTAACGATGTGCAAAACCGAGGCATGTAAAGAATGGAAACTGTGTTTCTGGCAAACACCGATCCACACCACATGATCAAGAGAGCAATGATTAAGATGACACGCCCCATGATAAGTGCACATACACAAACGCGACGTTCGAACCTCAAAGACAGCACAACTTTCGTCAGCTTTCCAAACATGTATGATAAGCTCCCCCCCCCCCCGCCCACACACCAAAAAAAAGATAACAGCGGCTACCAGCACTTCGAGGCTACCATTACGCGTGACATGGCAGAGTGGCAAAACACGATCCGAGGCACGGACCAAAGCCGCTGTGAATCCGCGGCTATGTCCTGCTGGGAGCAAGAAAAAAGCGTCACTGTTGTCTGGCGAGACCGGTGTCCCATGTGAAACACAGTCTACCTCATCACCACCAGCATCAAGGGTCACGTGTGCCGACCCTTGAACATCACGTAAAGGGAGAAACAAAACGCATGGTTGGAGACCTATTTGTTTATTATTTTTAAAAAAAACATTTGATCCGAGTTGTTGCTGGGATGGCTTGAGGAGCCAGGGTTCTATTGCTAAGCAGAGCTTGTTGCGGGAACCCTGGCCCCACCACCCGATCCATCAGCTCCAGTTCAACGGCAGGATTTAGACCGAAAGTTTAACGTGCCGCCAATGCACCGACACGGCCGCCCGGTAGCTCGTCCCCGGCCTTATCGGGCCAGCTGCCAACTGACATTCCCGGCCGGGGGCTAAATGCGAGCGCGCGAAGCGACTCGAACCCTGTGTTGCCAATACATGGGAGACCGGTGCAGGCCAGTGCTCTAACCAACTGAGCTACCAGGGCCGCAAAGAGGAATCAAGAGACGGCAGGAACGTCCCAACCACCAACACTCCATTTGGCAAACAGCTCAGAATCATTCACGCCAGCATCACTATCGACACCAACACACTCGTCATATCCATTCTGAAGTCTGCAAAAATGCTGTAAAGCTCAAAGCCAGTGAATCAATGGAGATTAGGAACCACAAGCCATCATTAAACACAATGACAGCATCTTGGACCCTGCTGAAACCGGCTTCTTACACCGCCTGAGGCAATTATATATGCAGATCACATCACCGCATCCACAGATACACAGGCTGGTACACACCCATGTATGAGGCACGTCCGTTCCTCCCCTTACATATATCTGTCTGTTTTGCTCTCTCGTTCTCTCTCTCTTCCTCTCTCTTTCTCCAGCTCTCCCGCTCTCCGTCACTAAATATATGTATATATATATATATATATATATATATATATATGTGTGTGTGTGTGTGTGTGTGTGTGTGTGTGTGTGTGTGTGTGTGTGTGTGTGTGTGTGCGTGGGTGTGTGTGTGTGCGTGGGTGTGTGGGTGTGTGTGTGTCACTCTCTGGCTCTCGCCCTCTCTCTCTCTCTCTCTCTCTCTCTCTCTCTCTCTTCCTCTTGATCTTGTGTTCCGTGTGTGCATGTATCCTTCAGGTATGTATATACATATCTATGGAATGTGAGAGAGAAGCCGGATCACTGTACTGAGTCAATATGTATACTTGGTGTGCGTTATTTTTTGGGTTTTTGGAACAAAATGGTTACTGTTGACGAAGACCCGTCGCCGAAGTATATTCAGTGTTAATTCGGTTCTATTTTGCGTTATAATATGAGAATATAAATGGTACTTGATGAACAAGTATGAAAGATAGAGAGGAGTTTCCATACAGTTAAAGGAGAAGGGAGGCGTGTAAAATTATTCATGAAAAAGAGATAAGAAATAAAAATTGTCACATTTAGGCTATCGTCTTGCATCGAAATCGGTGGAAATTTAGGTACTAGAGAAACGTCAGAAAATGTCAGCAGAATTTGCTCTCTTCGGCTGTTTTTATCCAATTCCTGTTCGCATGTAGACTGCGAGGTGCGAGGTTCCCGCCAGAACCACCTTGACTGGGTCAAAGTGGCATTCGCTCGCGCAGATGTATGAGGCAGATCATGGCGAGAGACGACACATTCATCAGTGGTCACTTGGCTCATTTCGGCCCGAACTCTGAGCTAAGCCGAATTCTGAGCACCCACAACTTGGGAGAATTTCGGCGAAGCGTAGCCCGTCGGCCGACGTACTCTAAAGTCCCAATAACCAGCCAGCCAGCGTGAACGTTGCGTTGCTGGTGTTGGAAATACTGTCATGCTGCCCGGCCGACATGAGGAATGTAGGCACCCGGCCGATCGGCTCGTCCATCGCCGGAAGCGGTGTAAATAAACGGCTGCCAGCAGTTGGCAACCATCTTCTGCGCCACTTTAAGGAACAAACGACGGCGATGCTCGGCCCGAGGCACGCTGACATCGTCAGGCGGGTCGCAGCTGACGCAGTGAGCTGGTTCCCATTCAGTCGCCATGGTCGATCGATGTGGATAACAGGGTTTGAGCCACGGGCGGTCCGAGGAACCCAAATGGAGTGAGACAGAAAAAGTCACGATTGTATTTCACCCACGCTCACCCCCAATAAATGTCTTGGGATTTTTCCCGCTTCATTATCAGCAAGGCGTCAGATGCACACGTGGATCCACATGGAAATTGAGTTGGTACAAGGAGCTGACACGACTGGAGTTTAAAGGCCTGCTCATTGGCTTCATGTACTATGCCTTCACAACAATCTTCGGAAAGTTACACCTATGCACACACTGACTGCATCCCCCTCCACCTCCCAGCACTGACTGCATCCCTCCCCCCCCAGAAACCAGAGGAATCCACTTCAATTGGCCTAACCCCGATGATGTTGGCTGAAGTAAAAGCTGCTTATCGCAATTGTTTTAAATCCCGCAATGCAGTCATTTTAAGCTATGATGCTTTATCTACTTCGGTAAACATTGAGCAACCAAGGTAATTTTACATGACATGAATTTTTTAATTAGTACTCTTGGCACAAACATTATCTTTCATGGACTGTGGAGAAGATATCTTACTATAAGTATGACTACCTTTGTCCATTCTACATAAGTATATAAGTATATACATAATACATATACATAATATAGCATAATATGTATATGTATATATATATATATATATATATATATATATATATATATATATATATATATATATATATATATATATATATATATATATATATATATAAAATATAAGCATACACAAGTATATACATAAGTATACTCCACTTGACACCATAAAGCCGTGTTTAAGGGAAATCCTATCAGTTTTTTGTCCGAGCAAAACCTATATATTTCTGGTATTGATACAGAAGAAACCGAAAACAGGTCAGGAAAATATCCACAGAGTGGAATAGCTGAAGCTTTCTCCACCATTAAAAAAAAATCACATATAAGCAAGATTTTCACTAATTAAAACATACAACTTAGCAATGATACCGCAGATGATGTAGAAATCCTTCAGTAAAGTAACCAACATGCATGACGATGAAGCATCAGTAGGTTTAGGTGGTCTAGAATGAGAAGGTTAGGTTAGAGTACGTTACGTTATGTCTATTTTGTGGTAATATTACATTACCACAAAACTACATTCTTCAATGCATACTGTCCCACCCATTAGTTTTTTCTGTGATCTATTTTCCATCTTTTGTTGAGGTTAGGGAGTATAGTATGCATCTGCATTGTCACTAGATTATTTTCTGGTTTTGTCAATATTATTTGAATGGTCATGATGTTCTTTGCCTGGTGAAATAATTGCTATCTGGCAGATAAATACGACTTGAAATACTTATATCCAAAACGAAATACATTCCCCAAAGAAATGAACATCAAATTCCTTCATATCACATCAGGAAGTGCCAAAGAAACACATTTAACCCAAAGGTGTCTTTGAGGCTTTTATATATTTACACAAATTGCATGCGTTGTGCACATCCAGAAAATTGGTTTCCAGTTATTTGGTAGAGCTGGGTAAAACTAATGGTTACACATTTTCAAATTCTTGAAATTTGGAAAGCTTAGTAGGTACCTGAGCATTAGCTCAGAGTAGCATTGTTCCATAAACTACTGCTGCCGTTAGTATCACTTGAGGTTGAAGACCAACTATGCTCCAAATCAGGCTGCTTGAGCAGCTGAAATGTCCCTCCTGGATGCACTAGTGAATGCGTGAAAGCTACAGAGCTTAGTAAGCATCACATCAAAGTCCAATAAAAGCCCGCAGGTCATGTGCAGACTTCTTCGTTGGGCTTTCGGTTCTAGCATTTGCCACCTCTGGTACGCACCTATGCCGATAGGTAGGTAAAGTGCTCCTGCCCCACAATGTCGCACAATCCCTTAACTTCACGAATCAACAGAAACATTTTGTATGCAACACTCCCCGATGTAGCTCGACGGTGCTCTTCGCATAGCGATTTCCATTGCGAGTGCAGTGCACTGCACACTCCAAAACAGCCGCATTCCCCGCGCTTGTTATGAAACGGAAGTACAATACACGGAGATATTCGTCAGAGGCTTGCCTCTTCTTTGGACCAGTGACAGCGCTGTTTCAATTTGCGATGCATACGTGAACTTAACTTTTCACTAAAATTACGAGTCACCCATACGTATTTGTTTCCAGTTTTTCAACTTTGCTATACGCAGTGGAGAAAGGCATTGTTCGTACAAAAACAATATTTAATTATGCTTTCCAGCTCCATTCAGGTGGGGTATTGCCTTCAGCACCTTAATGGTCGGACCGCCCGCGGTCTCAGCTTGGTAGAGCAGCGTTCAATGTGAACTCGGCTGGTTCCAAACAACCGAAGGCTAGTGTACGCGTTGGCTGGTCCCGTCCCATCATGTCGGTACGGCTTGTCGGAGCGAAGTCAATGCCGCCAACGGAACGCAGCACGAATGCAGGACAAAGGCCCTGTCGTGGCTATCAGTTGGAGAGTGCAGTCGAAGTTGGTGTTCACGATGCGCTTTTTGTTGCCATTAGTTTTGGTCAATGCCCATACATCCTACTTCACATCTCCGAGACATCGATGTGACATTGGCCGAACCCTCCCCATGGCGTTCTCCATCCATAGTCATGGTGGGGAACTAGGTATCACCACTAGTTTTATGTCAACAGCAAGTTTAAACACCCAATTCCTCAGCCATACATTAATATTACTTACAAAAGTGATGAAGATAATTGGACCTGGAAGGGGGCCTTGTGATTCCCTACTGATAACACCTTCCATTCAGATCTGCATCCATTTAATACTACCTTTATTTCCTTTCCCATGTTTCAATGTGACAATGCAGGCTAGAACTCATCCTTCAACCCCGTGCTGCTGCAGCCGATAAATTGAACGTCGGTGCTGAACTTTATGGAAACCCTTGCTCAAGTCTAAGTGCATTGCATTTATACTGCGTCAATTGTCAAACATTTATAGTTGCATACTCAATTTTAGAAGGTTCGCTGAGTAAGATTTCAGAAATTGAAGTTCATGGAGAGTATAGTTTAGTCGGTCATGACTATTAAGGTGAGTCTGAGCATACACATTCACACGTTTTTCTAATACTTCATATGCTAGTTGTTTGTAGTTAGTACATGCTCGATATGCTAAGCCAACTAACCTGTGATTTGCCATAAATTTATATTGCACTTTTTGGAAATTTCTGTTATATTTATATTGCGCTCATCTGTAGTGTGTGCGGAGTACTGCAAATGCCACCGGGGAATGGTGTCGAGGGAAGCATACAAATATAAGCACAATCCACTAAACTCCTAGTTGATTATGACAGATCCCTTAGCTTCATTTGGCTTTATTGTCTGTAACTGATTTTCTAATTGCACACAATCTGTTCAGTCAAGTTATTTTTTAGCTCGCGATTCCAGGGCAATACCCCATCCCCCTCCTTGGGGCGTGTTCGGACGCTTTCTCCGGCGCGGCTCGAATGAACGGAACATGGAAGCTGGTCGTATATCATGCGTGCTTGTAAGGAAACAGGGCAACGGAAACAATGTGACTGCTGGAAAAGAAGTGGTGGTTAGTTATTTGGGCTTTAGGGCGCTTCGACAGCTATGATCATGTTGCGCCCAAAAAATAATTGGTAGCTATGAATATATGTTGTGTTGAACCAGGCATATGCTGTGTGGTTTCATTCGTGGTTGTATTCCTTGCAGACTTATCAACACGTTATCCAAAGCTTCTTGTTCCTTTCGAATATAAGGATATAAAACGAATGGGTTATGGCCATCTGTGAAGGCCATTGTGGCAATGCATACATGACTTGCTGTTAGAAAACTGCGTATGACGATCAAATATATCGCGTTGGATAAATGTCACCAAATGGACCAGTTTTCAAAAACATGTGTGGAAAATGAAATGCATGAGCAAAGCATGGGGAGCGTAGATGATGACACTGTTACGGGGTGTTGCCTTGTCCTCAACGAGCGCACCTGCGAAATTAATTATTCACAGGATAGTGGGGCTGCATCATTGCATATCCAATGCGTGGCTGAAAATTGTCCCTTGGTGGGGTAATCATGCAGCAGCTTTGATCTGTCATCCAGCATCAACGTCCCAATCAGCAAACAGCTGATGAATATGTGCCGGTGCTGGAATCCTGTGGATAAGAAGATTCACCATCGCTTGCAATGATGGCAGGCATGAGAGTGTTCTTGAAGGTATTGACTAGACCTTATGCAACATATGAGCGACGAAATATGGAGCTGCAGAATGCATCCGTGCGCTGTGAATTATGTATTCACACGCCTAATGCCGTACATTGTGATATTTGAATCATCTATTGCGGGCATGCTGATATTTGAAGTATCTGTTGCAGGACATTGTGATATTTCAAGTACATATTGCAGGGTACGGTGATATTTGAAGAACATATTGCCGGACATGGTGATATTTCAAGTACATGTTGCAGGCGTAGTAATATTTGAACTGCATATTGTCGGGCATGGTAATAATTGAGGTGTCTGCTGTCGAACATGATGATATTTGAGGCATAATGGCGTGGATTTTGCGGGATAGGCTTTGATTATGTTCTCTGTGTATACCTGGTATTGTTTAGCGCCACCGCACGGCTGTGCGGTACATTTATACATACATGCATACTGATGCCCCTTATTTTCTGGTCAAATATAATATGAGTATGCATTTCACAATCTAGCCAAGATTGTGGGCTAACAAGCACACAAGGGAGTGTTTCACTTCATGAATCCGCAGAACGGTATTTAACGTTGGAGACACATTGGACATAGCGGGAGTAGGGCAAGTCATCGTGTTGAGGGGAATGGCCCACCCAAGAGTATATGAACCGATATGCCTATACGGTGGTGTGGAATTGTGAGCATTCCAGAGCACACCGCTGGCAGGAGACTGGACGCTGCAGGAGACCGCTGGCAGGAGACTGGACGCTGCAGGAGACCGCTGGCAGGAGACTGGACGTACGGGGAACGCTTTAGAGCGCTGATTGAAGGGGTCTGTAGTGATTGCGCCACTTGTGAGGCTTTGTCTTGTGGCTGTGAGTGGTGATTTGAAAATCATGTAGTGTCTGTAAGTGGTATTGGAGGCAGTTACCTGCTTAGCTACTTAGGTAGGTCATCGATGGAAACCCAAAACTTCTGGACCATGGTTACTCCACGTTAATTCTTTCGCAGAGCTGATGTGGCTTTCCATTTTACATTTATCTTCTTGGCATATCTTCTTCTCTTCTTATCATCTTCTTCGCGCTAATCCCATGACATGCAGCATGACCCTGCATTCATTTCCGACGTCAACATTGGCGATAACTTCATATTCCGCGTCTCATGTGGGTCTCTACTTTTAGGACTAAGAAGGTTCAATTTCCTAGCCAGAAAAATGTATTCGTTCAGGTATCAATTATCGAAGTATATACAAATGTAGCAATTCATATTTGTAGAGGGTTTCGGACTCATGCATTTTATGTATGTTGTTGCTGGATAAAACCGCCTGTAAACATCTTACCTTTATTCACCCATTATTGCATTCGGACATAGGTGGTCACCTTCAGAGATTGCCAAAATGCCATTCTACCTCGCTCACCAAGCCTCCTCGGTATTTGCCTTCATGATCTTGAAGAGCATAAACAAAATCATGATTCCAATGATCAGACCAAATATTATCTGGTTACATCAAGCCTGGTTCTGCAATTTAGGCCAGCTCAAAAGATAAATGCAAATTGCATGCATTGACAGATCCAGAAGGCTGGTTTTTATTTCATTGGTAGAGCGAAACAAAAACTACTTTTCACAAATTGCCGAACTCCTTAGATTTCGAAAGCGTAGTACCTAAGCATATCCCAGGGTAACATAGTGCAACCAAATGTTTCTAGTTTTTCATCATTTGTCGGTGGAGAACAATTTTGCTCCAACTCAACCTGTCTCAGAGGAGCATGGCTGAGATGGCCCCCTCGAACCGCCAGTAAACGCATGCTAATTACAGATGTCATTAATCACCACGTCAATGCTCAGTCTAAGAGCCCACTAGCCTTCAACATACTGTTTAGATAGGCTTTCGGTCATAGCATTTTCCACCTCTCGTGCTGATCTAAGCTGGTTTGTAACTTGCCCCTTCTGCACCATGTCCCACAGTCTTTTAATCGTAAAACATGTCCCGATGCACATCGAGAGTAAATTTACACGGCAATTTCCTTTGGCCGTACAATGAGCTCCAAATGAACATTTTCATGCATCTAGTGAAGGTCGCATGCTTGTTATGCAACGAAAGCGCAATATAAGGCGATACCTGCCAAAGGCTTTCTTCATCCATGATTGTTCCAAACCAGTGAATAAGCTGTTTCAAATTTGATATATAAATCCAAACTTACATTTTCTCTATAATGATGAGTCACCCATGCATTTGGAGTTTCCAGTTTTTCAAATTTTGCGATTTTTGCTGTCAACAAGAACGTCGTTTTGGCCGAAAATCATACATAAAATGTTTTTCAGCTCTATTCCGGTGAGGTACTGCTTACGTGCCTTATTTATTTATTTATTTATTTATTTATTTAACAATACATGCCCTCCACGTGCAGTGGCTATTACGGACATTTGGACATTTGGTCCCTCTTAATGGAGGGACTGCCTCTGCTGTCATTTGGTAGCGCTGTTTTGGCCACGTGGGTTGCAAAATGAAATTTCGCTGATCTGGCAGCAAACTGTGAAATATCGTGCTTAGAATGGCGCGGTGGAATATGACATTGATGATTGAGTATCGTGTTCTGACGAGATGAATTAAAACTGTAAACATACTGCACAGAGAAACGCCGTGCGCCATGAATCATGTTTGCGTCAGTTAAAAACGAGTATTTTATTTGACGTCTTTACCCTCCCATCGAATTGGAAGTACAACGCCCTAGCCAGCGCCAATTTCTAGACCAGGATTAAGTTTTTGTTAGAGCGCAATGCTTTCAAAGTTAACTTCTCGGCATCCAATGCAATCTCTTCGTTAGCGTAGGCTGTACCGCAATGCATTTTTGTATTACGGTACAGTGCAGTATATTCCGTTGGCATGGCTTGTGCCGTTGCCCGCGCAAGTCCTTCGGCGCAGTATAACTCGAGGGCGACGCATGGCTTGCCAAATACTCTCGATGTTGCTGGACTTCTGTTGACTGCTGTGTTGAAATGCTATGGAACTCAGCAGTTGAATGCAACTGACAACCCGGTATCGTTGATTGGCGAGCGTGGTTGAGATGATATGATTAGGTTAGGTCTTGATGTTGCAATGTTGCAACCCGTGGTTCAAGAGTATAGAGAGAGAGAGAGGGAGATAATGAACTGTTACTGTTCGTGGAAGTGTGGTGCTTTTATCCACCGCAACAACGTACTATTATCAAATGTCAGCATGTTGAACCATGTCGCATAGTGTGGTATTTTCACGGAATGTCCCTTACTATGAAAGACTCAAATTCAGCACTCTTCGGCTGTGACAATGCATTGTTGAGTTGGCTAAGCCTTGCCGTAGGAGTAGTTGCTGAAGAGTTCCATTTTGATTATTCAAATGTGTCACCGCCAGCTGTTGCAGAATGTAGTGAACTTGTGGCGAAATGTTCACCTGTATCACCTTTTTCTGTTGCAGGCGAAGTCGTGTGGCCGCGGCACAAAAACATGTGCAGATGAACGCGGCTGGGGATGGATAGCGAGCAAGTCTCAGAGTATGACAGGTCAGTGTGCATTCCAGTATTGTGGTGTACAGTGGAGGTGCCGAATGCCCAGTATCTTAGGACCCGGGTCGAGTCAGTCTCCTTTGATCGAGCCCGGTTGAAGCCCGGGCAGAGTGTACTGAAGATGTTTTAGAAAGAAACCGGTGTTGGAATACACGTTTTGGTTAATGTCAGTATGCTTAATGCAATGTTAATGTTGCCAACTATCACTTCATATCTCACCTACCCGGGTTATTAGAATACGTCCCACCTTTGTCAGTAGTCAAACTCAAACTCGGCTTGACCACCAGTGCTACACTGATCACAAATCTTGTTCAGATTAGCGATTAGGTGTTCTGTGAGCATGGCCCAGCTCAAATGCAGATTGCTTCGCCTAAGTCAGCCTTACATTGATAATCCATTCCCAGAGTGATGTGTTATGCGCCTTTTTCCCACAATTATTCCTTCTATAATTGCAGTAGCACAATTAGAGCTTTTCAACCTCAATACCTGGTCGATGGAACACCATTTACAAAGTGTCACTGCGCAGCGGCAGGCATGGTATATGCGCGCCGAATTTCACGGCCTTTGACTGCCCGTAAACACTGCCACTGCCGAAACATGTGAGGGCGCGATTGTGGAGGTTGGTTTATCGTTAATTTCTTCAATGTATGGTGCTGTTCCCATGTTGTTTTTCCTGTATATTCATTCGTTCGTTATTCATTGTTTTAGTTGTTATGTTAGGTAAGTAGCTTACAGCCGATGTCAAAGAGTCAAATCAAGGGTGTAGTTTGGAGACTAAAGCGGTGCAACCATCGGTTATAGGACAGACAATTCTACTATTGGATATTACTTACGTAGGATGTAATATGAAGTGTAAATACTGAAGTACATTGCAGCTTTTAATTGTGCACCTCATAATTGTTCGATGCAAACATTGGCCCCGGTATGATACACATTCATGTTCAAATATGAATGAATGTAGCATTGCGCATGACCAGAAATTCGCTGTTTTCTTTGTAATAGTTCAAGGTAAATAATAAACCGTGTCTGAAGACTGGTTCTGTTTCAGAATTGTGTTTTTACTCGCACTGTGACTGGACACATTTTGAAGAAAACGATGCCGATTGTCTATGCGTCCATAAATGAAGCACACTGGTAGTGCTGGATCACCTTAAGACAAATGTATTGCAATGCTTATAGTGTTTTACATTTTGATCACGTATTTGACATCTTAACCTGGCTCCAGTCGTGCCCCATTAGTTGGTATATGGGCAAATAATGTGAAGCATTGCTTTGCTTGATTCCAGGTGCAAGCCGCAATTTTCATGAAAGGGTATGCCAGTGATACGATTCAGCCATGAATGAATATTCTTGATAAGAAACTGTTTTCAACAATTAGCATACTGAATACCGTTGACATATTTTATGACATATATTCAGGCTGTTCAATGCAAATGACAAAACTGTTAGTTGAAATTATGAATTCGGCTATGCAATTTACCTTATGATTGTGATCATTAAGCTTAGAAAACATTTATATTAAAATGTTAGTGCTTGACGCTTTCCAATGAACTGACAGAGCACCGATTGAAGGCCGGTTAGGTCCCAAATACTGGTCTAAAACGCGGGGGTTCAGACAGAACTGCCTCGCTGGGCTTCCGTTGTTTGCATTTGCTTCACCTAGTGTACAGCAGACATTGTTCCCCCCCAAAAAAAAAAAAAAAAATATATATATATGTATATTCGGCATCAATGTTGGCCTTGCTCGTCTTGATCACATGAACTGTGTGAAATAAGGCGAAAGCCAATATAAATTTTAACGAGAACGGAATTCTGGATGGTAGCAATATACCATTGAACTCCTGGAATATTATCTAAATATATGAAATGGTTTGTGATGAAAACTGTATATTTTATACCGGAATAAGCTAATGATGTGACTTGCATATGTGAAAGAAATTATGAAAATGCTTTCAAAGTGTTCGTGCAACATGTTTATTTTCGTTTCTGTTCTTTTTGTGTGTTTCGATAGATGTTTTTTAAATATTCATGAAAGCACCAAAGTGGCAGCATAGAGCAAACGGATGCAGAGGCGCTGTAACTACTGCTGATTTACGGTGGTGTAGGTACCATGCCATCCAAGTACCTGTATGTCCTCCCGTTCTCTGCTTATATTTTAGCTCGAAACTCCCGGGATTATTTACTCGAATGGGCACTTCTCAACTGATCTTCGTCGTCCGAAGTAATTTTCCCATGCAGCCTGCGACATTCTCACCGGAGAGATGGTCATTCAGCTCCCAGCCGGATCGAGCAAGTACTCTTCGACAAAAGCGGTCATCTCTACCTTATAAACGGGCGGCCGGAGGCGCCAAAGGCTAATGAAGCCTACAGAGGCGCAGCGTTCACTAACTCCAGCGAATTTACGGCCATCGCGTGGCCACGTGACCTGAACCATGGCGCGAGAGCCACGCTCTCTGTATTCAGCTGCCGTGTCTCAGCCGAAGTCGTCTTTCACCCTGGAATGACCTGCCATGGGAATGTCTATTTCTCACCTCACGTCCTAACGATCTGATTGCTTTCAGCCATGGGTGTTTGCTAAAATTGTTAGTCGGTTATGCACGTGGTACGTCATTTTGACTTAAACGACATCGTGTGACAAAGCTTGGTATCAAGCTCTGTCGCACGATAAAGAGAGAGAGCTCTGCCAAGCTCTATTAAGCTCTGTCGCACGAGAACTGTCCAGCTCCATCAAGCTGAACAGCTATCAGCGACAGAGCTTGATATCCATGGTTTTGGTATCAATTTATCAGCAGCCCAGAAGGCTCATTGTCGGAATTTTCCTTCGTGTATTATTCTAATAGTTTCCAATGCGATTAAAACCATTGCTTGCTAGCCCATTGTACTTATTATATATGTATCTACATTTATGATTGTATGAAGATACTTGACCGGATGTTCATGATAATGCAGATGCATCAACAGAATGCTCGAATAAAATGGCCGACCATGGGCAATGATGAACATTTGACTGCTGATCAATTTTAATCATACACATAACTTTGAACATGCTTGAAACGGCTCTAAGCCTTATAATAGCAGCTATATTACAGCAATTAGCCACATATAATCCTCTACTTGCACGTTTACTAGACCATGTCGTCCTGTCAGTAATATGTGTTGTCATTCGTCAATACTATACCACAGTACTATTACAGTGGTGTATTTGTGTTACGGTGTATTTCGACAATGGTGTATTTCGACAGTGGTGCATTTCGACATTGGTGTATTTCGACAGTGGTGTCCTTCTACAGTGCTGTATTCCTAAGACTGCTTTTGACGCTACATTTGATAACGTTAGTGTCGAATCAAGAGAGCGCCTGTTGTGCTTTCCATAGCACAGAATTATCACCGGCACACTCAGCGCACAGTCTGCACAGAAATTTGGGCGGTGGGTGTGTCGTCACGATAATTTCCCAGATATTTCAAAATACGCCGACAACATAGTCATGCCATTACGAACTGCCGTGCAAGCGCAAAGCTGGATTTTCCGTTTATTGGACATCTCACACTTGCCTGGTGTGTCTGACAGGCAGACGACAAAAATGCCAGAATATGTGACGTCTACTCCTGCACAGGATTTATTTGCTTAGTACGCCAACATGGATCGGTATAGGGACTCGTGTTGGTTTCACGGAACTCAGACGGGCTGTCGTGTAAGGTGATTGATGGCGTTATCTTTTGCGCAGCGACACCTCCCTGCATACATCCCACACGCCAGGACACTCACGTAGTGCAACAACCCTGACAACAAGACTCGGATACAATCCACGAATAGCAAACTCAATGGGCGATTGCATTTAGGTTTATATGCACGGTTAATTCGTCAAGGACACATCAATGTTTCAGTCACACAAATATCAACTCACCACATGAATTAAATTTTGCTTGGCAACCAATCTCCATCACTTAATTGCATCAACATTTATGCATCGGACTTCGCCATTGTACCAACAAAAGACCTCAGATATCGCGACCATACCATGTCACCCAACAACAACACAAAATGCAACGTTCGGCTCAGTTTATCATCCGCAAAATATCTACTCATAGCAGTACAAGCAATAACACATAAACGACATACACGATATGACCATATCATATATGGTCATATCGACATACACGATATGACCATATTATGCCACGAATACAGTGACATAGTTTTTGACGAACATACAGCTGCACACGACGAACTGAGACTATAACAACTACAGCACTACAGCGCAGGGCTGCGATGCTACTGGCCGATACTACATTTCGAACTTCTTCAGACGAACGGAGACTAGAACGACCACAGCATAGGTCTGCAATGTCACTGGCCAGCACTCCATATCTAACTTCTTCAAACGAACTGGCAGAGGAACTAGGATGTGTCACCCGAAAAACTAGACGCGACACGCATCTGCTTACGTTTTACCATAAGCCAGTTAACAATCCCACAGATACCCGGACTGCATTAGCTCTATCATTCCCCAGGCACTCATCACTAATGCCGAAAGGGACCTCAGAAACGCCGACGCTCAAACATTGCCAGCAAACAAGATAACGTCCTGCGAACGATCATTCATCACTGATGCTCCCCGAAACTCGAACTGCATCTCCCACCCATCCGCAACAAACTTTATTCAACCACCTTTAGCCCTATTCTCTATAAGGGTGAACAAAGTCCCCTCCATCTGGAACTTGGATGCCTAACTATCTTTTCTACACCTCGTGCAAATATTTGAACTGATACTTAAATCACGGCGCCTCCACAACCACGTTTGGGAAGGAATGCTCTTGATTTTTTTCGTTTTTGTCACTCTAATTTTTCAATTAATTGTGGTTGCGAAATATATTGCTGTATAGCTTTATGCGCAGCATTCCTGTACAATGTTCGTTTTAATGATGTATTTATAAATTGTTACGGCAATCAAGGGGGGTTCCAGAGTGTAGTGAAAGTGGGACTTATAGGCGCTATCAAACGGTATCGAAGCGGTGTGTGCATGCTAGTCGTCGCCAAGCTACTCATCTATTGCATCTACACCAGTTGAATATTGAACATTTGAACTTTCGTTTATCCAAATATCCTTCCTATGGCATAGAATATCGGTAACGTAGTACGTTTCTACTTTTAGGACTCCGTCATTCATGATATGGTAGCTTTGTTCGGTTATAATGGTACATGGACATCTTGACCCATCGTACCGAAGGCAAGCACAAATATGTTCAACAGCATCAACAAGATTTGGACCACCAAAAGGGTGATTACAAGAGCAACTGTTAAGACAGGAAAAACGTCCATCTTTTCTCATTGCTTTGTCTTCTGAGGTCAATCTTGGTCATACACTGAGAACGTGGAATCGTCATCATGTAGATCTTATCTCAATAATTCGCTTGGGATTTCGTGCGAGTTCCCAAGAGATTAGGGGGTGTTGTATGCCTCTCTCCCCTGCCTTCTCCTAAGTTCGCATTGCAGAATAAGCATACACATGGATTCGGAGCTCAAGGTTCGGGTAGCATGAAGCCCGTAGCAAAAGTCATATTGCATGAGATTCGTGGCAAGAATCTTCTTTCATGACGTTCATGAAATATAATGTTCGCAGCTCATAGCATTCGCAAGTTCAAACGACTGTGCTTGGTTGGTTGGTTGCTTGGTGGAGACAAAGATTCGTAAGAATAATATACATCACAGGTGAGGAATATCATGGGAAGGATACTACGCAAATGTGCCAGTAGCATGAGACTGCCATCAAAAGTTCGCATGGTATTAGTTTAATACCGTATATACCGTATATATCGTATATATATATATATATATATATATATGTATATATATATATATATCGTATACATACCGTATATGTATATATATATATATATATATATATATATATATATATATCGTATATACATACCGTATATACCGCAATAAGAATATCGAACCTAGCTACATACCGTAAGCCCTCAATATTTAGGAACAATTCAACTTTACAGGCACGGGTGGAACTTTGTACTTGCACTGGAACTTGACCTTGTATATTTTGGGGACCGGACCCTCTAAAAGCCAGCGTGGCCTCCCCAATAATTTCAGCTTTCACCCTGTGATGGTGTGGAGCGCGCCCGAATCAAATTTTTTATCTCCAATTTTATTCATGCATTGTGTCCTATTCCTAATGATATTGGTATAGTTCTGACCCTTCTTACAGGAGCATCCAAACCGCCGCGGAACCCCCCGTGGGGTTCACAGCGAAGTGTTTTGTGTTATCAAGTAGAGACTCTTTTTGAGATAAGGTGAAATCGGGAAACTTCAAAACTTGACGAAAGATTAGACCCCCTCCAGGTCCGTTTGTTCCTCTTCCACCAATGAGGAAACTTCAAAACTCCCGGAGCCCCCAAACTCCCATATGCTCTCCACCTCCCAGCAGATCTCCGGTTCCAAAGTTCCTCGAGTTCCAAGAGACCCTCTAGCCCATGGGGCCCTCTCTTTCCCCAGGGACCATTTAATTACTAGCCCTTCCAAGTTCCAGAAACGTCAAGCTCCAATATAACATTGCAGCCACCAGGGGTCCTCTTGCTATGAGTGGCACTTCTAACTCACAGGGGCTCCAAATCCCCATGAGGCACCCTGATCCCACCGGGGTCCAGTATAAATAATACTATGACTTCCCTGGGAAATTTATAGGAACATAGAACGTCTTTCTTCACTATTGGGAAGATGCGCGCTTCTCAGACTGTAAGAAACGTTCTGCTTATAGATATGCGATCATCTTTGAAATTGGAACTGCTGAAGACGGAGGAAATATTTCCGCCACTCCTCAAGTTTTATGGAATAACTTTCCAACGCTTAGAGACCTGTCACCCGAACGTTGCCAGCCCCAGCCCTCTCTAGAAATGTTGGGATTCTTCAATGATTGCCTGACGGCATCTCCTTTTTCAGTCAGTCGAATGCACACCTCTTAAGGAAAATCGAGGCCTCTGGGGAGGTTCCAGTGCTCTGCTGGAAAGTTATAGTTATCAGTTAGTGACACCTCTGCAAGGACACGGTGACAGTCCTATCAAGGTCAACTCTCTTCTGGACTGATCTCCTCTCATACTGGTGTCTCATCGCCCCTCCGATAAGATACCGGTGTCCTTTGAGATTTCATGTCCCCCTCGGTGAGTTTCGAAATATGCAATTACAGGCAGGGGTCGCGGGAAGTCAGCAAGGGTCCTTCTAATAATTAATCACGTGGCCTATGGAGTCCAAGAAGCGCCCGTGCCATAAGAGGGTCATGTGAAGTCAGGGAGGGCTGTGGAAGTTTATGGAGTATCATATTTAGTCATGGGAGGGCAATCAGCTACGGAAAAAAAAACACCAAAAATCGGAGAGGGGTAGTAGAAAGTCGACGAAGAACCGCATTAAGTTAGAGAACAATTGTCTGAAATCGGTGATAGCCCTAACGTCTACCTTACGTCTGAGAGGGACCATTTCATTCGAATGTAGAGTCTTGTCTCCCATAGGAAAATGACTGTGAGGGCATGTCCTCCATGCCTCCCACTGTGGCACTGTCCGTGTCCCTCCATGTCTCCCACTGTGGCACTGTCCATGTCGTCCATGTCTCCCACTGTGGCACTGTCCATATCGTCCATGTCTTCCATTGAGGCATTGTCCATGCCCTCCAAATCTCCCACTGTGGCACTATGGCCACGTCCAACACGTCTCCCACTGTGGCACTGTGTCCATGTCCAACATGTCTCCAACTGCGGCACTGTGCCCATGTCTTCAATGTCTCCCACTGTGGCACTGTCTATGTCGTTCATGTCGTCCACTATGTCACAGTCAATGACGATGATTGGATGGGAGAGGTAGGGATGCAACACACCATTTTGATATCCAAAGCTACCTCGAATGCTGCTTTTGTCTGGTGTTATCATATTGGGCTAACTGTCAAGTTTCATCTGGAATGACGAGAGGACAAACCAAACATGGGCTGCAATGGCCCACCCTATCGATAAAAAGTGGCACTCTTAAAGCCAAAGACATCTACGATTTGTATTTGTGTGAATGTGGCACTTGTAACAGCAGCCACGTAAGCTATGGCCAACCGCCGTCACCTGGTGCGTCATCCATCGTCATTATACACATCCACGGACAGGGAAGCGACTATCCGGCTTGTTCCTGTGTAATGTGCCATCGTGGTAGCTTATTTGGCAGAGCGGTAGCCTCCGTTGATCTCTCCCGCTCTGGAAGTATACGGTTCGGCGCTAAACGTGTAAATTTATCCTCGGCCTGAGAGGGTCAGCTGGCGCAGGGCCAATGCCACCGGAGACGCGGCGGCGAGGCGGCCCATCGAACCACTCCACTGGCGGCATATTGAGGAGCACTGCACTGACGGCATGTTAAGGAGCACTGCACTGACGGCATGCCAAGGAGCACTGTACTGGCGGCAAGCTAAGGAGCACTGCACTGACGGCATGCCAAGGAGCACTGTACTGACGGCATGCCAAGGAGCACTGTACTGGCGGCAAGCTAAGGAGCACTGCACTGACGGAATGCCAAGGAGCAATGCATTGACGGCATGCCAAGGAGCACTGTACTGACGGCAAGCTAAGGAGCACTGTACTGGCGGCATGCCAAGGAGCACTGTACTGGCGGCAAGCTAAGGAGCACTGCACTGACGGCATGCCAAGGAGCACTGTACTGGCGGCAAGCTAAGGAGCACTGTACTGGCGGCAAGCTAAGGAGCACTGCACTGACGGCATGCCAAGGAGGACTGTACTGGCGGCAAGCTAAGGAGCACTGTACTGGCGGCAAGCTAAGGAGCACTGTACTGGCGGCAAGCTAAGGAGCACTGCACTGACGGCATGCCAAGGAGGACTGTACTGGCGGCAAGCTAAGGAGCACTGTACTGGCGGCAAGCTAAGGAGCACTGCATTGACGGCATGCCAAGGAGCACTGTACTAACGGCAAGCTAAGGAGCACTGTACTGGCGGCAAGCTAAGGAGCACTGTACTGGCGGCAAGCTAAGGAGCAATGCATTGACGGCAAGCTAAGGAACACTGCATTGACGGCAAGCTAAGGAACACTGCATTGACGGCAAGCTAAGGAACACTGCATTGACGGCAAGCTAAGGAACACTGCATTGACGGCAAGCTAAGGAGCACTGCACGGACCTTGCATACTGTCTCCTGTTTCGACCATGTATCGTGAGGGTATTATTGTCGGTGTGTTATGGTCAGTGTTATGGTCAGTGTCAGTGTATTATGGTCAGTGTATTGTCATCACTGTATGATTGGCTATATGCTATTGTCAATGAACAACGTCAGCGTATTATCGTTGGTATAATATCGTCAGCGTATTACCGTCAATTTATCGTGCATATGTACGTATATTACCTCCGATCCCGGTATGTGAATAAATGCGACACGTTTGTTGCCAGGATATCCGGATGGCTGTTTTCCTCTCGTGCTATTTTCATCATATTCGTCAGTTCTGCGTCGAGTGTGCATACTAACTGAATCACTGGTCAACTCCAGCACACATTCATGCACATGCCAATCATATGGGTACCGTTTTTCCCCATGAATAAACATTGTCAATAGGTTTCTTTTAAGCTTGTTTGTATATTTGCTCATTTATGTTTGAATGAGCGAACAATAATGCATGTTAACATACGCAATATTTTCTCCTCCAGAAATTGCGCCAAAAGACAGCACACTAACCATCAGCGCTCAGCTCCGAACTGTTATCAGAAAACCGGCATCAGCTATGACCATACCATGACCATGACTGTACAAAGTTTTAATTGTGACTTTAAGTCATAAAGTCATAAAGTCATAAAGTGATTAGAGTTAATAAGAGCCACTAGGACCCATCCAGTTAAGTCCATCAATGGAAGATACCATAAGCCGGGTAAAAAGACCCACCCCAACCGTCATCACATCCTAGAGAAGCAATCCATCAACATCCCACACACCTATCAATGTCTATCTGCCCTAGCCATCCAGTCATATTCCCCTGATCCCCTCCACACATGTGGATTGAATGATCCACCAACAATTTTCAAACCGCATCCATGCCCGCTTAACCCGCGCACGTCCGGGGGCAGAAATCTGCCCCCACTGCGGTTTTTCCGAATTTGCCGCCATGCTATTCGAGTTAGCAAGGTCAAACCTCGCATGGCTGCTCATTCGTCTTTTCCGCATATTCTCATACATTTTTAACCCTGGGTCACCTCATGTCAGGTCACCAGGTCAGTCGAAGTGACCCAACATCCCTTGCAGTTCCAGGTGGCATAACTTCCACAATAATTGGGCGATTGATTTCAAACTTTTGCTCTCAGAATGACCTCTCAACGATTGTGGCGTGTAGTTGGAAGCTATGCTCAATGTTACCGCTGACATTTTTGCTCAGTGGCCTCACCAAGGTCATCTGAGGTCACCTAAGATCACTAGCACATTTCTGCGCATTATATCGCACTGCATTGAGCTAGAAGACTCAAATTGACGTCATTGTGCTTGCATTGCCAAGACGTGTCGATTGATACATACATGCCCTCCCTAGGCTACTTCATGACCTCGACCTGAGGTCATAGTTTCGGAGTAGTTCGGAGTAAGAAGTATTCCTGCTTGGGTACGTAGTTGGCGCCTCGATTGTCCTCTGTAAATCGAATAACGTTCGCCGTTTGTTTCTATCTGTTAGAGGTCCTGAGATATGTGTCAATATCTGAGAGTCCCACCCAATCTGGTCGAATTTGACCTATGATGACCCAGTGACCTGAATATTGACCGGGACAAAAAATTACCGAAGCACTTTCGATAGAGCTTGTCACCAGCTATCCAACGCCGTTTTCCGTTTGTCGCTAGCTAGTATAGTTCTAGAGATCTTATGGGGGAAGACATCTGCCCCCCTTCCGGACCGGCGAAGTTTGCGCGGACCGCCGGACGTGCGAGTGTTAAAGGGGTTTGTGCAGTGCACACCCACCACCATCAACTCACCCAAGCACAAATCTCACCCCATCCACCACAAATCAGAAGCAAAAACAAGCTTTTCCTGTCTAAAAAAATGTACACCATATTTTTAACATATTCAATGAAGAACTCCCACAACATCAGCAGGCAGCCGAAGTAACATCAAGAGGCTGATTAATTATTAGAATGCATTGCAATCTGTCCTACTGACGGATATAGTGCATGGACATTGCAGTTCAAGTGTTACCGATAACATTACCACAGCCGGACTCCAGCTCTCTGGCGGGCCTGCCATCTGAAGTCATTGAGTAGTTAACATGTTGCAAGACCAGCATTGCCCTCGCTAGATACAAGCTGTAAGCATCGAACTCGCGGCAGAGCTGATCAGTCAGCTTACGTGTGCCTACACGTGGCGGAGCTGATCAGAGTCAGCTTATGTGTGCCGATAACGTGGATGTGTGCGAGGACTTCACCACCGACATTGTGACGAAAAGTGATAGTAGGTGAAATGGATGCATGGTGGAGAGAACACCGCTGCCCCCTTCCAATTTCGCTAATGGTAGTTACAAAATTGGCACTGGTGGTGAATGTTTCGTCTTCGATACAAAATATAAGTGGGCGCGGGATGGAAATTATGCATTGCGTATTACGACGCTCACAAACTATTGATCGCCTTGATTGATTGGGTTTAAGGGCTCGCCAAATACAGGGTCGTTTGGCGCCCATTATAGACTGCATTTGTATTTACCACACTAAGCGGTTCCTGTTCCGGAGAAGTTGAACATAACTTGTCTGCTCCACATTCACCCATTTTCTGAGAAATCCTTTTGTGCAGCTTCCAGTCGCATTTGTGCGATGCAGTTTCCTGTAGCTGTCGAGAAGTGTTGTGAATGAACACAAGCTGACGACCGACAGCGTGCGGACTTCGTTGGAGATCTCGTAACAGTGAAGCAAGCCAAGCCAAAGTATAGGTCCCCTGTGCAAAAAGCCGTACTATTGATGTGAAGACTTACCCTGAGTTCGGGAAGCACCTGTTGCCGTCTAGTGTCAGCTATACTGGAATACATGGGTCAGAGCTGGCTGGCGGTGCTTTTCCGTTGTAGCCTTCTTTTGATTGCAGAATGTTTCGTCGTCCTGTTGCTGCAATTTATGTGTCGCCTGAATTCCGAGCGTGACCTTCTAGGTAGCAATGCAAGTGATTGCATCAGCACATGCTTGCTTCAATTCCAACGTCAGCTAACAGACCAGCCCTGTTAAGCAGGCTTGGGACGCCACATGATATGGCTCGCAAGTAAAATACCGCGATTCCACGGACTCTTTTCCTTGCTCGATATTTCGAGCACCACAGTAAGCTGTAACATATGCGCACACTCCGTGGGTGGAGATAGAATGGAATGACATGTCTTGTTAGATTACAAAGTGAAGGTTCTGCTGCGCTCCCCAACCCCACCAAGCATTATCCAAGCAGTGAAGAAGCATCTTACACTCGGAGCAAGGCAAAACAATGGAGATAATTTCCAGTCAAGCTCCATATATGATGTAGCATTTATGATGGTACCCTCAGAAACAGTTTAAAGACTCCTTTTACTCATATAAGGCCGGAGGCGCTTCCCTAAGACCATGGTAAGTTCAAAAGTTATCTGCGGACAACCACAAGTTTCGTTGGACCATGTACGGTTTGACCCTCTACACAGTCTCTGAAACTACCACACGACACCAGCCATGCTTTTCCAAGTGTCCAAGGTCATCAAATGAGAATGACACAATCTTATTGATGAAAAGGTTACCTCCTGAGAACACTGCGACACAAACGATACATGGAGTCACGATTCGTTTTGTACTATAATTAATTACGGTATCTGCGAAAATCCCACACAGCTACATCAGGTGCACAGGTACTTACATACATACATGCAAGACAGGCACATCAAGAACCAAACCAAAGCACTTCCCTCGCCGGAGGAGCGTGTTGCCTCCCTGCACTTCCCTCGCTGGAGAATGATGCAATATCGTTGAAAAAGGCCCCACACGAGGAAACAAACTAGTTTATTTCACGCCTGTTGGTAAGCGGACTCGCGGACCCACGGCGTATACTTAGCCCCATTCCGTAGACTTAGCCCCATTCCGTAGACTTAGCCCCATTCCGGTAGAGGATGGGGAGGGGCGGATTCCGCCTTCCTTTTGGTTTGTATCTTGCCTATTTTTATCCTGCCGGTTTTTATCCTGCCTGCAAATCTTTGTCAGAGCGTCGTGAAATTCGGTGATTTTCCTATCATTCGTTTGCTTCGCACCGAAATTTTTACTTGACAACCATACCAGAGGTGGTTACAAGAGCGGATATTTGGTTGTACTTCCGACAAACGCCTGCAACATTTAAAGGAACAGCACTCGCATTTGAATCGTTTAATCGTTTGGTGTTAGGCGCTTTAAGTTGAGATTAAGCTGCTCATACTATCTTCCTTACCTACGAAAATGATTATTTTGAGCCTAGTCATATCAGGAGCGCATACAGGAGAGGAAACGACAACAAGGCTTACCAGTTCGGTGCATTTCACTTTAACATCATCTGGATTTCTTGTATTATGTTATGGTACACTTGGCATATCCTGTTATGTCCCACAGCCAATTAACCAATTTGCATATTATGCAATGGGCACATTCGGCAAAATGAATGGGTAAGATATTTCAAAAAGCTGTACGCGTTTTAACATGATAACTGGGCCGCCACAATTACATATCGATTCAGACCGCACCGATGGCTCCAAGATGGCGACGTGATAATGGAAAGTTTCCTCAATGGCGCACCTGGGATATTTTCACATGGTCAATAGGAGTACTAACCTTCGCATTAATGTTTCTCATGATCCCGCCTGCATGATTTATTGGCAACGCCTTTGGACAAAACCACGCGATTGGCATTTATTGTATGTGAGGACAACACATTAGTAGGTATTTGGGGCACGGACTGTGACCGGAGAATCTGCAATCCGCAGAATCGTCGGCGTTTTTTTCGGATGGCCTCTAGCCGGCTTACACTTGCTGCCCGATATCTCTGGAAGAATGAAGCTGCTGACTGTCTTCAGAAATGTGTTTGGAATGTACGCATCAATAACTTGTTCTTGACTTATGTGGCGTAGAAATTAAAAATGCAGATTTTCCTAGCTGCTGAAGGTGCTCAAGCTGACACCGCGACCACCGGTACATACACACAGGAGCTGACACCGCGACCACCGGTACATACACACAGGAGCTGACACCGCGACCACCGGTACATACACACAGGAGCTGACACCGCGACCACCGGTACATACACACAGGAGCTGACACCGCGACCACCGGTACATACACACAGGAGCTGACACCGCGACCACCGGTACATACACACAGGAGCTGACACCGCGACCACCGGTACATACACACAGGCTGACACTGCACCACCGGTGCATACACACAGGAGCTGACACCGCGACCACCGGTACATACACACAGGGCTGATACCGGGATCACCGGTACATACACACAGAAGCGATACCTGGAGCACCGGTACAACACACAGGAGCACACCCACCACCGGTACAACAAACAGGAGCTGACACCGCGACCAGCACAACACACGGACTGACACCGCGACCACCGGTACATACACACAGGAGCTGACACCGCGACCACCGGTACATACACACAGGAGCTGACACCGCGACCACCGGTACATACACACAGGAGCTGACACCGCGACCACCGGTACATACACACAGGAGCTGACACCGCGACCACCGGTACATACACACAGGAGCTGACACCGCGACTACCGGTACATGACACACAGAAGCTGATACCTGGAGCACCGGTACATGACACACAGAAGCTGATACCTGGAGCACCGGTACATGACACACAGAAGCTGATACCTGGAACACGGATACATAACACAGGGGCTGACACCGGGAACACGGATACATGACACACAGGAGCTGACATCTGGAGTACCAGCGCAGGGCATGGAGGCGCTGATGTCAGTGGCGCTGATCTGGGGCATGCAGAAACCAATGTCAACAGCACCGGTGCACGACATTTAGCAGCTGGCTGGGAAGCCCGTGAATGGCACACAGGGGCTCAGGTCGACATCGACGGTGCAGCGAGTGGTGGAACTGACGTCGGAAGCGCCGATGCAGAGTCTGCTGTGCTGCTACTAGTTCAGGGACTCAGAGTTGGATGGTGGAGGCCTGCGGAACAACACAGCGGTACAGCAGCAGGGAAAAGTATCAAGAGAGGCAATAATGGAAGCCAACCAGAATGCAGCAAGCAATTTAGAAAACGTGACCAATAAACCGGAAGGAACGTATCACATTCAAAGTATCCTTGCACATGGTGGTCCTATGAGCTGTTACGGTTACTATGGCTAATGTCGAATTTCTCTAATTTTCTGTTTATCATTTCGAACCATCGGAGACATAGTTGGCAAACTTATTCTATCAGGTTGTACCAATTAATAATCCCAAGATCCAACTCTATTTCCATTCGGTGCGAAGGGAGAGGCTCGCCTTCTCCCCATATCCGGCTGCTTTTTGTGCGCAACATACAAATCCTTTGCCCTAGTGTGCCGACATTTTAGGGCGTTACCTAAAGTTCCAGTTTACATCTTCTAACCAACTTTCAGTTTTCTGCGTTGCCCAGGTGGATACCAGAGGTTAGATTCTAGAGAGTCACATCAGACCAGACTTCGAATGCTGGGGACAAATATATTACCATTAAACTCCTGAAAGTACCCTTCGTCAGTAAGCGGAACTATGAAGCAACATATCAAACACACAGCAGTTCCTTGGATGATTTTGTTGTCAAGGGCAAATCCAGAACGCTGCTAAATATGATGCTTTTACTGCTCACAATCTCGCATTATGGCATGTTTGCTTAAAGTATAATGCGAAAAGTTACTTCGACAATAAGGAGTCATTTTTGCCAAATCGACTACGAACTAAAGAGGAAGACAAATAATTAAAGTACAAATCACGGCAAGAAGAAAAAGTTAACGCAATTTTAGAAAGAATGGTTAATCATTTTGCAGCGTAGCTCAGTATTGTGCATGTAGCATGCATGTAGCATGAGCAGTATTGTGAAAAATTTGAGAGTAAATGCATACGAGCAAAATCCACAGTCGCACTGCAGAACGCAGCACGCGACAGTTGACAATAATGCCGGCGAAGCAAGTGTAGAGTTCCCTATATTTTTGGCGGAGAGGGTGAGCACCAAAGTTGCTGAGTTTCACATTGGACCAGTAAGTGTTGAACGGAATGAATGCGAAGCAAACTCGTTTGAGACCGCCCTCACCCTCAATGAAGGGCATTCTACACTCGTGCATCGTGCTACAACAATTCCAGTCTCACGCACTCCAGCCATGGTGACACCGGGGACATGTGCTGCACCCCCCCACAAAAAACTGCACCCTGCCTCATAGAAAAGTGGTGCTGCTCTAAATGGAAAACCTCTCCCCTACCGGGAGAGAATTCAGTGCACCCCACCCTCGAGTGCTCAACGGATTTTTCAGCCAGAAGCATCCCTTCAGAGGCTTTCGCAAGTGACGCACCTCTAGACGAGTGCTGTCCATGAAACCTGCCGGATCCGCTCCCGACACCAGGCAACTATGTCCTGCCTAACATTATCAACCTGAAAATCAAGTTTTCTTCTTCTCTCACTCATGTTTGACCAGATAGGTAAGATCGGGGCCGGGGGCATTGAGTGTAAAGGATGGCAAGCAAACTCCTTCAAGACCGCGCCCCCTCCCTCCCCTCAATAGGAAGAGATTCCACTCATGCAGTCGGTGGCAACATTACCAGCGCCAAGCACTCCAGCAAGGGGCTAGGACACCGGGGCCGTGTGCCCCAGCTCCATGCAAGGGTGGCGCCCCTCGGACCGGGAAAAGGCGCCCCTGCGGGAGCAGGGCACACGATCGCTCTACTCGACGGGTTGTTCAGCCAAAGGCGCCTTTCCGGGGACTTCTGCGGTGGCATCGTCGAGCACCGCCCGCGCCGTTCGCTCACCGTCGTCGCCGTTGCGCCTCCCGGACCCGGCCGGCCCGCCGACACGCCGCTGATCCGGCTGGGCCGTGCCGCCGTCATCGTGACGGCTTGTCTCCTCCTCGCCGACGACGCAGCGCTGCCGAACATCGCAGCTGCCGTGTCGGTCGGTTCGAGCGGCCCGCCGCAGACACGCTGTCGTCGTCGAGAGCTTCAGTCTGTCTGAGATCAGCCGCGGTTCTCGGTCGGATAAGAAGTCTGGGATTTCACCGGCACTACATGACCTAAACAACGTTCTCATCCCCGACGACAAGGGACGAGCCTGCGTCCTCGACAATGTATTTGCGGCAAAATGAATCGAACCGAAGTCCAACAATGTACCCAGTGCGCCGACGTATGTACTGAATTTCCTACCTCAATGTCACGTGCCCGGGGGGCGTCAGAGCTGCTTTGAAGCTGATTAGCCCCAGCAAGGCATGTGGGCCTGGCAACATCGGCGCGCAAATTACCATCGAACGCCCTAATGAACCTAATGAACTGTAGGGTGGCGAGGTCGGGGCCAGGTCAGTCTGTGGAGGGGATGTGTAGTGGAGGAGGTTTCGTTAGTCTTTTCGTCGGTCTTGCCACCTCACGTTTTGGAGTGCAAGTGTAGACCGGCGGGTTCCGGTGTGGGGTCAGTCTGGGGGAAGGTGAAACGAGGAAGTATTGTGTGGTTTTGTCTAAAAAGGGGGGGGGGGACTGGTTGACTATTTCTGACAGACGTGGGGATGTTATCGTCTCCATCTTGTAGTGTGTCCATCTTGATTTTCTTCGGTCGTTTAGTCGCTGTGATGGTCTTCGTCGTTTTGTCTTGGAGTTTGCAAGTCTTGTAGTTGGCCTGGAGTCGTCTTGTCTGTCATGTCGGCGCCCGGTACTTGTCAACCCTACCACGAATTTATATAGCGAGGCCAGGTTTCTCACTGTCAACATTTCCATTCGTGAGTGAACCTAGCTTGGTCGTGGCGCTAGGGAAGGCTAGGGAAAACGTGTGGCTGGACAGGAGGGATATAAGGGTTATGGGTCGACATAGGAGTTGGAATTCGTCCATCACCGGCGGTTGTCCAGCTTCTGGGCCCTCTTATGTACTGGAATCCCTCTTATTTCCCGCCATTCCTCCGCCAGCAGAGCTCACACAGGTCGCCGGACTTGTAATTTGCGGACCTAGGTAATTATCCTGTGTCAACATTTTGACAACGATGCGTTTCTGACAACTGCATGCACACACTGGGCCCCAAACAGCCCCAACTTGTACTTAATTACCTTCAGCTAGGTTATGCAAACTTACATTCATTCCCTTTCATTCCGAACGTTCGCCCCATTAATGCAAAATGTACGTGTTTGGCCGGCCATTTCTTTCCCTCCAGTGGTATGTGAACGTCCAGCGAGTCTTACTTTTTCAGGGCGTTGCCTATGGCTCCCTAGCCCGAAGTTAAATGTTGATTACCCGTGCTTAGGTCCACAACTGTGACCGACTAACGCGACTCTGTTGGTTGTGCATGGAAGACTATTATTTACGCTACTGCCTTGAAGGCTCGATAACACTGGACTGCGACATTCCGTTAGTTTCTGTTTAGGTATTATGTCTGCGCTTGGGTATTAATGGCCGGCTTACCTAACTTTAAGTCAGTCGATGCCCTGACGGAACTTGCATGCTGAAACGTGCGATCTGAATCCACATCTACAGGTGGTCCTGAACCACAAATCGGTAGTGCGTTCTCCCAGTCGTCTTTCTAACCTATCCTGCCTTGGGTCATGTAGGGAGACCCACACAATCACTTGCCTGTCCTACCTTTGGAGGCTTACGGAATGTCAAGCTTCATCTTTCCCGCCTGTGATACAATCAAGAGGTCCAGGCCTACTGAATAACTGTGACGGGGTAGGAAACCAACCTGGCCGTTTTCGGCTGTTCTACCTAAAGCTGTGCACACAGTGTTTCATCCCGAACCAAAATTTGGCGCCGCTGCTCGCGAGCTTACCTATCGGCCCCGTCGGGTCTGGCCACACTCGGGATGCTCTTCCGTGCTCCGGGGTCACCGGGCCGGAAAGGATTTGCGGCCCACAAATACTCAAGTTATCCAGCTGCCTGTGACTTGTCCAGTCTTTCCGGCACGCTTTCCCAGGGGTTCAAGCAACAGTGTTTCGTTATTTCCCGTCTTTTATCACCCATCCTCCGTCTCCTCCGAAGATAAGGAAGCGGAGGAAATTCGTGATTCGCGTTTGGTGCCCACGAAATTTATATCCAATGGAAGAGCGGCTTGCAAACCAGCTCCTCACTAAAATGTGTAGTTCATCTCACGTTATCCGCTACAGTCGGTAATCGGGTCTGTCCTGTCCTGTTTTGCCGGCTAGCTTTACATTGAGCAATAGACGAACCCAAAATTAGTTCACTATCTAATTCCTAATCGCACTCAGTGCATTTGATGGTGTAATGGTCAGCGCTCTGGGCGTTCCTTAACAGCACCAACTTGGGATTTTGGACCTCAAAATTGTAATAAACCAATCAACATTCAAAGAAAAAATCAAATTCAGATCCCGGTGCAGGGTGTGCCATTACTGTTTTACCAAGAGAGAGGTTGGGAGAGAAAGAGAGAGAAAGAGAGAGAGACAGAGATAGATAGAGAGAGAGAATGAGAGAGAGAGAGAAAGGAAGAGAGAAAGAGATAGAGAGAGAAGAGAGAGAGAGATGGGGAGAGATAGGAAGATACAGGGATAGAAAGAGAGAGAGATAGGGAGAGACAGGGAGAGAAAGAGAGAGATAGTGAAGAGAGAGGAGAGAGAAGAGAGCGAGAGAGAAGAGAGAGAGAGAGAGAGAGAGAGAGAGAGAGATATGAAAAGAAAGGTAGGCAGAGGGGCAGAGAGGAAGAGACCGGTAATAAGCCCACTTTGGTCCTTCGTACAGTTTATCCGCAAGGTGACGTGGGGCCCAACATATCTCCGTGGTACTTTATATTTCAGAGCGGTTAACTAACACGGGCCATGCCAGATCTGTGTTCCTTTAGCATCCTTTCGAGACCAGGTTCGTCTTCCGTTTCCCATCCCTCCTTTGGAGGTGAATGAGGGAATACTTACTCATGATGGCATGCGCTTTTCCAAGTTATATATTTCACAGGTGCAGTCAATGAATGGAACAAAAAGAAACCTTGCCTATCCTACCACTTTGCAATCTAAGAAACCTTACCCCTACCTACCACCTTACAATCTCTCCTATCCTCTTTTCGGACGCATGTAGATACAAAATTATTAATTGGGTTATATTCCCGTTCCGGGGCCGAACATTTACGCTTCACTCACACGCATTTCACTCGCATCCACCTACGTCCAGCTGGCTCTAATGGCTCCCTCCCATTCCTCTCAAGATCCCACGCCAGGGATAATTTTATCCTCCCTCCGCTGACCGGGGCCGTACCGATTTCACGTCACCAGTGACGGGCGGGTCAAATCACGGACATTGGTGCGTGGTACATGGTCAAGGTTCACTCACATGACAGGAGTAGCTGTGTCGCGAAGGTTCCGTCGCTGCACAGCTCACGACCCACTCCAAGCGACTTCGTCTAATGTGGCTTCCTGGCGGTCCCGTCGAATGTTCTCCGTTGAATCCTCTCCTCTGTTAAATGTCATGCCGACTGCCTGTCGGCATGACATTCGGTATTTATACCACTCACGATGGGTGTTCCCGGTGTTGACGATGGGTGTTCCCGGTGTTGACGATGGGTGTGCCCGGTGTCGACGATGGGTGTGCCCGGTGTCGACGATGGGTGTGCCCGGTGTCGACGATGGGTGTGCCCGGTGTCGACGATGGATGTGCCCGGTGTCGTCCCCGACCAGAATGGGCTTGTTTGTTCCGTCGCGGTCCAGGGGGCTTCACGCAGCCTCCTGTTTCGGACGGCTGTGGCAAGCCGTCTGGTAGGCTGGTCCGGTCCACGACCGTACAAGCGCCGAAATGAAAATGTAAGCCGTCTTACAAACCCACCAACTGGAATGTTTCGAATGTCTTCAGATTTCAGAGTATTTCTGCTTTAAGTTCATGTGAAACCAACACACGTTTGTCTTTTCCCTCTTCAATAACATCCAGTTCACCACCTCCCATTGATTGTTTGTTTGTTTATTGGTTGATTCACGACACACTTTATGCACATTCACGGCTAATGGCGTCGCCCACACTGTTTCGCCGGTGGGCCGCGGGATTGGGAAATGTCCTGAGTGGCGCTAGAGTCGAGCCCGGGACCTTTGGTACCCATAGCCCGACACCTTAACCACTCGGCCATCCCCGCCCCCACCCCCCATTGCACATCTGAAATTCTCACCCCCGGACTCCAGATGCATAACCTTACACTTTAGTCACATGTTGAAAGAAATATGCCATTGATCAGCCCACTTTTCACGTTTTCCGAGTCTAGTTGGATGTTCTTAGATTGATCACTACTGTTAGCCGCTCCCACTAACTTGATGTTATCAGTAAATTTGAACACCCTATTCCTTAGCCCTACCGCAATGTGGTTCACAAAGATGATGCAGAAAAGTCGACCGAGAAAACACTGTGGCACTTCATTCAGAACATTCTTCCATTCAGATTTACATCCATTTAATACTACCTTTTGTTTCCGTCCTCCTAACATGCCTCAATCCAACCGGGAACTTTTACATCGAGCCCATGTTGCTCTAGTTGGTGAATTAAATGCCGGTGTGGAACTTTATCCAACGCTTTGCAAAAGCACACAAGCCGCACAAGTATCCGACAGCTATCATACTTAAATTGTCTACTTCTCTAGTTATACACTCCATAACTCCCGTAGGTTAGCTACACAAGATCTCCCAGATCGAGATCCATGGTGAGTGTCCTCTAAGAGGTTGTGTCGATCTAGATGGGTCGGAACAGTCTCTTTGAGCAGTTCGTATAGTATCTTACACACTATTCAGGTCACACTGACCGGCCTCTAGCTTCTGCACACTTCACGCTTCCCTTTTTGAAAATTGGTACAACGTTTGCATTTCGCCAATCGGCAGGTTCTTCATAATGCTCCATAGACCGCCTGAGTAGGATGCCAAGAAGAACCGGTACAACTAGAGCACATTCAACTAAGGTCCTAGCAGGCATATCGTCCGATCCAGCAGCTTTATTATGTTTAGCATGGGTTATGAGGCAGGCGGCGTGGTCTAGGCAGAAAGTATTTGAAGCATGTATTTCAGATCAAGTCATATAATTTCCACGGCATGTCGCACAACATATTTATTTTGCGGATCAGATCTTTCATGCGTTTTTAGGTACATATTGGAGGACGGTCTCTGACTCATGATACCAGATGATCATCATACTAGATACCAGTTCATCACTTATGCCAGAAAGCTTGATGGTTATGGCTGGTGTACGAAGGCGTAATTTATGTACCACATACGTAGATGTAGAGCTGCCAAGGGAAATCAAAGATATCCTTATTGCTTCAGGAAACAGCGACACCATACGCCGGTCACCGATCACGTGACTGCTTGGGGTCAGTGGAGGCGCTCGACGAACTGAGGTGTGTGTTCATGGGTCGCGACGCGTTCATTCAGGATGTGTGCGATGCCCAGTCCTCGCCGACGTCACCGTCACTCGTCGGTAGTCCACACATCGTCGTCCAGCAGGGTATCCGTTTCTGACACCGCGCTGTTTCCCTGTCGGTCATCTGCCTACCTGTCACCTACCAGGCCCTCCCTGTCGGTCATCTGCCTACCTGTCACCTATCAGGCCCTCCCTGTCGGTCATCTGCCTACCTGCCACCTATCAGGCCCTCCCTGTCGGTCATCTGCCTACCTGTCACCTATCAGGCCCTCCCTGTCGGTCATCTGCCTACCTGTCACCTACCGGGCCCTCCCTGTCGGTCATCTGCCTACCTGTCACCTGTCAGGCCCTCCATGTCGGTCACCTGCCTACCTGTCACTTATCAGGCCCTCCATGTCGGTCACCTGCCTACCTGTCACTTATCAGGCCCTCCATGTCGGTCACCTGCCTACCTGTCACTTATCAGGCCCTCCCTGCCGGTCACCTGCCTACATATCACCTATCAGGCCCTCCCTGTTGGCCGCCTGCCTACCTGTCACTTATGAGGCCCTCCCTGTCGGTCATCTGCCTTTATGTCACCTGCCAGGCCCTCCCTGTCGGTCATCTGCCTACTTGTCACCTACCAGGTCCTCCCTGTCCGGTCGCCTGCCTACCTGTCACTTATCAGGCCCTCCATGTCGGTCATCTGCCTACCTGTCACTTATCAGGCCCTCCCTGTCGGTCACCTGCCTACCTGTCACTTATCAGGCCCTCCCTGTCGGCCACTTACCTGTCCGTTGCCTACTAAGCTATCCCTGTCGACCATGACATTTATTAACTTTGAACGCATACCGTGGTTACACGATGTTATTGGCTATAGTTCATTTGTCAATTTCTGACGCCAGTGAGGTTTATTAGCATACTGCTAACAAATGCATCGTGTATGTAGCGATGCTTGCAATACGCTAAGCAGCAGTACCGTCTGCGATCAGTAGCGATCGGTAGCCCACTAGCCGTCTTTGTCACCAAAGTCGGTGGCTACCCAAATGTGGTACCGTGGTATGTGTGTGGAAAGGCGAGTCGATCGGTAGCATATCGCCGTTCATTTTATCATCAAGCGAGTTTCACTACTTGAGTGGATGCCATACCATACAGTTCAATACAATAAGGCATGCAATCTGATACCAAAAGGTATGATATTTCCCATATTGTCCAGTATATTAACACACCAAGGAAGCACGCACACGCGGCATGACAATGGTAAGGTGTCGTCCTTTATGGTATGGTATTGCCACTCCATAATATTTGCTGACTTGCTATGCAAGACGGTAACACAATTTCCTAGCGTGCTCGCTGTGATATTTAACACGCGCCCTGGAGGGCCTCTGAAAATAACGCGCACTGGAGGGGGCGGTTTCCGCCCCCCCCCCTCTAAGATCTCAGCTCCTATGAAGGCTAGAGCAACGAAATTCACAGGGTGGATGGGCATGATAGTGGAATCTACTGTGTGCAAAGTTGATGACCTTAGGTCAATATCTTCAAGGTCAAATGAGGTCAGAACAGCACAATTTTCTGGTTTTGCGTGACTTGGCTTGTCATTGTTATGGATCGCTGCGGTTGTGTTTAAATGCTCCAAAATTGGCATTAATGATGTTTTGGACATTACTAATGATGCAATGCAGATGCCAGATCCGCCATTTGACCTCAGGTCACCTATATAGGAGCACTTTATTAGGTCATTACCTGCTCCAGTTATCGGAACCGGGCTCCCACCCCGACTGCTCCGTTGGGGGGCTCGGCACAATCGGCTTCGCAAATAAAGGAGTGAAATACATGAATAAAGTATGGAAATGCTTAGGCACACAATGACAAACAGTATATTTCGGGATGTATAGGGAGTAACATGTAGAGTTACATCAATCGCATGACATTCATTTGCATTTATGACACATTCCAGCTGACCAAGTTTGGTTCCATTAGCCTATCATGAACTTGACCTGACTTGACCTCGGCGACCTAACATGACTTTTAAATTATATAGCATAACAACATGTATCAAACAAGTCGCTAGTGTTGTCAAGAACACTTCCTTATTGCCAATATACGGGAAGTACTTCAGCGCCGATTTTTGTGGTCTGGCGCTGCGAATTGTTTTTACTTTAACGGCCCCTAACCTGAAAACTTCTCAGCCGATTTCCACGTTTCTTGCTTTAAACAATGCGCCGGTGATTTCTAAACAGGTACGTGGAAAATGTGGCGTGTATCGGCCGGTACAATATGGAGTTATGTACGAAAAATCGTAAGGATTGGTGGATTTCTAGGGCGTGTGTTTACCTGTTATGAACTTGACCTGACTTGACCTCGGTAACTTGACATGACTCTGGAACAATGTAGCATGACAATGTACATCAAACAAGTCGTTAGGTTTCCCAAGAACACTTCCTTTTTGCTAATATACGGGAAGCGCATCAGCGACGATATTTGTGATCTGGCGCTGAGAAATTGTTTTGACTTTAGCGACCCCTAACTCGAAAAATATTCGGTCGATTTTCATTTTTCTTACTTCAACAACGCGTCGGTAATTTATTGGCAGGTACACAAACAATGGCGCATATCGGCCGGTACAATCTGGAGTTATCTACGAAAAACCGGAGGGGTAGGCGGATTTCGCCCCCCCCCCCTCCAGGGCGCGTGAAAAAGCAATTATGAAAATATAAAATATCAAAGTACATGATAATATTGTCATTATTGTGTGACGCTGTATATCCGGCCGTGTGTGTAGTACTGGGCAGGGGTGGGGTGTCCGTCGAGGCTGTATAGCCGGCCGTGTGTGTCGTACTGGGCAGGGGTAGGGTGTCTGTCGAGGCTGTATAGCCGGCCGTGTGTGTCGTACTGGGCAGGGGTAGGGTGTCTGTCGAGGCTGTATAGCCGGCCGTGTGTGTCGTACTGGGCAGGGGTAGGGTGTCCGTCGAGGCTGTATAGCCAGCCGTGTGTGTCGTACTGGGCAGGGGTAGGGTGTCTGTCGAGGCTTTATAGCCGGCCGTGTGTGTCGTACTGGGCAGGGTAGGGTGTCTGTCGATGCTGTATAGCCGGCCGTGTGTGCGTACTGGGCAGGGGTAGGGTGTCCGTCGAGGCTGTATAGCCGGCCGTGTGTGTCGTACTGGGCAGGGGTAGGGTGTCTGTTGATGCTGTATAGCCGGCCGTGTGTGTCGTACTGGGCAGGGGTAGGGTGTCTGTCGAGGCTGTATATCCGGCCGTGTGTGTCGTACTGGGCAGGGGTAGGGTGTCTGTCGAGGCTGTATATCCGGCCGTGTGTGTCGTACTGGGCAGGGGTAGGGTGTCTGTCGAGGCTGTAAAGCCGGCCGTGTGTGTCGTACTGGGCAGGTGTAGGGTGTCTGTCGAGGCTGTATATCCGGCCGTGTGTGTCGTACTGGGCAGGGGTAGGGTGTCTGTCGAGGCTGTATAGCCGGCCGTGTGTGTCGTACTGGGCAGGGGTAGGGTGTCTGTCGAGGCTGTATAGCCGGCCGTGTGTGTCGTACTGGGCAGGGGTAGGGTGTCTGTCGAGGCTGTATAGCCGGCCGTGTGTGTCGTACTGGGCAGGGGTAGGGTGTCTGTCGAGGCTGTATATCCGGCCGTGTGTGTCGTACTGGGCAGGTGTAGGGTGTCTGTCGAGGCTGTATAGCCGGCCGTGTGTGTCGTACTGGGCAGGTGTAGGGTGTCTGTCGAGGCTGTATAGCCGGCCGTGTGTGTCGTACTGGGCAGGGGTAGGGTGTCTGTCGAGGCTGTATATCCGGCCGTGTGTGTCGTACTGGGCAGGGGTAGGGTGTCTGTCGAGGCTGTATATCCGGCCGTGTGTGTCGTACTGGGCAGGGGTGGGGTGTCTGTCGAGGCTGTATATCCGGCCGTGTGTGTCGTACTGGGCAGGGGTAGGGTGTCTGTCGAGGCTGTATAGCCGGCCGTGTGTGTCGTACTGGGTATTAATAGGATACATGAGAAGGTGTGCACGGGTGCGTCGGCACACGCATGCGCTTCCCTGCAGTGGTTTTAAGCAAACGATGCGATGCAAGCGACCAATTTGCCGTCATGAGCATATCTGTGGTGGTGCATGACAGTGCGTGGTGTAAGTGCACCATCAGGTGGGTTCCGATGCATGGCACGAGTACACCTCCACCTGGCCGTGATAAGAGTGCGCCTAGACTGAGGCCCTGTGCTGTTCCGACAGGTACGTCTGCTTGTGGCGCGCCGCCCGCCGATTGGAGCAAGCGATTCAAGAAGACGACAGCAGCACTGTTTCCACCATCATAGCCGCATACGCCCACAGGTTGTCGGTGAGTGTATTCGGCTCCGCTCCGAGCTTGCCATTGAGTGTCACTCTATCTGCTGTGTCTCGCCTCGGCTCCTGAATTGCCAGTGAGTGTTACTATATTTTCTGCGTTCCGACGGTGCTTTCAAGTTACCAGTGGGTGCCCTGTGTTCGCTCTTGACATTCTGGCGAGCTTTCCCGTGTCTGCTCTCATCTCACCGGTGAATGTCACGCCTCTTGTCTCCATATGCCTGTGAGCGTCCCGCCTCTCGTCTCCATATACCGGTGAGTACCCTGCCTCTTGTCTCCATACACCGATGAGCGTTCCTCTCATAGTTTTCATATACCGGTGAGCGTCCCGCCTCTTGTCTCCATATACCAATGAGTGTCCCACTTCTTGTTTCCATGTGCCGGTGAGCATCCGGCTTCTTGTTTCCATATGCAAGTAAATGTTCCTGCTTCTGTCTCCATATACCGATGAGTATCTCGCCTCTTGCCAATTTGTGTCGGCCAGTGTCCTGCGTTGACCTCTTCCAGTATATTGCCCGCACTAATAGCCAGCGTTTTTTCACCCTCACCAGTTGTTGGCGTTCGTTTGACTTACCCCTTCAAGCGTCTAGCTCCTACATAACCAACACTCAATAGTAACCTCTCATAAACTTCTCATAAAAACACTCATAACCAAACTTTCTCCCCAATAGTACCTGAAGCCAAGTAGCTGATCTGAACACCTGGATTGCTTTGTGCGTCCGATCCAGTTCCTTCGGTAATGATGGTGGACAAGGAACAATTGGTATTTTCGGCATTTACAGTAAGTCATGGGTACAATTGGAAAAGCGCAACGGAACTCCGGAGTTCGCACAGAACTACTGGAGTATTACAATTTTCGTCATGCCTGTAGTTGATTATTGATCGATGGCACATAAAATGCTTAAAATGAATTACAAGGCCAAGGCACATCAATGCCCTACACTGACCCAGTTCGGAAAGTTGCTCTTTCGGCTTCAATTCGGTATATGGCTGCAACAAAACTACAACATGCAAACACACAACACTGAAGTGTCCCATCCGGCATGAGCAAAATATAAAGACATACAATTCACCGGTCTATCCAGCATAGGGAGGAGAGAAGACCAATTTTACACTAAGCATTGCTAAGTACATCAACATCCCATTGTTCTTAGTTTTTAGTCACGTTTCAACACCGGTATCATGACTTTAGAAATATTTTGGCGTCCATGTATATTAAGTGACAAATCGATTTTGAGAACTTCACAACCTGTCCCAAAGTTCAATCTATGCAACTAATTCTTTACCTAAAAAGCATTGATATTTTCATGGAGTTTCTAGACGTTCCTTTCCTGATAAGTGTCATACAGTCGCTGAATTTCTTGCAAAGAAGAAAATCATGTCATATTCAATTTGCCAGCCCATCATTCATTAGGGTATTTTTGGTGCATATTAGCGAAGTCGTTTTTCTCGCTTGGTTTATCGCAATTAGTGGACAGAAATGATTGGCATGCCACGTTGTCCCACCTTCTCAACGTCAAATGTGCTGATCGATCTAGTTTGAACCTTGAATGACGGTGTTGTTCCGAACTGCATTTTGGAACAATTCCTTACGACACGAATTAAAACTCAGCGACTACTTTTATCGAATTGTATGCTAACCTTTGCAACGTAGTCATTTGTAAATGTTTGCAAGCCGCTGTGTAGGTTTCTTGCCGTGAACTCCGTGGCTTTTATTTTCCCTGGCCGCTAACCATGCATGTTGCAGCTGCGAGGTAAAACGAAACGTGGTTAGATGTCTACAGACATAAACTGCACAATGGTGCTTAATTATCGGCTTTATATTAAGCGGGTTCCAAGCGTGGCTCGGTCGAAATTCCCGATACTCAATTTCTCTTGGTAGTCATGCCTTGTCCGGCCCAGGACCGGCCACTGCTTGATTGGAACTAGGAAACTTGCTTGTATTGGATTTGCCTCGAGGCACGCACCGCTGCGTTTTTTAGACCCTCGCTTCTGCATTGATTAAAGTCGACATGATGAGAAGGTGATGACCACCTCTTGGAACGCAAAGGCGGGCAAATTGCTCCCCGTGGGCGAGGGTCGATACACGACACGGTAAGCTTTGGGTCACGCGCAAGCGAACCGGCAAGACAAAAATGGAGGCGTTCTGTGCGCTCGGGTTTCTGGTGGGACATAGCGAATTGCTGAAATGATTTGAAGAGTGCACATATGATTGTCTTCAGAGAAGCCACTGATCTCCAAATCAAGTCCAACGCCATGCGAATGAGTGTGATGCATGCTTCGAACCCGTATTAAGAAAAACGCGTAAACTAGCATTACGCTCATATTACAACAAAATAATAGATCCAAATTCGCATTGCATGTATTTGGGCCACGGGCCTTCCTCAACAGCAAACATTTGCTTCAAAGACCGAAAACGCACGCCAAGTGCACTTCGGGACATCGCACAGGGATTCCCCTTCATGTTACATATCACAATATCTACATACTCGTAAAATACATACACACACAAAACATGAGCCACATCAAGATGTATGATCCGTGTGTGTATATGTATGTGTCAACTTGAGATACAGGTGTGTGTGCGTGTCTATGTGTCGATGCGGTTGTGTTCCGTATGTGGCTTAGGCGGTATGATTGCCTTAGTCGGATCATGCATCTTGACATGGGCTTATGTTTTGTGTGTGCATGTATTTGACGAGTATGTAGATATTGTGATATGTAAAATGAACGCGAATCACTGTGCAGTGTCACGATGTGGATGTAGTATTGTGTGGCGCAGTCGCGACATCTAGGTAGCGGCCACGGCACTTGGAATATGGGATGTCGCCGAGTGATACCGCCAGAGCGGCGGCACGGGCTTGGCGGGCACTCGTTGTGTGAGTGCCGCGGCGCGTGGTCGGAGCGCGACCGCTCCCAAGTTATCCTTGTTCAGGGCCGTGAAGTTGTAACGCTGACACTCAGAAGTATAGATACGTAAGGATAGTACAGTGCACTTGGCGTGACTTTTTTGGCTTTTGAAGCTAACTGTTTACTGTTGAGGAAGGTCCGTGGCCGGAATACATACAGTGCAAATTTGTATTTATTTCTTTGTTGTAATGTGAGCATAAGGTTATTTTACGTGTTCTTCTTACCCATAATAATACTCAACACAGCACTGCATCTGATCAATCCCGTATTAAGATTCATATGCATTACGCATTGGCACGACGGCTCCAATTTAACGTGTTTTTCTATGATGACAGTCACAAGTCACAGTAGTTCCCACATGCTGCATGGGATAACGAGCCGAGACCAATACAGTGCGAACGTGATGTCCCTTTATGACCACCACCACATGAGCGTAGTGTCCTCATATGACTACCACCACATGAGCGTAGTGTCCTCATATGACTACCACCACATGAGCGTAGTATCCTCATATGACTACCACCACATGAGCGTAGTATCCTCATATGACTGCCACCACACCAGCGTGGTGGCCAAGGCCAAACCTCGCATAGCTGTTCATTTGCCTTTTCTGCATATCCTCACACATTTTTAATCCTGGGTCGTCTCAGGTCAGGTCACCAGGTCAGGCGAAGTGACTCAACTACACTCGGAGTTCTAGGTGGCATAACTTCCACAATAGTTGGGCGATTGATTTCAAACTTATAACATGTCACGATCTCATCAGGGACCATAATATGTATATCGGGTTTTTGCGTAGCATTGACCTTAGGTCAGGTCGCGGCCATGGCTTCCAGATTATAGGGCTATGGCAAAATATACAAATGTTTCCCGGTTACATATTTTCGCTCGAAATGATCTCATAGCGGTTGTGGCATGTAGATGGAAGTTATGCTCAATGTTACCGCTGACATTTTTTCTTAGTGACCTCACCAAGGTCTCTGAGGTCACTTGAGATCACTACACATTTCTGCGCATTATATCGCACTGCATTGAGCTAGACGGCTGAAATTACCGTCATTGTGCTTGTATCGCCAAGACGTGTCGATTGATACATGACATGACCTCCCTAGGTGACTTCATGACCTTGGTCTAAGGTCATGCCTTCATTACTTTGACCTGAGTTTCGGTTGACCTAACATTAAATTACATCGCCTATTGTCGGTAGCGCATTTCAAGAATCGTCGAATAGCGTTCGCCGTTTGTTTCTACTTGTTACAGGCCCTGAGACATGTGCCAATATCTGAGTCCCACCTGATCTGGTCGAATTTGATCTATGATGACCCAGTGACCTGAATGTTGACCTGAGCGAAAAAAATGTCCGAAACACTTTCGATAGAGCCCGTCACCAGCTATCCAACGCCGTTTTCCGTTTGTCGCTAGCTAGCATAGTTCTAGAGATTTTAGGTGGACAGACATCTGCCCCCCCCACCCGGACATGCGAAGTTGGCGCGGAACCTCCGGACGTGCGAGTGTTAATTAGCGCGCGAGATCCCACACGCCGACGTCGGACGATATTGGAACGGTGCGGCCGCCGCGCGATAGGAGCGACGCCGTCAATTTCATCGCACTCCTATCGTGTGAAATCACGCGGTCTCGTCATCAGTAGCTGACCACAAAGCTCCCACCTCTACGAAATGTAATCTGCCACCCCTGTGCTTCTCGTCGCCGTCCGGTTCTTTTCCCGCGTAGAGCGACGCGTGATGAAAGAAATCCGATTGAGCCGCCCCACCGGTGATGCAGCGGTTGTTGGCCCGGCTGTGTGCGTCAGGTGAGCATCCGACGGAATTGCGACGAATTATTGGGTCTATGATATATATATATATATATATATATATATATATATATTGTCGGCGTGTGCCACTTGTGGCACGTTGATCTGTGATATTCAACTATCAGGGATTACTCGAAACGACGTGCTTCGTTGGCTCCCCAAGATGACGCTAGGATGGAGTATTGGGACGAGCGGCAACAAGAGGCTCGGGGAGAAAGATCCTGGCCTGGAATCTCTCATCTGTTCAGCCGCACGTCCGACTGTTTGCCTGCGGTACGAAGATAGTTCGGGAGTTAAGAGTACTAGTTCGCAGATGCACAACAAGTGTCAGGTCTTGGGTCCAAGGATGTGCGCGAGAGCGCTGTCCCCGACCGCCTCCCCACACATACAACAAACATGGCAACGTGTTTTAGGACTGTGGTGCGTGGCTTGGGACGTGCTTTAGGACTTGGGTTACGTTCGTCAGTGATGTTCGTAAAATACGTCCACATGTGACTAGCTTAATTCGGAACTTGTGCGAGTGACGTCCTTTTGAGCGCGACGAATTGAAGATCGCAAGCTGCTTAACATTCGGACTCGGAGAGCTCTTCTGCGCCGTAAAATAGCATAGTTGACGTCGGCGCCAGCTGGATATTCAGACATATTACGACGCCAACATCACTGGCCGCCATGGCCACCCAAGCTGACAATCCCAGCACGTACTATGTCACCCGGCGAGTTAAGGCTATTTCGAGCAGTTTAAGCTGTGCCATGCCGTGGCTGTGTCACGGTATGAAAATGCATGGAGTAGTCGTGGGGTGGGAGCTGGCCAGAGCGTACAATAATTAATAAAGCAGTGTAGCATACTTAATAGTCATAACGTGGAAGCCACGCTATGACTGTTCAATTCGCGACTATTACTATTCAACTCGCGACTATGACTATTCAATTCGCGACTATGACTACTCAATTCATTCCAATTCACTTTAGTTGAACACCAAGCGTCCACACCATTACCGACGTTGTGCCGTATGGACATGTTCCACCTTGGCGTCAGCAGTTGATGTTTCGCATTCTTACTCATTATTTCTTGGAAAGTGAGTGTTTCACCCGGCAGCCCCCGCGCCAATAATTAAGTCAGAACTGATCTCTCGCTTGACCAACTTTATTGCATTATTTAGGGATAGGATGTCAAACGTTTCAGCGAGACCAAGTTGACGAACAAAAGATCGACGATGGTCTTAGTCCTAAAGAACTCGTTGCTATGCCTGATGCGTGTGTGAGGAGGCAATCGGAGGTAGCACTCCAAGACACGTCATTGGACCCATAACCATGAACTAGTCCCGACCATGAACTCGAATAGTCTTGCGACTATTCAAATACATTGAATACACCGGAGAACGTTTCAGATGATTATTAATGACTTATCCCTTCAGACTTGAACCGTTTTAGGTGAGTGTTTACGAAGATTGTATTTTTTCGTGCACCTGTTTTATTAGTATAACCTTGCAATATATACAGTATATCCAGGGTCAGCTATATTGGTTACGATGTGCCCTAGTACAGTTCTAGTGTTTTCAATATCTGTCCGTTTGTTGTTTAGGTGTTTGTAGTAGCAATGAAATCAACTGACCATTTCCTGGTACAGTTAAATTACATTGGCTTCATCTTTCATATTCGTGCATGCTTGTGGCGTTATAGTTTTTTTATCATGATCTGACACCATCATACATCGACGCAGTCGTTGCATTGAGGTCAATTCCACCTTGTCCGATGGCTGCATCCACTTTGTTCCGCGATATGCTTCCACTGAACGGTCCACTTCACAAATTCACAAAATCACTTTTCTAGCGTCGCGCATCACTGTTGGTCACGAAAACAGTGCATGTAGTGCCACTGTTTATGATTTTCCATTGAGTCAGCCAACTTTTCTAGCATACCGAAACGTTAAAGAGAAACAAAACAAAAATAAATTTAGAGTGGCTATTCGATACAAGCCAGTGATGGCAGAAAACGGCAAGGACAAAGAAAGGCGAAGCGCCAACAACGTACATCACCAACACCCTTAGCCATAGCGCCAACGACGCGTTTCGCCAACACCCCGAGTCATAGTCGGTCTGTCTCCTCTTGTCCTGTGCATCACCAACACATTGAGTTCTAGCCGCCCTATATCCCCTTTAGTCCTAGCCGCCCTATCTCTCATTCAGTCTTAGTCGGTCTGTGTCTTGTTCAGTCCTAGCTGGTCTATCTCCTTTTCAGTCCTAGCCGGTTTATCTTCTCTTCAGTCCTGGCCGGTCTGTGTCCTCTTCAGTCCTGGCCGCCGGTCTATGTCCTCTTCAGTCCTGGCCGGTATATGTCCTCTTCAGTCCTAGTCGGTCTGTATTCTCTTCAGTCCTAACCGGTCTGTGTCTCTTCAGTCCTAGCCGATCTATGTTCTCGTCAGTCCTAGTCGGTCTGTATCCTGTTCAGTCCTAGCTGGTCTGTCTCCTTTTAAATCCTATCCGGTTTATCTCCTCTTCAGTCCTGACCGGTCTGTGTCCTCTTCAGTCCTGGCCACCGATCTATCTCCTCTTCAGTCCTGGCCGGTCTGTGTCCTCTTCAGTCCTAGTCGGTCTGTGTCCTCTTCAGTCCTAGTCGGTCTGTGTCCTCTTCAGTCCTGGCCGGTATATCACTTCTTCAGCCCTGTGCGTCACCAGCTCCCTGAGCCTTAGCCGATCTATCATTTCATCAGTCCTTTTCTCCTGAGTATTATCCGGATGCACTTAGATCTGTGAGATTCTAATATATGTTGATACTACTGCACCATGCAGAGATGCTAGCATATTGTCACGGTCCCTGACATGTGAAATGTTTTTTTTCTTTTCTTTTCAGGTGCAGCATACTAAAGCTAGAAGTGATGACAGGTAAGTTTCGACTCTTCGACTCAGTGATGTCCTGTGGAGCATCGATTGAGTCTTGCCAATTAATAGTTGATGTAATCTGTTCAACGGCTTGAAAGTTCACCGGGAGCGGCAGCAAATGCGTTTGTCATTACCCCACTAACCGTCAGGACAAAGCTTGGCACTCACGCGCAGATTCGGCAGACGGCACACGCACCCACATTTCAGACATCGTGGGGCTTTTCCTGGTAATTGGCTGCCAAAAAAAGCAATAATGACACGACTAGTACATCCCATATTTCACATTTAGCTCCCTTGATTCGATTTATGCGAGGGGATTGCATAGCCCTGCATGTGCGATAATGCTTCTAAATATTATATTCTACATTTTTGATGGGGTGTGTTTATGGAGCATGGTCTAATGTTAAACAAAAATTGTCGCTTGGATCCTAGCAGAATATTTCATGCTTCAGTGGAACGACAGTAAATCCGAGAGCTTACCTTGTCGCCATATATCGACACAGTCGGGTTAACGTGTGTCCTGCCTTGTCGGGTCAATTGCAAACTGGCGTTCTCAGTGTCCAGGTCTCAGTCTTGTCAGGACAGGGGAAGCCACACAGGTAGAGCTCTGACCAACTGAGCTGCACCGCATGGACTGTTAGCAAGCATGTGCTTCCGTTTTCCTCGGAATGAAGATCTGTCTTAGGGTATTTGTTCAGCTTCTACAGTGTTCGCTGTGGATCTAAGTTGCCAATCTACTCCAAAAAGTGTCATCCTATCAAAACGGCACGTCCAGGTCAGGTTTTTACACTATGCTATCGTAGAGAATAGCAGAGAGGGAGCAAAGAAAGCATGTGGCGGAGGAAAACACGACGCGACGGGGCAACGCGTAGTGACAGAACATAAAGTGTACCCTGTGCTCCTTATCACCACGTGCCCGATAGGAACATGCATATGCCTTCGATCGTATCGCTGGCGAAGCTTTCATCCCGGCGACCAGAATCTGTCCTGCAACTCTTTGACCTTCCCGCTCACTCAGACACACACTCAATAGCTGCCAGAAATTTTCCTCCCTCTTTCTCCCTCCCCTCCCCGTCTCCGTCTCCGTCTCCGTTTCCGTCTCCGTCTCCGTCTCCGTCTCCGTCTCCGTCTCCGTCTCCGTCTCCGTCTCCGTCTCCGTCTCCGTCTCCGTCTCCGTCTCCGTCTCCGTCTCCGTCTCCGTCTCCCTCGCCCTCGCCCTCGCCCTCATCCTCTCACTCTCACTCTCACTCTCACTCTCACTCTCACTCTCACTCACACCCTCACTCTCACCCTCACCCTCATTCTCACTCTCACTCTCATTCTCACTCTCCGTCTCCGTCTCCGTCTCCGTCTCCGTCTCCGTCTCCGTCTCCGTCTCCGTCTCCGTCTCCGTCTCCGTCTCCGTCTCCGTCTCCGTCTCCGTCTCCGTCTCCGTCTCCGTCTCCGTCTCCGTCTCCGTCTCCGTCTCCGTCTCCGTCTCCCTCTCCCTCTCCCTCTCCGTCTCCGTCTCCGTCTCCGTCTCCGTCTCCGTCTCCGTCTCCGTCTCCGTCTCCGTCTCCGTCTCCGTCTCCGTCTCCGTCTCCGTCTCCGTCTCCGTCTCCGTCTCCGTCTCCGTCTCCGCCTCCGTCTCCGTCTCCGTCTCCGCCTCCGTCTCCGTCTCCCTCTCCCTCTCCCTCTCCCTCTCCCTCTCCCTCTCCCTCTCCCGCTATCGCTCTCCAATGTAATTATTCGTCCGCTGTCACAGTGTGCCGGACGGGGACACCTGCTGGCTGCCTTCAGTGTTGCAACAGCCTCTCCAGCTGGCGGTGGAAGCGTGTGCCCACTCGGTGGTCGGCTTGCTGCTGAGCCGCGGCTTCGACCCCAACACGGGCCAGTTGGCGCCGAGAGCCGCCACCAGGTGGCGCTCGCAGGATGAGGAGACGCCGCCGGCCGAGGCTGCGCGCCCGCTGGCCGGGCCCGGCGCTCACCAGCCGGCGGAGCGCACCACCAGCTGCGACTCGGCGCTGGCGCCGGCGCCCGACCAGCCCGGCGGCAGGCCAGAGCAGCCGGCCTGCGGCGGCGCCGGCCCGCCGGTCGGACAGCGGCTGGTCGGCGCCGCTGCGACCACACGACCGGCCGCCAGCGTGCGCTTCAACCTGGCGGGCCGCGAGCGCGCCGACGCGCCGGCCGTGCTCGCCAAGGAGCAGCACCCGCGCGCGCTGGCCATGCTCCAGCAGAACAGCCTGCTGCTGCGCGACCTGATGGTGCGCATCAGCCCGCGCGCGCTGTTCGCCGAGCCGGGCGACGACGCCGCCGGTAGCGGCGCGCACCGGCCGGCCGGCGACGAACCGGCGCGGCCGGCGCGCGCGCCGCTGCGCGTCAACAAGACGCTGCCGACGGCGCTGACGGCGCTGCGCTCGCGCTCCGGCGAGCCGGGCACGTTCGCCAGCGTGTACGGCTCGCCGGCGCACCTGCGCCGCCTGCCGCCGCTGTTCGCCGCCGTGGTGGCCGAGGACGCCGAGTCGGTGGCGCAGCTGGTCGGCGGTGGCGCCGACGTCAACGTGGCCGACGAGTACGGCAACACGCCGCTGCACGTGTGCGTGTGCCGCGCCCAGCCCGACGAGGACGTGCTGTTCGAGCTGGTCGAGAAGGGCGCCGCCGTGTACCGCGCCAACAACTGCGGCGTGTGCGCGGCGCAGCTGTACGCGCCGCTGGCCGGCCTGCAGGCGCACGTGGTCGAGTGTCTGATCGGCACGCTGGCCGTGCAGCCGGCGCGGCTGGCCGGCGAGCAGGGCCGCGAGCCGCGCGCTGCTGCTGCCGCCGCCGCCGCCGCCGCCGCCGCCGCCGCCCAGCCGGGCCTCATCCGCCGGCTGCACTGCCGCGGCTTCCCGCGTCTCTTCGCCCGTGATAAGGCGCGCCCGGACGAGCTGGCCGCCGGCGGCGTCAGCCGCTCGTCCGTCGAGACGAGCCCACGCTCGGCGCGCGGCTCGGTGCGTAGTCGCAGCGGCAGCGTCCGGGGATATCGCGACGAGGCAGATCCGCCGGTCAAGGTCAGTCTCCTGTTCCGCCAGTCAGTGTCGGCTGCAACCGGAACTCGGCCCGGGCCGTTTTACTTGCTAGTCAGTGGAAGGCGTGTACAGCAGATCCCGAATAGCACAGCATGAGTTTGGTTATTCGGACGGATTTCGTTGGATTTGTCTCAGATTGGATATGGTATCGACAATAATTTTTTAGTTGGATTAAATTTGAGATTCATCCCGAAGCTATATTGGTACTCTGCTTGCTGTAATAAATGAAATATTTCCAAGCGGATTGGAGCTATATTATGATACTGCTTGTCATTGCATTTGGACTGGATTTGGATTAATCTTCACAGGTCTGAACTGTGTTCGTTGAACTAATTTCAATCCATTTCCTGTTTATCCGGAGCGCCGGTAACCGATACCATCGTGGACAGAAAGCTGGCTTTATTTCCGGTCGCAGATGTTCCATTACAGTTCTTTGGTTCATGTTGTATAGCAAGTACGATTGGCCAGGACGGTTGTTCAGAGTGTTATTGTCATTGATCAGGGTACCAACCTGATCGATACGTGATGGTCAGTCACGGTTACTTCCCATCTACTTGCCATTTTCGTTTATGTGGAATATATTCCCCGATCTTTCTCCTGCCATCAAATGTGTGGTATCATCCGAGTTGAAGGTAGTTTTACATGTTGCCGTTCACATGAGTTTTAGCCACTGTCCCAAGTTGTTATTTAATTACATCCTGAACTACCCAAATCCCTGAAGGAATGTACCGTGATTGCATCGTGGATTACCCGCATCCCTCAGAGAAGGTACCATAACTGGATCATGGCACCTTCCCTGAGGAATGCGTGGTGCCATACCCTCATCTCTAAACGAAGGTACCGTGATTATGCCCTCGATTACCCTCATCCGCGAAGGAAGATAGCGTGACTACGTCCTGGAACACCATCATCACCGAAGGAAGGTACCGTGATTACATCGTGGATTACTCTCATCCCTAAAGAAATGTACCGTGATTACATCATAGAATACCCCCTCATCTCTCAGGGAAGTTACCGCGAGGCACCTTTTATTAGCCGTGAGGCAGTTGTATCTTTAAGGAAGTAATTTATTGTTCTTCTTAGTTATTGTTAGTAAGTTATTGTACTGTGCAGCCTAAACCTGGTTAGTATATTATTTGAGCGCTTTTTGATTTTGTTTTGCCACAAATGAGTAATACTGCAGATTTGTGCACATCCAAGGAATTGTGCCCTGGTTGATTTCGCTGTCCTCTTCTCATTCCAAATATTTTTTCCTCATATATCCCCCCAATGAACCCCCCAAAAACATAATGTAAGTCGTGAAAAGTCGTGAAAATCTAGCCCCCTGGTGACGTCACTTTTGTGGGGAACGTGTTTTGGGGGGTTGACCCGGACCCTACTCGTCGAGCGCTTTCCGATGACACCTCTTACGTGTTCGTGCGATGCTTAGTTTGGATTTTAGAGGGGGTCTTCAACCGCCCCCCCCGAGACGGGGTGGGAGGATTTGACAGGAAAGACGGCGCGGGTTAAATGTATGAGTAGATCTTGTGGAAATCAGCTGAAAAATTTTGGTCAAGGTGATGGCATCATAAAAGATTTAACATTCACATCTGACGGATTAGCGAAATGTGTAAAATCTTCAAATGGCCTGAACGGATGTATGACTTCGTCAGTGTAATGCATATGATGCGCTTCTATTGGTTTCTTGGCATAAACCTTATTCGTGTGTCACCACACTTCAGTTTGCACTCAATGTGAAGTGTATGACGAATGAAGTGCAGCGTCAATCGGTCTTGCCTTGTTTTGCTGGCGTGTGGATTAACAGCGGTGGAGAAACTAAGACATTAAAACTATCACTCCCAAATTTCGTTTTGTTCTTTAGTTTAATGTTGCACTGCAAGTAACCTCCACCCATGTGTTCAACTTGGTTATGTTTGGTTATGTTTCCGTATCCTCCCCCCTCCCTTCCGCAGTGACGCGATTAAAGAACGCCACTGCTGTATGATTTTGTATTTGTTTCATTGGCGTATGAACGGGAAGGGGAATGCTCCACTTTTGTATCCTAAATATTAGTCGTATTCGACAAATGTGTGCAAATATTCCATGCTTTTCGTCAGCGCTTCTACTCTCCTGTTTTGTTTGCTACTCAGTCACGAATATGAATTATGCATAGCGCAGCGTGAGCAGGGAGGCAAGTATGCACAGTGTTTTGGCAGCAATACAGTTGCTAATTGGATTTACCTGGATTGCTTTGTCATTGTTGTCGCACAATTGATCCGCCAGCAAGGGTTATGTTCGCTCGAAGCCTGCGGACGTTGCCAGCCCTGCAATGAAGCCCTGCAACATGCTTCGAGTGGAGATGGCGGCTCGATTCGCTGCCGCTAGCCGTTTGACGTTGTCGACGGTAGGAGTAGCCTGCTGTCAGATGACCGGTCCTGGCCCGCTGGTGTAGGGGGTTCAGTCTCGGCGTCTGTCAGGCTCAATACTTGCGTGTCACATGGGGGCGAGTGGCACTCGGCCATGTTGGAAAAATGGAATTCGTGAAAGAATATGTTGGGAAATGAAATTATGTTTAGTCATGCCAGGAGCTAGAATCGGTTTCAACGGGTTGAAACACATTGATGCATTCAACGTCGGAAAGTTGGCGGGAATCGGTGGAACCATCCAATGCCTTACGTTGAACCAAGATTGCCCAGTTCTTCCAAGAAATAAATCAGCAATGGAATGCCTGCATAGTTAGGTGTGTACCCGTCGCATAAATGAAGACGAGGCGGACAGGAAAAAATATCCAGGCATGTTAATTGAGGGGTATCCATCTCATGGAAGGTGTTCAGTGGCACATGATCAGGAATCATCCCATTGAATCATTCTTCAAGCTGGCGAGTGCCCCTAAAATATAAAGTATTAATCCTTCCTGTCACTTATTGGAATATGCATCATTCGTATTTTATTGCTTTGCTTCAATTCGTTTTGTTTGAAAACACGCACATACCGTGGTCCTTGTTAAATCAAATTGCTTTGCAATTGTCATATTAACAAAAGTGGAGTGTATTTATCCTAGTCTACAAATTTATATCACCCTCCAACAAGATCAACAAAAATGCAAATCATACCGTACATACTGAAAGTGTACTACTTAGGCGCTAAGACGATACAATTTGTACTGTTCAGCTGGCTTAGACCATGATGTTAATCGAGTACAAACACGTCGTGGCATAAAACTGCTTTTGCTGTGGTTGCAATTTTATAAAAGGTCATGTTTTGGTTTCTTAGGAACAAGAGCAATGGTCATAGAGTATAGCAAGGAATGGTCATAGCCGAATGAAACTATTTTAACCATGCCAGTGGACACGGATGGTGTTTTCCAGCAGTAGCTGGTATAGACTGTATTAACCAAAATATTAACCGCAATTTCATCAACTCGATTGATCTTCCATGAAATTATTTCCGTGAACGAACTTTGGCTTACATACACCAAATTTTGCAAAATAGTCTATAGATTTGTGGACGCTAAGCCGCTACGGTGTAATACACCTGAAATTCATCCTCTTCCAAATCGTTTTAGCTGGCTTTCACGCTCTTCCTTTCATGCCTTGGCTTATATTATGATCAATCTCCGACATTCTGGTGGTAAATGAATGCTATCTCTTGCCAATTATTAGGCGGTTGCTGGTGTTCTCAAACTAAAAAGCAGTTCTTATTAGAATTTGTGGTTTGTCAAACCACAAATAGATATTGTGGCAGCAGATATGCTGCTAATATGCCGACTTCTGGAATTTAATGGGAATAATGAAGTACATTTTCTTTAATAGCAACGCTTGTCACCACCTTTCCCGATAGTGATGCAGACACGAGGGTGCATGTCGCTGCTAGAACATCAGTGAACAGAAGAGGAAAAGACAACTGGTTTAGTTCGGCCGGTCAGTGATGAGCTGAGGTGACAGATGCGCAGTACGGCCGCATCTTCCATGCCCCCCACGTCAGCTGACTAGATACTGGTCTCAGTGACGTACTCTTTTTCGTCTCCGTATCCTAAAGAATGCTGATAGTAACTAAGGTGTCGCCAGCTTGTCGTTTGTTTTGGCAAGCTGCACTGACAGCTGAATGTGGTTGTACGACATCCCTATGACACAATTCGTGTGATGGAGATGCCTTGAATGTCATTGTAATCCATTCAGTGATTCTCACAAATTTCATTAGAACGCAATTTGTCCGGTTGTATTCATTGTTTGGACGTTTTTATCTGTATCTCTTCAACCGTCGCTGTGATTTCTCCCATTATGGCGTCGATCAGCCGTCAAATGACAATCCAGTGCATTGCCGACCAGCACGCGGAATGTTTGCTAACCGATTATCGACTTAACCGAGCAGATGGAGGGGACGAGTAGCCTAGGGGTAAGTTGCTCGTCTCACAATCGAGAGGATGTGGGTTCGAGTCTTACCTGTCGCTACTCTTCGCCCGCGACCAATCGGCGTGAGAGAGTGGCGACGCTACATGGCTCAACGGTCGATGTGTCGCAAAACCAATAACCAACCAGCCAACCAACCAACCGAGCAGATGGGTTCTCCAGTAAAGGGCGTACGCCAGTTCCCGTCCGCGCCGCAGGCCTCGTTTCCTCCAACGCATGCTGAACGCACGTGCTGCCGGCCACGGAACTATTGATTGAACTGCTCAACAGCCGGCGCAATGACCCGCGTGGGCGGTCTCTGAGGCACTTACCTGGGCCGAGCGGTTGGCCTCTCCATGCAACCATGCAATAGGTCACAGCGGATAGGCTGGCCTGCTGGCTCCAGCCACTGCTCAGCGTGCGGGAACATTCGGGACTCGCCGAGCTGGGATGTGAAGCTGTCACACGCAGCGGTGCTGCTCGGGACAGTGGCGCACGGTCGTCAGAGTCAACCGGCAATTCTGCCTTCAGATCTACTGTCACTGACTGATTTGCTTTTGCTAGGTGGAGCACCACGCCCGGCATGCCTGCTGGTTTTCACGCTTGACTTCAGCCCGCCTGGATTTTGCTGTCCTGCTGAGGGGTTTCGTTCGCATTCACCAAATTATCACTGACATCTGTCAAATTGGTGGTGCCAGCAGTTATCGCCTAATCTTCAGCAGTCATCGCCTAAATCCCAGTGCCCTGAAATGTACAATTGTACTATCGGGTGCTGCAAAGTAGTCGCCCGGAGAGATTGATTGATTGATTATTTGGGCTTAAGGGCGCATCAACTGCTACTGGTTATGTAGCGCCCATCGCCCGGAGAGGAACCTTTATTGAGCCACGACATAATTAAGAATTACACTTCTTCCAACTAGGTTTAGTCATCTGCATCAGTGTCATTATCTATCTCGATATCCAAGTTTGTCTCTCGTTTCCTCAGTCTTCTCAATTTCCATCTGTGTTTCTTCTATGCCTCGATTGAGCCTCCCATGTGGGAGTAATGTCTTGGCCAACAGCCTCAATTAGAAACATGAGTCTTGCCTACCTGGGCAGAGGAGATGCATTGGGTCTGTTCCTGGGACTGCTCCAAGCTGCTCCGAGCAACTTGGAGTAGCTGCTCCATGATCCCGTGCGTTTTCGGAAGAGATCGGAGTACCTCCAGTTTATTTCAACTTACTCCGGCCGAGAGCAGGGGCAAGTTGGAGCAGCTTGGAATAGCGCAAATGTGGCGCTGATGATACATTTGCGAAGCTTTAATTTTGAAATGTTTCATTGAACTGTAAGGGAGTTTGTACGAAAATGTGCTTAAATAATTATTGTATTATCCTTCAGGATGAAATTTCCTTTTATACAGGCATGAACACTGAACTCATCCACACAGAACCAGGCTACTCGTGATATATGGAACCATAATACAAGCACAAACAGCTGATTTCCACTCAAAGTTGCTTCAGACGTTCCAGCGGTCGTTTTTACCGAGCCTTCTCCGAACTGCTCGAAGTTGCTCCAAGTTGCTCTACTCTTTTGTTAGAGCAGGGTCAGAAACAGACCCATTGACGACACGCTAAGCTCTCATCTAATAGATGCTGGTTAGCTGAGTTGGCGCGATCTGGGGGGTGTGCCGAGAGTTCATGTCACAAGTTTGGCGTCGACCCAATCGCAAAGTTGCGCCAGCAATCGCTCGAATTATCGAAAAAGAATTATCATCTCCATCGATGCTCGTAAGTTTGTGCCGGTGCCTGTGTCTATTTCTGTTACTGCCCTTTAATAATTATATATATATATATACATAAATCACTATCTCGGTCACTTGCTCACTCACTCACCCATTCAATCACCCACTCACTCACCCACTCACTCACGCCCTCTCTCCCTCTCCCCCCTCTCACTCTCTCTCTCACTCTCCCACTCTCTCTCACTCCCTCTCTCTCTCTCTCTCTCTCTCTCTCTCTCTCTCTCTCTCTCTCTCTCTCTCTCTCTCTCTCTCTCTCCCTCTCTCTAATTTGTCTGCACATTAAGTGGCCTCGACCATCATTTACGAGCACACAGACGCTATTTGACATGATAGGTTAAGACGACAATAGGGCGAAGATAATCGTCGATTTCTGAAACGTGTCGGGGTATTGACGCAAGCTAAACTCCGAGTGCACGGATGAATAGGAATTGTACGGACGCAGTTCCACTTGGGTTGTTCGTATGCATCCGGAACTCAGCTTCGGCTTCCATTACCCTGTATTTTGTTTAGCCCGTTTTTATGAACAAATTTATAAACACATTGACATTTGTAATGGCAGTCACTAGTCCTTACCCGATAGCAGAGCTGATTTTGTGGGGAAAATGCTAACTACGTGGCCCAGGGTGCCCAGGATTTCGGAGATGTGCGACGTTGTCAATGAATGGATGCAACGGTAATACAGCTGCTTGCGCCGTGCAATGTTTTTCCACCAATGTTTAGCACCCAAGGTCAGCACAGATACATTTGTTGCGTTGCAGTGTTTGTCTTGCTTCTGCTGCAACACACCCGTAACTATGCTATTAGAACGTGGCACGAATTTAAACTGTGTTATTGCTAGCTCAAGAAGCACATGTACCGTATGCTGACGGGTGCAGTAGCATGGCAAAACTGTATGCTAATCTTACTCTCTACAGGTGGCAACTCCCAATGCAACGACAAAATATAAAAAGTGGCCGACAACAAGTATTTGAATAACCTTCATTTGCTTTACTGTTCTTTGCATGCACTCTTACTTTATTTGTGTATTCGTGTATTGGTTAATGAAATCGCTAGTGACTTTTTTTGTATCGGTAACATAACTTGTTCTAAATAAAATTACTGTAAAGTTTTGCGGATTTATATTAAGGTAACAATAATGGTCACCACTAACCCCGTTTACATGAGCAGCAAAACTTCAGAATGCGATGCGATTAGGAAATCCTGCGAAAATAATGCTCTTGTAAACGGGCATTTGCGTAGCAAAGCATGCGAAAAGCTTATCGCAAATTTACGTTTCGGTAGATGGAAGTTTGCGATGGCGCCAATCATCAACAAATAATGGTACGGCTGGAATGGTCATGACACTTATTAAAGCTATACTCTGCTAACTTTTGAGTAAATGTAGGGTAATTATGAAGTATGAATGTCTTGTTTTTAATTATAATTGCAAACCTAGTAAAGAAACATACAAATCAGACAAGTAACAGCTGAAAGCGACACTGAGGCGATACGTTATTAGTGCGTGCCCTAACCGTGAGTGTTACGATGTGGCGGAGTGTTCAACTTGCGGATTTGTAACGTTTGTGTTTGGCGGATTTATCTCTTGGATTGCATAGTGAACCTGATTTACCCCTGTTCAATTGACTATTGCACAGTCTGAAACAAGGCCGTCGGGAACAATGTTCCATTACATAGTCTGGAACCTATACTACAGAACATTGTCTGGCCTGGAAACAGTGCACCGTTTGATTCACGAAGAAGAAAGGTCTATGTTGTCATCGATAACGTGCCATCGCTGCGTGGATCCTTCGAATTCACGAATTCCCCATATATCTGCTCAACAACCTCTATCTGTACCATTGATGATACCTAGTGCGTGTGTACACCGTTGTTCGAAGCAGATGCGTCAGAAGCGTAAAAATGCGCCAAATATTCGAAACTTTTCACCACATTGCGCCAGCCGACAAATCGCAAAAATCCGATTGGGTGGCTGCTCTGCTCTTGTAAACAGGCCGCGCGATCGGAACTTTTGCGAATCGACCAGATCGGAAGTTTCCGTTTACGGCTGACCTGCTCATGTAAACAGGGCAAATGTTAGACAATAACCGTAATACAACAATAACTGGGAGGAGGGTATATACCCTCCCCCCAGTTAATTATGTTAGGCTAAGCGAAGTCCTGATGGGCGCTACTAATACTTTGGATTGTAAGCAATTCGCAGTATTGACCTATGATGCAAAAGAACGAGAACTAAAACACAGAAATGGCCATCTGAGATGATGCGCTGTGTTTCCGTGCCGGAAAATTATCTTGAGTCGTGTGCAGGGGGATTCCTTACATTTTACCCCACTCCTAATATCCAGAACCCTATCGTTTGGCATCTTCACAGGACAATGCAAGATGGTCTCGATGTCGGAAACATACCTTTCGACATCTGCGCAGAATGGTGCATGATGTCTCGAAAATTAGTGTCGGAAATATTTTCAACTGATACGTTCATACCTGCAAGTATGAAACATTTTCAAGGGGTGGAGTGACGACGCAATTGGCGTGAAATCTTTGGTGAAATCTTGGGTGAAACACGTTTTTGGGATACGAGGTATTGACATACCGTCCCGCGTATTAAGTCGCTGGAAAGACAGACCAGTTTCAATTGAACTGTCGAATTTCATGTCAGAAATAAATTAACTGTGCAAACATTCGTTGCAGCACAGACATGGTTGTGTACACCGTTACATCGTTGTTGATGCTCATGCTTTTCAAATATTCGGTTCAACTAATCAGTAATAAAATATTTTAGCATGCACCCTTGCAATTTATGGTTATCTTGCATATACTTCAATATGTATATCATATATAGCATAATATTTCGTGGTCCGGCCTACGCCCCCACCCCCAATTAATTTTGACGCAATTAGATTTCGCTGGACGTTCCTAATATTCCTCTTCCATATTGCTGGATATTCCTTTTCGTTGCTGGACGTTCCCAATAATTTCCCTACTTGCAGCTGAAGTTCAAAGGCATTCACGACGTTTAACCTTTATTGCTTTCATCAAGGAGTTAGCAGAGTACAGAGAGGACAGCTGCGAAGGAACTTTTCTTCGGTGATGTCTCAAAGTATAAGTTTCTTTTTGGTCTAACGTGTTGTACCTGTGACCAAAAACGTATCAGAATAACAAATCCGCTGGCAATCTATCCGCAGATTGAGAGGCGCGGAGTGCTAACAACTTCGCGAATTCAAGATTGCAACTATGACGTATGCCTTCACCAGGTTGAGTTTTGCGTCGAATCAGCACTTATTGTCAGTTCATTTGTGACGCTATAGGCTTCAAATTTCTCTCCACCGACATTTGTTCTACATGTGCAAAGATAGCTATTACAAATGTGGCAACTCCTTTTACAATTTTGCTTGCCAACCTGAAGCGAATAGCACAAATGGTAAAGCAACGGGTGCCAAGTTCCTTTGGAGTCTCTCGACATATCTCATTCAACTAGGACTGGTATGTTGAATTCCCACAGCGCCGCTGTAGCAATATGGACTGTCTCCGCCACGAGCCTTCGCTGCCGCCGCTGTGGCAATATAGGCGGTCTCCACACGAGCCTTCGTTACCGCCGCTGTGGCAATATATGCGGCTTCTGCCACGAGCCTTCGTTACCGCCGCTGTAGCAATATGGACTGTCTCCGCCACGAGCCTTCCCTGCCGCCGCTGTGGCAATATAGGCGGTCTCCACACGAGCCTTCGTTACCGCCGCTGTGGCAATATATGCGGCTTCTGCCACGAGCCTTCGTTACCGCCGCTGTGGCAATATATGCGGCTTCTGCCACGAGCCTTCGTTACCGCCGCTGTGGCAATATATGCGGCTTCTGCCACGAGCCTTCGTTACCGCCGCTGTGGCAATATAGGCGGCTTCTGCCACGAGCCTTCGTTACCGCCGCTGTGGCAATATATGCGGCTTCTGCCACGAGCCTTCGTTGCCGCCGCTGTGGCAATATATGCGGCTTCTGCCACGAGCCTTCGTTACCGCCGCTGTGGCAATATAGGCGGTCTCCGCCACGAGCCTTCGTTACCGCCGCTGTGGCAATATAGGCGGTCTCCGCCACGAGCCTTCGTTACCGCCGCTGTGGCAATATAGGCGGTCTCTGCCACGAGCCTTCGGTACCGCTGCTGTGAAATATAGGAGGCTTCTGCCACGAGCATCTGCATTTTCGTCGAGCTATCATGCCGAGGAACAACCCGACTCTAATTTGGAAGGTGTCTCTCCCTATCTACATGAATCACCATGACATTAGGCATTTTATGTGCCATCGGGTCGGCTTTATGCTTGCCCATTCGCTTGTGTTTATAGGCGGATACATCTATACAGGAGGCCTCCACTATATAGGCGGATCCAGGAGGCCTCCACTAAATTTGTGGTGGTCTCCTGACCTCCACAAATTCAGCCTTCTCGTATACCACGCAAAGAGATACATAACACTCTCTGTTTTTTCTCTTCACTCTGCCTGGATCTTGCCCATCCTCTTTCTAGAGACCGTCGGGACTTTCTAGAGACCAGGGAGACCGCCGGACTAACGGGTCTAGCAGGTTCCTCCGCCTGGAGAGCGGCAGGAGCAATCTAAATCCAGCCAGGATGCAGGTCGGACGAGACAGAAAGACCGCGCTCATTCCGACCGTTCCTTTTACAGGGGAGGCTGTTAGGTTTATTAGTCCGGTGGCCTCCATGCTGACAGATGCTAGCACGAAGATGAGTCAGCTATTAAAATTCGGCTAGAGTGAACAGAAAAAAAACTCAGTGAGTATTTGTATGAAACAACCCAGAAATGTGAGAGGGCTTTGTGCGAGAAGGCTTACTTTGGGAGGGCCGACAGGGGGCTACTTAGCGAATAAGCGGACATAAAGCCGATGCAAGGGGACATAGGATGTCTGACGTCATGCTAATGCATTGTGAGGATCGCCTCCCAAATCGGAATTGGCTGCGGCTGCTGCTCTCTTTTGTCTCAATATCTCTCAGTCATTCTCATTATCTTCCTCTGCATTTTCTGCGCCCGTCTATTAACCTTTTCTCTTTCCCTCTCCTTTGTATTTCATCCATCTCACTCCCCGTCCCCTCTCTCCCTATATCTCTTCTACCTTCCTTCCTCTGTTGTTGTCCATGGCATGTTGTCCAACCCAGAGCATGTTGTCCTCTTTTTACCACGCAAGCTGGTGTTTTCAGGTGCTGCACACTATTCACTAATGTTTTTCGTTTGGTATGGCTGTCTTGACGGAGACGTTCTAATCATTATTGTGTGATGTTTTTCCATATCATGCTAATTGTAATGACAATAATATGCAAAACGTGTCTTTCCAAGTCCACAGATCTGGTTGTCTATCTTTATTGCCCATTTGGTTTTGAGAGAGGTATCACCTCGAAATATCGACCACTTGTCATGTAACGTGTAATTTGCATGCAACAATACACATAGCGACCATCCTACACCCATTCGAACTCTTACACTCCTCACCAATACTTCAGTACAGAATTGTTGTTGTTTTGTTTCGCTTTATGCATATTTTAAAGCATGGCTCGATATACCAGCCTAAAACAACCATGCATGTCAAACTTAGGATGCATATGTAGGGTTTTAGGACGGAAGCACTGTTTTGTTTTGTTTTTTTTTGCCTCGAAAGATACAACATCGAACTTAATTTCTGCATTTTTCCAAATCGCAATTGTGACTGTCCCGAAAGTTCAAGTAGGTCACGTGACCGTAGGCCAATATGTCATGACTTCAAGTTTCGTAAATGAGAATTCCGAAGTAACCGAAAGATGCAGTTGATTATTGTTCGTTCAATGATATATAGCTTTCTATAATTCGAATTATTCTTCATCGAGTTAAGTGCCTCCAAAGACGCCATTGTTAGGTAACATCTCAAACATTCCCGAGACTATAACTCCTTGGCGGTCTCTTTGAACTTTCTAACTAATGCACAGCTTGATTCGGCTCATCAGGTAACTCCACATAATTATTTTCATCCAAATATTTCATATTGAGTGTTATTGTAGCCCTTTCACTTGTCGATTTGTCGTGGAGTCGGTCATCTGTTGGAATACTTCCACGAGCTCGCCAACCACGCTGACGCACACAATCCACTACTGGATAGCATCCAGCTGGAATGGGTACAGCCGTTCCAGGCAAAGCCAATATCCTGTCGATGCAATCACCACCACAACGCAGGCAGGCCCACGCCATGTCAGGCCGTGAGCTGTGGGCGCTGGACGGTCACTATGCGCTCACAGAGCACAGCCTACGCAGCCGTTCCAATCCCGCACAATGCCAGCTCATTCTCTCTGGAGGCTAATCCGGATTTACAGTGGACGCTCTGACCGGAATTTATCGCTAAGCCTCGAATCGGTCATTCAGGCCGCCAGCTAGGATCGGCACCGTTCAGTTTCTCGTGTCGAGGGCACATTTTTATCTCCGCAGCCTGCTCTGGTGAGACGGACGGTCGTTGCTAGAGCGATCCAGTAACAGGTGTCGGTCCGACAGCAATACGGCCAGATCGATGTGGTCCTGTGACTGCGACCGCAGGATGTCGACGTCGGTGCCGGTAATCATACCATGTACCGGCGTGCCTAATAAAATACTCACCGCCAGCGAGAATAACAATGTTTTCTTCAAGCGGTTGCAATGCTGTTCCAATCAGTGCTTACGTTTTCTGCGGTGGTAAAGGCGGATGGTATGCCAGATGGCGCCAATTGTCTGCTGGCTGCGATGTTCCACTGTTTGCTGTCTGGCAAATGGAGAACACTCACTTGACTTCCCGGCCATTATTCACGGTAGCATTGTTACTGCCTGCAATGCTACACGTTGCGGAGTAGCTGGCTATTTCCGAGACAAGCTCGGCTCGCGCAGCATTTACAAATTCGATTCCGGATGCTACGCTGTCGGCCAGTGCCGCTCCGCACGATGATACCCGCTTCTGCGTAGCGTTGAGAGCAGGCCACCGGTCGTTTGAGTTTGCCGAGGTCCAGTCATTTGGTCACGTACCCTGGGACATCCGGTATTGAACGTATGCCTCACGCATGACTTCCTTATTTAGCGGTCCATTTTGTCCTCCTGACCCGGCCTCAGTATATGCCTACATGCCTACTGCCTACTTCACGAACTGCACAATCGTGCGCCTACATAAGGAGGTGCACTGTTGCCTAAAGCACCATTCTTCATCCTGCCTTCGCTTGTTGTTCACTGCAAAATAAAACGGACTGTCCCTAGCCATCATTTTTCTTGTGGTCTCCTTCGGGAAAACTTATTGAACGCAGCTGCCGGAAGACGTTTCCAATCTTACTTATTCTCAATCGCTTGGGGGCAAATGTCCTGCAGTCTTACACTTCTTCACCGTTTCAGGGTTTTGTATTCATCTCTCGCTACTCCATATATTCTCCATAAATATTTATCTCCAGCTCGACGTCAACCCATTCTGTATTCTTCATCGCGTCCTCGGTGTTTGACCAAGATGCTGGTGAGCCACCATGCTATCCTTTGCAAGGCTGTGGAGTTGTTCGGCACTAACCTATAATTAGAGCCTCTTCGCCATTAAAGCTGATTGATTCGGTTCGAGTCGGTCGAAGATCCAGCCCCCCCCCCCCCTTGGGTCCGTAACTGCATCTGATGCACACATGTAACCGTCAGACGCACGCGCATCTGTTCCGAGTAAGAAGGATCCCAGTTGGTGGTGGGGCGGGCAATAGCCACAAAGTTCGATGGGCGGGTAGTATTTTGCCTGAACTATCTCAGGACGCCTAGTTCATAGAGGTGGACCACAGGACCCGGTTGTCCTGCATGTGCTAGACGGTTGTACCGCTTTGTGGTAACACCCTTATCGCCTGAAATAGACTGAGACAAGCGTCTTCGGTACTTGCTCAGCTGCATTAAGCGAACAATTTGATGTTGGTTTCATGTGAGTCGGTCTAATGGTTCGGCTGCTATGCCAATTGTAACGCAACGTTAATCAGTTTTCCTGCTTCGAATAAATATTTTTCTTTAAAAAAATATCTCCTACGGAAGTGTTATCGCCAGGAAAGCATGCGCTGCATTATATTTTTCATTGCACAGGCAATATCGTGGGAATCGGTTGTAAAGCGGTTCACGTGCTGCAGCGCAAAATTATGGCGGTAAGTGTCGTCTGTTAACGGTTGCTGGCATCGACGATTACAACCAACCTATATTCAATGGAGAAAATCCGAAGGAACCGTGAGCATCACAAAGAAAGCGAAGTCTTTTTCACCGAACGAAGCGCGTGCAGCACGTGTAACGATAACTGCGCCCGCACACATTGCAGCCACCCATTGTCAATATGAAAAGGGTAACCAGTGCATCGGCCCATGGTGTGAAATGGACGGAAAGTCATCAAGTTGAGCCGTTTCCGGGAACCAGAATCAATCGTGATTCTGGTTCCCGGAAACGTTGAGCGTTGAAAAATGTAACTTCTGCTTCCCCCCCCCCACCTCGCGTGCGCGTAGCGCGTGACGCGAAAATGGTGTTGCGATATTTGCAATTGTCGTAGCAACACTATGGTGATGGTTTGGTGTCAATCGATCCGTTAGTTGGCGATATATGGCTTTGTGAGTCGGGTTTGTCGGGAGCGCTAAAATTGAAAAAGAAATCCCAGTTGTACATGCTATTATGCTATTCCTATGGGCGGCCGATGATCCGTACTATCAGCACCCCCATAACCCTCACGCACAGCATATTGATCCGAGTGTAACGAAATTGTATCCAGTGGATAGCCAACATTTGGGTGTTTTACGTGATATCAGCCATATTTCGTTACCTTTGCTGTGAGCCGTGCCAGGCAGCAAAATGCTCCGGTCTCTCTCGGTGTCTGGAATTTCACGAATCCCATGTAAAGCCAATAGGGGGTCGTACAATATTTCAGCACGTGCCACGCGCTCGGCATACATCCCACGACAATGAAGCTCGGCGCAGAACATCATACATCGATTGTTTGTGGGCTGTGGAAATATCAAGCACATGCGGCCGATAGTTTGACTTACACACAATGTCAATCGACCAAAGAACAAAAGACGACAGACAGACAAACTTTTGTACTCAAATAGTATATTAGAGAAGAGAAGAGATGTTTCTCCCAATTTGCGAATACCAGCAGTACGGACTGTTATTGCACAAACCAGCAGCTAGATACACGCATTTAGTTGTAGCTAAACGAATGACGCTTCATATTGTATAATACGCTTGCATTCTCCAAGTGAGCACAACAAACTGGGAAGCTGTGCTAGTGGAACATTCGGTCCGCCAGCGTCACGACTTTACATGCCAGGAAGCGCCTCAAAATCTACAATAACTAGTTTCGCATTTTATGAGAAAACAAGGAACTAGTGAACACGCATGCCGACCTTTACGTCTGCATGTGGCACGATTTGCGTTTGCCCCATCTACTAGTGGTCACAGACAGTGTTATTCGGACATTCAAAAGAGAGATTACGGATGGTCTCTTGTAATCCTAAGAATCCCTCTGGTCGCTATCTGGTTTCCTTTGCAATGCAATTCCTTTCCTGCTACAGATTAGGAATGTCGTCAAACTATAATATTTTGGTGGAATTCTACACTCTACTTAGGTTATCGTTGCGTCTTGAATTTACGCTGCATGCGATTTCTTATGTTGCGGGAGAATGGCACATGCAATATTTTCTTATAGTATTGCGTTATATATGGAAGGAGGGATGCAACATATATCTTTGTCAGTACCTCCATTTTGTATTTGACAGCAATCCAATGAACACTCAATTCCACATTCCAGAAATATTGTTGGGAACCTAAGCTACCTTGACACGAGCTGATTACTGTGGAATGAATAGTGGGTATGCATGGAGTTAGAGCACTTTATCTCTCTCTAGAAATGATCCGCGCATAAAAACAATCATTTCTTAGCCATAAATATAGCCATAGACTACACACCAATGATTAGAATCATTGATTTATGTTTCCAAGCATCATTAATATACACCCTCAATTTTCTTCTTTTCTGAACCGTTATTTTACCTCCTTCAGCATTTCGTTTTGCCTCTTGCTGCTCAGCAAAGAGCAGTTCAAGGACATAGATGACAAGCGAACAAGACGTGACTACTGGCGGTACGACGAGCTGCTATGGTGTACACAATCGTTATTTCCAATCGTATTCCGGCTCTGTTGCACCTGTGGGACTTGCTGAACTCCTGCCAGCCTTCACCTGGACTTCGTGTGCGATTCGGAATCCCGCTGTTGGTATTATGAGACCAAAGCACTCGCAAGCTTACCGCACTATGGCTTATCCGCGAAGAAGACTCAACTGGTCGGAAGCAGACTACCTGGACTCGGCAGGACTAGCTCGTCATTGATTTATCCGCGTTCCTCACCTTGGACTTTTAATAACTGGCGCCCACGCTCACACTAAGGGGCGCAGTTAAGGGGGCCTGCCCCTTTGTACCGAACAATGTTCTTGCTGAAACCATAAATTATGACATTTTCACTAAATCTTCGAAGCTGAATATTTGTTTCGTTTCATTGCATTTTTTCCCATCCGCCCACCTTAGGGAAATCGTGGCTGCGCCACTGCGCACACTCGCTCCTCCCTTGCCCACACTCTATACATTGATGTCGCATGAACTCATAGGTGATCCAAAATGCATAGTGAGGCTGCAATATATCGAGCGTGATAAGTGTGTCAACTTGTGTATGATTTTATCGGAGCGTATGGGAATCCACGCGATTTGAGAGACACTTACCTCGTCAGCTTTACGCCTGTCCGACTATCTTCGGAGTGGGTTGGTATCTTCCTGTCTACTCACTGCGGTGGCAGTTGAGGGCCACATCTGGCCGATTTGTTCTGCTTTTCAGCTAAAGAGGAAACATTTCACATTCGCGGCTCGTCGCTGGGGACTGGCGTGGCAGCGGAGTTTGCTTTGTTTTGTTCTGCAAAGCAACTGTTGCGTTTCTGTTAAGTTCGTACATGTTCTTGAAGCCGTTAGTTACTAACTTTCCACAGCCTGTAATGACGTACCTTTTGGCGCGTGTCCTTAGGCCACTGATGGCTTGTTTCAACACCGGTCAAACGTCAACATTCTGAAACGCTTATTTCGTCACTTGTATTGATCTGACACGCCGCATAAATTTACACACGTATTCCAACACAAGTTATTAACGGCGGAACAGCGAAGTCGCACAGACCAGCACGGCCCCCAACAGGCTGTTGTATCAAACTGGTAGCACTCTGATCGCTGTTATCACTGTTCTGTTTCAAACAGGTTCAAGCTAGAATGAGAGCATTGTAATGCCCTCATTCTAGCTTGTATATAGTGCTAGCATGACATGTAGTGCTAGTGAGAACCACCTGGGATCCGCGCCATTCCGGTGGCCCGCTAGGTGATGGGGCTCATCAGATCTGCTCGCGTCACTAGTTCGGCGGCCCGCTAGGTGATGGGGCTCATCAGATCTGATCGTGTCACTAGTCCAGCGGCCCGCTAGGTGACGGGGCTCGTCAGATCTGATCGCGTCACTAGTCCGGCGGCCCGCTAGGTGATGGGGCTCATCAGATCTGATCACGTCACTAGTCCGGCGGCCCGCTAGGTGATGGGGCTCATCAGATCTGCTCACGTCACTAGTCCGGCGGCCCGCTAGGTGACGGGGCTCGTCAGATCTGATCGCGTCACTAGTCCAGCGGCCCGCTAGGTGATGGGGCTCATCAGATCTGATCGCGTCACTAGTCCGGCGGCCCGCTAGGTGACGGGGCTCGTCAGATCTGATCGCGTCACTAGTCCAGCGGCCCGCTAGGTGATGGGGCTCATCAGATCTGCTCACGTCACTAGTTCGGCGGCCCGCTAGGTGGCGAGGCTCATCAGATCTGATCGCGTCACTAGTCCAGCGGTCCGCTAGGTGGCGAGGCTCATCAGATCTGATCGCGTCAATAGTTCTGCGGCCCGCTAGGTGATGGGGCTCATCAGATCTGATCGTGTCACTAGTCCAGCGGCCCGCTAGGTGACGGGGCTCGTCAGATCTGCTCGCGTCACTAGTTCGGCGGCCAGCTAGGTGATGGGGCTCGTCAGATCTGATCGCGTCACTAGTTCGGCGGCCAGCTAGGTGATGGGGCTCATCGGATCTGCTCGCGTCACTAGTCCAGCGGCCCGCTAGGTGATGGGGCTCATCAGATCTGATCGCGTCACTAGTTCGGCGGCCCGCTAGGTGATGGGGCTCATCAGATCTGATCACGTCACTAGTTCGGCGGCCCGCTAGGTGGCGAGGCTCATCAGATCTGATCGCGTCACTAGTCCAGCGGTCCGCTAGGTGGCGAGGCTCATCAGATCTGATCGCGTCAATAGTTCTGCGGCCCGCTAGGTGGCGGCTGTAATCGGTTCTAACATCCCAGCGGGGTTCTAAGCAGGTGTAACAAGTGGAATAATCAGTAGGTAACTGTCATTAGGACAACTCACGTCCTGGGGAGTGTAATCAGACCTCTAGTTTAGGCCATCACATCTCCATTGTCACCTACAAGGGGTAGGTGGAAAGCTTTCTGGGGAGGGGTACGCTGGCAGCGAAAGATGATAGCATATTAAGAGACATATTTTGGTCTAGGCCGTATTTCAGCGAGAATGGAGTTGGGATGGATTCCATAAGCGAAAGGACGAGTGAGAGCAGGAAGAGAACCGCTGCTTGTAGTCATTATTCATCAAATCTGGCCTCGCATTCCGTAAAAAGATCACAAGCGCAGCATTCTTTGCCTGGCATCGCAGCGCGGCCGAGGTCAGCTCGCCATCGCCGGTGTTATATAAACATTGGATGGGTGCCGTAATCACATGCTGGTCCGAACAGACCTGACTGTGCCGCGCTAACTCGGCAACGTAGAACGGGAGCGCCATAGACACCACCCTGTGATATTCCTGTTAATTTTCCCTGTCTATGCTCACTACTTCTTAACCGTACCACCTTTTCACGTTTGATTATTGTTTCGTCTCCATTTTATCGCCTTCCTTTCTTCATCAGATAAAGAGATAGATACTTTTGCTCGTGGTTCCAACCAGATTCGAATCAAATTCCAACCAGACTCTGCAGCTACTACATTTTGTCATCAAATGTTCAGCATTAAAATGTGTTTACAAGAAACGGGCGAAATCAGAAAGTTAGCCAGTCACCAGCGTCGGGGCGTGCTCCAATTTCTGCTTCATCCACGCTCGCCGCCACATATTTGTGTAGTCCATCGAGCGTGGTGCTATCGAGCCTGCGGTGCAACATTTAGCTGGTGTGCGTTGTTTTGCGGCGGTGCGTTGCGGCCCGCTCCGTAATATTGGCCGGTGCCGCTCGGTGGTTGGACGGCGGCCAATTGCAGATGACACCTGAGCTTTCACGTCAATATCGGCCGGCTGCGGCCGTCATTACGCGTCGACAGTGGCAGCACATGGTGGCGCGCGTCCACGTGGAGCTGTCTCGCGGACCACCAGCCTGGCGGTCAGCCAGCCGCCAACCGGCATTAGTGCGTCACTTCCGTCCACCAGCAGCCGGTGTTACTCAGTCACTTCCGTTCACCAGCAGCCCGTGTTACACTCTTCCGTCCACCAGCAGCCGGTGTTACTCAGTCATTTCCGTCCACCAGCAGCCGGTGTTACTCAGTCACCTCCGTCCACCAGCAGCCGGTGTTGCTTTCTTCCGTCCACCAGCAGCCGGTGTTACTCAGTCATTTCCATCCACCAGCAGCCGGTGTTGCTTTCTTCCGTCCACCAGCAGCTGGTGTTACTTTCTTCCGTCCACCAGCAGCCGGTGTTACTCAGTCACTTCCGTCCACCAGCAACCGGTGTTACTTTCTTCCGTCCACCAGCAGCTGGTGTTACGCAGTCACTTCCGTCCACCAGCAGCCGGTGTTACTCAGTCACTTCCGTCCACCAGCAGCCGGTGTTGCTTTCTTCCGTCCACCAGCAGCCGGTGTTACTCAGTCATTTCCATCCACCAGCAGCCGGTGTTACTTTCTTCCGTCCACCAGCAGCTGGTGTTAGTCACTTCCTTCTACCCCAACTGCAGCCAAACGGCCAAACATATGGTCGCCGCGCGACAAACAGGCAGCCGGTGAATGAACGCCAGCCAGCGCCCAGGTACAGATGGTGACGCGGCCCAGGTACGGTGTCGCCGGCGGACCCAAACACGACGGCCCATTCCGCCGTCTCTTTGTCAACGTCGCCGTTGAAATGCAAACGACGATGGCAAATGGGGCCAGGCCCAGTCCTCCGGGGAGAGGTAAACCTCGAGCGGCCGCATTACCGACCGCCCGTTTATAGACGGGTTGGCGTTGTGCGACCCTGACCTGGTCTGACCCGAGCGTTGTCACCGACATCGAATGAGAGCACACCGCGTTTAGATCGAACGCCTCTGTCCGGCCAGATCGCTCCGCAGACATGCGGCTGACCAGTGTGACTGACCGGCTGACCAGCGTGACTGCTCGGCTGACCAGCGTGGCTGACCGGCTAACCAGCGTGACTGCCCGGCTGACCAGCGTGGCTGACCGGCTGACCAGCGTGGCTGACCGGCTAACCAGCGTGGCTGCCCGGCTGACCAGCGTGACTGCCCGGCTGACCAGCGTGGCTGACCGGCTGACCAGCGTGACTGCCCGGCTGACCAGCGTGACTGCCCGGCTGACCAGCGTGGCTGACCGGCTGACCAGCGTGACTGCCCGGCTGACCAGCGTGGCTGACCGGCTGACCAGCGTGGCTGACCGGCTGACCAGCGTGACTGCCCGGCTGACCAGCGTGGCTGCCCGGCTGACCAGCGTGGCTGACCGGCTGACCAGCGTGACTGCCCGGCTGACCAGCGTGACTGCCCGGCTGACCAGCGTGGCTGCCCGGCTGACCAGCGTGCTGGCTGACCAGCGTGACTGCCCGGCTGACCAGCGTGACTGCCCGGCTGACCAGCGTGACTGCCCGGCTGACCAGCGTGACTGCCCGGCTGACCAGCGTGGCTGACCGGCTGACCGGCGTGGCTGCCCGGCTGACCAGCGTGACTGCCCGGCTGACCAGCGTGGCTGACCGGCTGACCAGCGTGACTGCCCGGCTGACCAGCGTGACTGCCCGGCTGACCAGCGTGGCTGACCGGCTGGCCGGCTGACCGGCGTTGTGGGTGACCGGCTGACCAGTCCTCCATATTGAGACGTCACCGCGCTGGTGCGCTCACGTCAACAGTGTCTCCACACCTTCGTGGCTGCTCAACTCGGCATGCGGGCGAGTCGGAAAAGCCAGCGTGTCTGGCTGTCGGCCGACGGAATCGGATTTCCTGCCCGGCCCGACAGAGACGAGTGAGGTGCGCACTACCGAACTGCTTCCGACGACGGGCTGACGGTGACAAAATGGAGCATCCAATTTGGGATTATTCTCTGGGGATGATGGAATGGATATGGGCTCGCTGTGGACAATGAGCCTAGGGAATCGGTATTATGTGCGCAACGCAGGGATACCAGTACGTTTGCATAGGATTTACTTGGCATTATCAGTCTGGCGCATACAAGATTGTCAACAGATGGCACTTCCCGCAAATTTATGAGCGCGTCTTCTTTATCATGAAAGTATTGCTACAAACGGTGCTTACTCTAGCTGAAATTTTTTAATGTTATCATTATCTAGTTTAACATGCGCACGTCCGGCGGTCCGTGCAAACTTCGCCGGTCCGGAGGGAGGCAAATGCCTGACCCCCCCCCTAAGATCTCCACAACTATGTTACGTAGCGACAAACGTAAAATGGAGCTGGATATCTGGTGACAAGCTCGATCGAAAGTACTTCTGTCATTTCTACGTTCAGGTTAATATTTAGGTCACTCGGTCATCGTAGGTCAAATTCGACCAGAGCGGGTGGGACCCTCAGATATTGGCATATATCTCAGGACCTGTAACAGATAGAAACAAACGGGGAATGCTATTGGACAGTCCTTGAAATGCGCTATCGACAGTATACTGTGTTATTTAAGGTCAGGTCGACAGATAGGTCACCAGAGGTCGCCGAACTTGGGTCAAATGTATCTTCCGGTACAAACGTTTCCGGTACAAGCTTTTTGACAGCATGGCGATGGGAAGCTGATTTTGCTTTATGTGACGAAGACGCTTCCGATGACATTTAATATATATGCCAATATTTTACCATGACCTCGGTTGACCCGAGGTCATGACCGTTTTCTGGCCTGATTAGGTCATGTCGCATATAATTAAAAGCGGCTTAAAGAGAGGATTTCGCTGTTGTTATAATTTTGCATAACATTTGGTTTTATACCACATTGATGTTCGCTATATAGTTTACTGCGGGATAATACACGGCTGAGTGATTGAAAATGGTCGCACAAATGTTTGTGATATATGCGCCGCGTCCAGCACTGATATATTTCCGAATATTCCGAGACGATTCGCAAAAGACATGATAGAAAGGCACGATATTCAAGATCGGGTCTTTATTGTAGTCAGGCACGCACCAAGGATTTTTCCATGGGGGACCCGGACCGAAAAGGGCACTTGGGCGGCCCCAAAAGGGCACTTTGCGGCCCGGGGCACACTGGAAGGTTTGTGGACCGGGGAGGGGGTGGGCGTGAAAGATTTTTGGCCAAAAGGGCAGTTTTGGGCTCAAAGGGCACCTTTGGCACAGGCGGGGCACATAAGGCTGGTGATTTTTAGGCTAAATTTGGGACATTCTGGCGAAGAGGGCACTTTGTTGACAGGGCCCGGTTTGTCGACCGGGGGGTGGGGTTGCGTGACAAAAAAAAATTGGTCAAAAGGGCAGTTTTGGGCCCCAAGGGCACCTTTGGCACAGGCGGGGCACATAATGCAGGTGATTTTTTGGCTGAATTTGGGACATTCCGGCCAAAAGGGCACTTTTCGGTCAAAAGGACACTTTTGGCCAAAAGGGCACTTTGGTCTTATGCCCCCCCCCCCCTCCGGTGCGCCTATGATTGTAGTGGATAGGTACGGGAACGACGCATTACATTACAACAAACGATATATATATGTTCAATGCTCATATAGAACAACACTCCAGGGTTCGTTGATAACTCGTCACTCTGTGTGTTATTGAGCTGCAGATTACACGCTCAGAACCCTTTTGTTCGCACGCTCCGATCACATTTCCTTTGTACCAATCTCCGCGGCGGCGGCGCGACGCGGTGGCGATTTCAAACGCGACACCACAAATAAAGCCGTAAAGCTATCGTGTGGCCCTGATTATTGTGTGGCGCCCACCAACGAAGTACGAGCGCTTCCCATGCTGGCAACGCGCTGGAAATCTGTCCGATCTCGTGACATCGGACCCAACTAGCTCTGTAGCAATATTTGCACATATGTATTTCATTCATTATGTAGTCAGTCATTGCATTCCAGCCTGACAATTTCAATGCAAGACAAAACCAACTTGCTATGCAAAGGTGTTGGACAATTTGCCACATTTTACTTGACCTGACCTGACCAGGTCAAATATTAGGTATGTGACCTCAGATCGAGGGTGCTAAGTGATCTGGGATCATTCGACACATAATTTTGGCGCATTGAGGGGACAAACCGAGTGTCGTTGGTTTGATCGCTCTAGTCCAATGCTGTGAGAAATAGTTCGCAATTATGCGCGCTGACCTAAGATGACCTTGCAGAGGTCATAGAGTAAATTATTGATCGTATATTCATGAACGACCTCAAAGCGCATGAGATCTACAGAGGACAACGGAGGCTAACTACGCAACCAAGCAGGAATACTTTTTACTCCGAAGTTATGACCTCAGGTCATGGTCATGAAATAGCCTAGGGAGGTCATGTGATGTGTCAATCGACACAACGTCTTGGCGATACGAGCACAATGACGGTAATTTCAGCCTTCTGGCTCCATGCAGTGCGATATAATGCGCAGAAATGTACTAGTGATGTGATCTCAGGTGACCTCAGATGACGTTGATGATGTCACTGAGCAAAAATGTCAGCGGTAACATTGTGAATAGATTCCAACTACATGCCATAACTGTTGTGAGGTCATTCCGAGAGCACTTATGTAACCAGGAAACATTTGTATATTTTACCATAGGCCTACAATTGGGGAACCCATGGCCCCGACCTGACCTCAGGTCAATGCTACGAAAACAAACTGATGCATGTGATAGTCCATGATGAGATCATGACCTGTTATAAGTTTTAAATCAATCGCCAAATTATTGTGGAAGTGATGTCACCTAGAACTCCGAGGAATGTTTGGTCACTTCATGGTCGCCTGACTTGAGATGATCCAGGGTAAAGTTAAAATATGAGGATATGCGGAAAAGACTAATGAACAGCTACGCGAGGTTTGGCCTTGCTAACCCAATTAGTATGGCGGCAAATTAAGAAAAACCGCAGGGGGCAGATATCTGTCCCCCCCCCCCCCCGGACGTGCGCGTGTTAACTTGAACCAGGAGGTTCAGCCTGAATCGACCAGGAAATGCCTGTCCTGGTTGGCCGGGACTCCTTCGGTACGTTTCGTGGCACGCGCTGTACGACATTTGCGCACACACGCACGCACTCACTGATGTGCGTGTGCGCGTGCGTGCGGACACCGGAACCGCACGGCGTCTGGGGGCAACGGCGGCCGACCGACGCCTCTGTCTTACGACGTGGCTAGGTCGACGCCTGTGCCTTACGGTCGGGCCTTGATCGGATTTTCATTGATCGGCGCCTTAGGCCGTCGTCCGAACTCGGTCCGACGGGGGCACGCTCGGCCGCAGCGAAGGCGCAGACAGCGGGGCGGGGATGGCCGAGTGGTTAAGGTGACGGGCTATGGGTACCAAAGGTCCCGGGTTCGACACTAGCGCCACTCGGGACATTTCCCAAACCCGCGGCCCACCGGCGAAACAGTGTGGGCGGCGCCATTAGCCGTGAATGTGCATAAAGTGCGTCGTGAACCACCCAATAAACAGGGCCCAGACAGCGCCAGCGGTAGGCTCTGTTGAGCGGCCCGGCCCGGCCGTCTGCTCGTTCGGCCTGCCAATCTGGTGGCGCCGGCGACGCCCGGCACGCCCCCTCCCCCTCCCAGCGGGCCCAGCACCGCGCGTGCTACACATCAGATAAGCCGGCGCCGCATTTGCACTCGACGCGGTCCATGCAACACCGCCGAGCTTAGCGCGGCGCTCTGCAGGGGCTTAGTCGCTGCCAGGCGGCTGTACAGTGTCAGCGACAGCCTGGCAACGCAGCGATAGAATTCACCGGCCAGCGCAGCTTCGTCGTTAGTGCCGTCTTGTTGCGCAAGTTGTGTTGCAAATGCTGATTCGTCCATAAGCCAGGCGTGAGTAGTTCAATATAGTGGAAGCTGCTACGAGTTGTCTTGGACATTGGCTAAGTTCGATAGATTGAAAAAGGATTGAAATCACTGGATAAGAAAGGAGAGTCAAATCGTGCTCGCTTGCGTTGTGTGTAAACATGGACTGAGGGGATTGCGTGATGTACACACGCGAGCTGACGGGCTTGCGTGTTATCAGAAAATTGGAGTCCGGTGATGCTGCGTATTTTGCTCTGTCGCATGGTATATTTTCGGATTGGTAAATGTAGGTCAAGGGACCAACTCCCTCTCAGGAAACAAATGCAATCACACCTCAGGTGCTACTGAGGTTTCGATGAGACGACCTTCCTTAAAAAGTTCCGTGTTTTATCGTGTACTATGATCAGGGATAGACTTCACCATTTGCTGAAGAAATATGGGACTAGAATGCTGTTATTCAGAAAAGTTCATCTCCACTTTTGCAATAAGCAAACATATATGTTGCCTTTCTTAGCCTCGAATTCACACACGAACTTCAACGGTTCTTGACAAATTATCCGCTGTCTGCCTGTACAAGAAGAGGCAGTTATCATGTCCCCTTTTATCGCGGACGCAGAGTGATATGCGACATGTACCAATGTCTGGAGCTCGTAAACTGAAAAACCGCCCTCTGCTCCGATTGCGGGCGAAGGTGAACCCTAAGTGAGTCCACTTCCGTGTATGCGCGACAAAAGTGCATCGAAAGTGAACCCTAATCGAGTCCACTCCCGTGTATGCGCGACAAAAGTTCGTCGATGCGTCCCGGCCCAACCTCTAGCTTCTAAAGTCTTGCAGCATCACAACTTGTCAAATGACAATTCCTGCGTTGAGTTTTAAATCTGGTTCTTTGATTTCGATTTCTAGCAACTGTCATTGCAATACTTTCCTTCAAATGCGCGTATTTTTTGTTTGGAGAGGAGGGACAAGGAGAACAGAGCCTGGCTAGGGAGCGGCCCAGCTGGCTGCGACTGAGGGCGACGCGCCAGACGTCGCACGGTGGTCGGTAATATTCGCAAGAATGGCCCCCAGGCATTCTATGCAGGTTATATCTGTCGTACCGTTAACAGTGTTCACGCCATCATCACCAAACTTGCAGTGTAGGAGCATAACACATGACAGGCTATATTGCACTATCATTTTATATAGCTGAACCGAAACGATGCAGTCTCGACAAGCAATTTTCGCTGTTGTAAGGCCGCTGCCTAAATACTCGTGATAGTAGTTCAATTATGTTAATTCATGTTTAAAAAATGTATATGTATATATATATATATATATATATATATATATATATAATATATATATTTCATGTTGTTAATCGGTTCGGTTGCAGCTGTACACAATTGTCTTATTATTTTGTCTTTATTGAACCCTCCGGGTGTCCATGGCATTGTCCCATAATTGTCACTATACATTGCACAATCATCATTATATCGGTGCCATTGATTTATGTTGAACGAAAATGGTCTGAATAATGTCCAGAAGCACTGGAAATGCTGTACGAACGAACTATTTGTATTCAGAAGCGCTTCAAGTGGTCAGGTTCCTGGTTGTTAACATAGCGCCAATTACTGATTAAGAATTTACAAAACACACATAGCACAGGGCTAAACATGACCTATTCAGTTCATGCTACCCAGTTCACATATCCTGTCTGATGAGTCAGACAAATCCGTGCGTTGAGTTGTCGGATCGTGGCTTGTCTTGGGAGCAGCTGGCGGATTTGTCATCCCCAGTTGCGGGTCGGGGAGTGGGAGTCCGACATATTTACTTGACCTGGTCCACCAATTTTCTCCACTAACATGCTAATCGCCCGCTGCTGATGAAAAGCTAATGCTGCGAGTCCATCATCTCGAGCACTGCTGTGGCCTTTTTTGCACGATGCAACCGATTAAGAGCGCGCGCGTTTGTTTCGGGCTTTCTGGGTTTCCTCACTGAACATCTATATCGGTGGCAGGAATGTTGATGCTACGTCTCGGCCGTGCAACGGCAGCTTTATCGATGCAAACATATAATGCCATGGGTGCATATTCACAAACATCTGCATTGTAAATTTAGCACCACAGATGTGACAACGCCACAGACCACTCATTGCCCTGGGTTTAGCAATAAAGATGTGACAGCGCTGTGATGAGTTGAACGGATAGCTACTGACAGCGTCTGCACCCTTGCCGCCAATCACTGTAAGATAGAACCCATAACTGGTTGCAATCATACATCCATTACTCAGTTAAACCAGCGTAGGCTGCAGATTGGTAATTTGGTCATTGGTGTTCTTCATTTCTGCACGACACAGGGCGATTATCTCCTTCTCGAGCTGAATGCTGATTGGTCGGCGCAGTCTGGTGGAAGATGGCTTTGGGTCTAGCCAGGCTTCGGGTCCACCAGGCACCAACTGTAGCGGGACAAGGGTGGTGGAGAAGATGCTGTCTTCAGCCGTTATCTGGGACGACTGATGTTGCGTGTAAGCTGCTTAGCCTGTAGCACCATCCATGCCCCACTTGTAGCACAGCTGTCCGGTCAAACCAACTTGGCTGGGAATGGCAGCAGCTGTTGGGGGCATGTTCTGAGAGCGATTTGCTACTGCTAGAGAAATAATCAGTTTCTCGTGAGTCGTTGTGAGCCGTCTGTAGGTATGATTTGCCAGACATTGTAGGGGAACTTCGACTTTGCTGTCAGTGCTCGTGACTACAGATGAGTAGCAACGTTTCCGTGACTCCAGCACACGGTCATAGGAGGGATAGATTTTCCTCCGAGCTATCTGATTGGCCATGGCACGTACCAGCTTGTAGCTTTGTTCTAAATGATCGGCTGCAACTGCGAGCGGAAGAGCTTAGCCAAGAGTCGCGTCGCAGTTGTTTTTATTCTGCTGAGTCTGATAACCCGCAGGGATCTTCGTTGGTTTAATTGGAGAAACGCTAGCTTCCCTTGCAATAAATGCGAGATTGAGCAGTTTTTCCTCTCAAGCTCTCTGGCTGGCAACTTGCAATTGCTTGGCCGCCTCATTTTCCCGGGACGTTTGCGTTGTTTTTATCGGCGTTTTGACCTGTCGCTTAGCGCAGAGTGCGATGTTGATGCAGATGATCAGCTTGAACTGATGCAGCTGCTGTCCGGACGTTCCTGTTCACACATTGTGTCGACTTTAACAACGAGCTTTGCATCCATGTACCTGGCCCACATCTGTGACAAGCGACCTTGTCTCGCCAAAACCATATCCATTTCTAACGAATATCTGAGAGGTTTTATCTTCGGCTCGCACATTACAGAGCCATTTTTCGTTACTAAGGATAGGATGAATTATTGAACGTCCTGCATTGCTTGCTCTGCACTTCGGGGAAAATACCTCTCTAAATGCTGGGATTTGCCGATATGGAGTAGCTTTCACCTGCCGATTATCACTTCACGTTCCTCACTTATCACCGCCTCGAATAGCAGAGTCACACTAACTTACAGAGCCGATCGCGCGGCACTGAACTGCACGCCTCCTTCTCTGGTGTCGTCAGGTGGCAGACCAGCATGCCGCACGCAGCGTGCAGCATGCCGCACGCAGCGTGCAGCATGCCGTGCCGCACCGCGCTGAAGGCGTCTCCGCCATCCCGTCCCTCGCTGGAAGTCAGCCACCAGACAGCGCAGATAACGCAGGCATTCCGTCCCCAGCCGACCACCCAGTCGCGAGGTCATAACAAGCCAGCGCGGCGGATCAATCGCCCGGGACGCTTTAGGCTGCAGCACATTTTGCGCACCGCTGCGCAGATAGGCATTACGATCAATTCATATACATTGAAAAAGCTACACGATGATGAAGAAAGCTGACACACCCACAGCTACTCACGCGTTTTGTAGGCCGATCTATAAACAAGCAAACGCTAAAGCTTATACCTGGCTGTATGCATCGCTTGTAAGCGTTCTTCTTACCATACCACTTATTTGTTTTTGTCTTGAATGGAACACCGCAATGTAAAAAAGACGTCCCTACCGTACTTTTGACACATAGTGATACGAATTTGTCGTGCATTTAGGTAGGGCTTGTGGAAAAAGTTAACATTTGTAGGCGTTTGTCGGTCGTCGGCGTTAATCAAGCATATGTCAACTTCAGTCATCAGAATCACCATAAACACGAACATTAAAATTACTTAAATGGGGGATTTCAAATAGCCTGTTCAGTTGCCTCAGCACTTGCGTCAGTAAATGCTGCGAATGAAAACTTTCGTAAAATTGTCCGGTGGCCATCGGCGAGGCCATCTTCGACCACTGCGTCAGCTGCATGGCATGACGTCATGTGACCTGCCCTGCGCGACCCGAGGCCGGCTGACCGCTTGGTCAGAGTCGGTCTGGCGGCAGGCGTAGCACTGAACGATTGTGTGCGACTTGAACTGAACGGTGAGACTGCGGAGCAAAAAGGTCCGCGACTCAGCGTTGTGCCTGTAGTGTTCATTCGAAAATCCGCAACAGTATATTTGCGCTTGAAATACGCTTGTCACATTGTGAAGCAACATCCCTTCAATATTTTGTGAACCTGGCCGTAACCGTATTACCTGTAGCTGAGGCTGATTAAAAGCTGGTTGGCAGAACACTTGCACGTGTATCACTTTCACATCGTAACATCCTTCATCCATCCATCGTAACTGATTGTGCCCGGATAGCCCTCACTCAAGCCATGAGTTCATCAAATGTAACGTCTATTGCGTGCGACTTACGGTACTCGACAGTGCCCACGTGAAAAAGACGCCTCCGCATGCGGCCAGTTGATGTGTCCCACCTCGAAGACTTCACAAAGCGTGACTGACACCTTGGAGGGCGTACATTTGTAAAGCATTTCAAAAGCGTGCGGGTATGGCCAAGGGCTACTGCAGGTGGGACGGAATTTGTCCGCACATACAGGGCACGCACATTCCGACATCAACCACCACAAATTGGGCATCACCGGCAAGCCTTGGTGGCAGATTATCAGCACGCCAAATATGTCGGCTATGGCGCGTGCCCCTGTAGACTCAGAGGTGCTCCCTTCGAAACGGATTCACGTGTTTCACGGCCACACGGTGTCCCCACCAGATGACAGACTACAAATCTGGCTGATCCTCTGTGGTTCTCATGCTTCCACAAAAGCACACGGTCACTTTTTGTACGGTCTGTGATTTGGATCCCCATGCTTCCACAAAAAAAACACACGGTCACTCTTGGTACGGTCTGTACCTTGGCTTCTGTACTAGGTAAGTGGAGCATGTGCACGTTCTGCTCCTGTGCACGATACCACCTCCAGTTGTAAACCGGCCACCGCCCAGTAGCCCCGATCACAGGCACCTACGTATCAGGTTTCGTCGCCGCAGCAGACGCCGTTAAAGACTTGTAGGTATCAGTAAAAATTGATGCACGAGCTTGACCAGCACCCGCAGAGCCCGGTCCCGCTTCCTCTGATAGCCCTGGTAACATTACCCGCTCACAAAATATGGTGGCTATATCCCCTACCACTGAAATTCGGAGGTATCCTCGTCAAAGCAGATCCGTTCGCCTCACGATTGCACGGCACTGACCATCCGGTGGGCGACCCTAACACCGGCTGGTGCCCTGTGGCCAGCACGCTCTCACAGTCTCAGATTGGTGCGACTTCTGGTACAGCCTGTCGTCCTGGCTGGATTGACTTCGTCGTGACCCCGCTTGGCGGCGCGTGGCTAACGTGCACGTGACCGGGTCGCCCTGAAACAATCAGCAATGCATGACGTCGAACCGGTGCATCATGAAAGAAATGGTGGACAAAATTGGCCCCCTATTTCGACACAACATGGGTCGAAGTTCGATACACCCCCTCCCATGCACACACGCTCACACGCACACACGCTCACAGGCACACACACACACACACACGCACACACACACACGGTCACACGCACACACGCTCACGCGCGCACACACACACGCACACACACACACACACACACACACACGCACACATACACACACGCTCACACGCACACACGCTCACACACGCACACATCACCCACAATTTCTCAAACAGAATGCAATCAGGGGGCGGAGTCCACGAAGACCTCCAACACAGCCGGAACCCCTATTAGCCTGTGTCGCGTGAGGCGGTTTTTAACTGTTGGCACGTATTAGAACGGATCTATGGGACTACCACGTCAACCGCTGGACATTGAATCAACGCGATACATTCGCTGCTGCGGAGCGCCAACTGTAGCGTTTACAAGAGTAGTAAACCGTACAATAATGTCATAACTACTATGCCGGTATTATCCATACTCCATCCCAGGCGCTCGCCGATCTGAATGTGCACAATAGTGGTAATCGCAAGCATGGGTGGTGGAAACGGCTATAAATAAACATACTCGGTAAACAGTGGCAAATGAAGCTTTAATATTGTTCGTATTTTGTTATCACATGCGTATGCTCATGCCTTGAAGCGATGCGAAAGTTCCTCTAATCGATGAACCTAGCTCACTGAACCATGCTGACGAATTCTCAGTGTTGCGTCCTTCGGGCCTACTCTATCCGTCATCCCTCGCCTAACCCACGCTTAACCCTTGCCTAACTCTCGCCTAACCCTCGCCTAACCCTCGCCTAACCCTCGTCTAACCCTCGTCTAACCCTCGCCTAACCCTCTCCTAACCCCCACCTAACCCTCGCCTAACCCCCACCAGCCCTCCCTTAACTATCGCCTAACCCTCGCCTAACCCTCGCCTAACCATCGCCTAACTCTCGCCTAACCCTCGTTTAACCATCGCGTAACTCTCGCCTAACCCTCGCCTAACCCTCGCCTAACCCTCGCCTAACCCTCGCCTAACCCTCGCCTAACCCTCGCCTAACCCTCGCCTAACCCTCGCCTAACCCTCGCCTAACCCTCACCTAACCTTCACCTAACCCTCACCTAACCCTCACCTAACCCTTGCCTAACCCTCGCCTAACCCTCGCCTAACCCTCGTCTAACACTCGCCCAACTCGCGCCTAACCCTCGCCTAACCCTCGCCTAACCCTCGCCTAACCCTCGTCTAACCCTCACCTAACCCTCGTCTAACCCTCGCCTAACCCTCGCTTAACCCTCGCCTAATCCTCGTCTAACCCTTGCCAAACTCGCGCCTGTCCGGCGCATCCCACTAGCTTTTCCATTCAGGGGAAGACTTCTCGTGTCAGTATCTCGCAATGTTGTATTTAGTTGAAACATTAAGTCATTGGCAGGCATAGAGACATTAATTGAGCCCATGTACATCACGAGATCCGCTCAATTTTATCCAATAGTTTATGCCTTCGATATAATTAGCATGTCAAAGCGGATCAATAACTGACCTTTCCCGAAACGGCGGGTGCTGGCACCATTAGTTGGCTCGTGCACTGAGTCTGTTTGAGGTCGAGTCGCGAATGTGAATGGTTGGCTCAGGTTCCTATAAATCTATCGGCGTTTTCATCTTATAAAACACATTGTACGTACATATCACAAGGCAGGTTAGATTTGGTCGTGGAAACAAGAATGCAATCTCAATGAATTAACGTTATGGCATGTTATTATATGGCCTCCAGGCACATTATGCATCCAGGTCTTTCCTCAACCTTACATTGTGCTACTACAACTACATGCTTACTGCATTATACTACTAATGTCTCTTATTAAAAGGCTGATTCATACTATGCTCACTCTCTCCATACTCATTCATCATCTTGATTTTTGCACAATCCTAGAATAAACATTTGTGGAATCACTTCCACATGAACTTGCCAGTCGACTTTCGATTAATTGGTGGAGGTTGCATATTATAAGGAGGTATTATTTCAGGAAGGAGAGTTCAAATTTCCGCATTCCAAAGTACTTCATGCAAGGATTCTGACCATTTAATCACATGCTTGCCATGTTACCAAATCGTCTGACGGGAACTCAAATTTCCCTGAGCAAGCTGTCTCTCAGATACGGCAGGATAAGTAAAATGAATTTGCGCATGAGGAGTAGGAAGCAGCGGAATGCATGTACATACCAGTTGCAATGGAGGTAATGATAACTCCAAATGTTGGGGAGAATATTGCAGTTTTAAGCTAATTCATGTGTGTGATTTCCAATTAGTGACGAACATATTCCAACACTAAGCCTGGATTTGCGATGCAAAATAATATGGGTCGAAATCTGTACATAGTAATACAACCCTTAGGCTTTTCACAGCGCACTGCCAGTACGCTCCTTCAGCAAAATCTGTTGTCACCGATGATTTTTGCCAGCATCAATGATAATTCACGGGCATGGTTGCCATCCCTGTTACCTATAATTTTATACTTCCGTAGGCGCTCAAAACGTTTTCTGGGCACTATATTGGTGTTCGAAAACACTTGAGTAGATGATTCTGGCGCATTAATTATCTGCTTTCTATCACGAAAAAGGTGGAGGATTTTATCAATCTGCTGTCATGTGGAGCGAAGCAAAAGACAATATGTTTCCAAGAATAAAGCTATGCGGAATATCCGTGGGAAGGTTGCTTTAGACGATGGAGTTCATCGACCTTTTTAATTTCGTTCATTTGTACCCATTAGGATCAATCATTTCATCCTGTCATCCACCTGCATCAGTCTGAACTGGGATCGAGGCTTTCCATCGAAATTCATACTGTACAATATATCCTGACATTTGGGTCAGGGTAAACTGAAATGCTTAGCTAAACCGATTCATCCCGACACTTAGCAGCATCAACTGTCGTTGACCTTGAACACCCATACAGTCTGCTGCCTGAGCGTGGTGGGCTAGTGCGATGGTGCTGCAATCTACACGCGGGATGGATTACTTCAACTTAAAAGTTCGTCCACTCGTCCGCCGACCGCTGTCTGAACCGCCTGCGGGCAAATATGCCTGCTGATACTTCATAGAAATTTTCATCTCGTCCTTGTATAGTTAATCCCAGACTCAGCTACCTTCAGGCGAATGGAATTGAGGGGCACGGCTCGGCAACTGCATGCTAATTTCCTGCTGCTATGTAATGGATGTAAATGAGGCTCATTAATCTTGTAATTGGTGAACCGCCCCGACTAAGATCAACCACTCATGAAGTGCGCTTATGTACTGCTCCAGCTAGGGTTAGACCATTTTCCTTGAAAGCGGCACTCTTTGTCGACGATTGGCTGGAACACTTCTGTGGTACTAGCTAGAATAAGCGATATTTGGAATGCTGGATGGACGAGGGCCAGCGGTGGGTCGTGCCGTTCCGGTAGCGCACCCACGTGCGGAACATATGGCCATACATTGCCATGATGACCGTGTTTTTTAATCGTTTCCCTATTTCAAGCTTCCTTTAACTCTGACTTGTCCGAACAACCCCCCCCCCCACTCCACCCCCACTCCATCCCCGCATCTAGAGACCACACTCCCCAAGCTTCCACCGTCAGAGCACGTTCTGCTTATTTACATTGTACCTTCCTTGTCCTGGATGCCAAAGAAACGTAGGTCGTGATTTGGATTCAGATTGGGAAACTTGAACAATGCACTCTGGATAACCGCTGTCTCTGTGTATTTGCAGCCAGATGGTGAGAGCAGTCATCGCCCACACCAGCTTTTGCAACATCTGAGGCAGTTCTCCTCTATCGGTAAGCACATGGGTGTAATCATTTGGGGGTCTGGGGGTATGTCCTCCACCCCAATTTCTGAAAAATGGCGATTTGTCTCCCTCAATTTTTCAGTGCCCCGCCCCCCCCACAAGCCTCAGCCACCTGAGCATCATCGCCGTAAAATTCTACTTGATTATTTATCAATTGAATTTATGTTTTTCCTGCTACAAGAGGGCAACATTTAACATATTTACACATTGCTCTATGGTGATCGTGAAATCGGGTCTCGCACATACGACATAAAGCTAGATGTTCATTGGTAGTGATAAGTGGTGAAACTTGCTAATTTTGTGAGAACTTTTAATCCCAAAAATATCATTTCTGTGGAAGGGGAGGCGGGGTTAGGCCCCTCTATCCCGTTCAAACTTACCGTGTCTCCGGGTTTGTCCCCAACATTTTGAATCCGAGGTTACACCCATGGGTAAGCAGCTGCCGCCAACACCAGCTTCGGGAACACCTGAGACAGTTTTCCATCGGCGAATACCCACTCACCATACGTGCTCAACATTCAAGTACCTCCACCAAATCCCAGTTTCCTCACTTTGGCCAGCCTCACACCAGCGTAATACACCGTTCAGAACGCTGGACAAGCGAGGACAAGAGGTGGGTAATGCTTCTCACATGCTTCAGGCACAGAATGTGACACCACATTGTGATCGAAAGCGTGTGAACCGATCGCAACTGCTCCCTTTTGGCAACTCGTGAAAACACGCCTGAATGTGTTCAATTTTCATGGACGCGCATGAAGTTCGGAAATAAGTAAAACCTATTTCGGCAACTGGGCACAGTGCATTTGAATTAGTAATGCGTTGCCCATATCAACCACATGAGTCCCATCGTGGAACTAGTCCCTGTGTCACATGCAATCACATCACTTTCGCGATTTTCCCATCACTCACGAACATCCCGGGAGATATGCTGTGTGGCGCCACTTTTGGGAAGTCGGACGCATTGAGAATACATGACACGTTTCGTCAGGCTGTCCCGCAAAGCATACGTGCTGTCAAGACTAGCCTAACAACACCTAGTGAAGCTTCGTCGAATTGTGTGCTGGTCTGGGTATGTCCTTGGTTTTGATGGTTTTGCCGGTTGATGTCACGGCCGATCGTGGTGCTCTCATGAGAAGTGCCGTTCGGTTGGCGGTTGCCGTTTCTTTTACTCTCTTACTGTGTGAGGCATTGCCGGTAAGGAGTGTTTTAGCATTGCTGGAGCAGGGCGGAGTCTGATTGGCTCGGATGGCAATCCTACAGTCACCAATGGATGTTCCCTTCCCTATCATACGTGGATCAAGCATGGACTACATGGATATCACCCAGCTGCTAGACTCTGCACATCCTGATGAATTACCCGTTCTTAAATCCCGGCAGGAGAGCACCATCCTTGCTATTCAGTCTTACTTCACATCCAACTCCTTGAAGATGAACCCCACTAAAACTACCCTACTGCTTGTCGGCACGTACCAATCCCTAAAAAAAAACACATCCTACCAACTCAACATTGGCAGTCACGTCCTAACCCCCTCGCCATTCGTGAAGATGCTGGGAGTCATCATTGACCGCACCCTATCCTGGGAGGAGCACATATCCCACGTTGTCAAAAAGTGCAACTCCACCTTGTTCTGTCTCCACAATATCCGTCACCATCTCACGCCCGAAGCACGCAAACTCCTAATTCAGTCTCACGTCTTTCCATGCATCCTATACTGCCTCACTGTATGGGGCGGGGCTGCCCAATGTCACCTTGGACGAGTGCAGAAGGCGATCAATTTCGGGGCTAGGATCGTCGTAGGGGCTCGTCGTCGTGATCATATCTCGCCGACAGTGGCAACGCTGGGCTGGCGCAGTGTCCGTCACCTCATCACCCACCGCGACAACATCGCCGTGTTCATAGCCCTGAATGATCCGCGAGCCCCCGAGGCGATCCGTTCTCTGTTCCGCCGGCGGTCGGATGTCTCCCGGCGCTCCATTCGTGCGACGGTGGCTGGGGCACTGGAGCCACCGCCTTTCCGCCTCAGCATGTCACGTAGAACCTTCTCCTTCCGGGCAGCCTCGGCCTGGAACCTACTGCCGCCGGCCACTTCCGCTTCTCGGACACGGGGCGAGTTCGTCGCGATGCTGAACAACGTCTGATAAATTGACTTCACGTGTTCGGTTTTCACCTGTATACTGTTGTCTTGCCGCTTTCATTTTTTGTTCATGTTTGTGAAATGTATCTGACTGTATTCTGACACAAACCAAATATTAATCCATTTTATGGAATCGGTTTGTTAAATCTCGCAAATCCATGGTTTAGATGATTAGATTAAATACTTGATAATGCTTCCATGTTATGTGTATAACCAGGCAATACGTAGATCATCATTGATGAACCATGTTGATTCGCAAATAGATAGGCACACAGGAAGGTATGGAGGTGCCAAGGTATGTGTCAATGTACCAAATCTGATCGAAGCCCAGTTCCTAACGATAATTCCTGGTGTATCTACTACCACAATGATTTTGCCTGCACCAGCTCCATTCAAGTTACTCAAGCCGCGACGATGCTCATACTCCTATTGATCCAAGAAACGCAAAAGTGCACAAACGTCACTCGTGCCAGTCTTCCACTGAATGGGCGGAAACGCCCTTTCCGACTACCGGTATCGATTCGCCCAACGCTGCCAACCCCACGGCTGCCATTGCGGTGGGCCGAATAACTCCGCGGCACAATTCATGATTGCACCAATTACCCATCCGAATCTGAACATCCCACGAGTCATTGCGAGGTGGGAACACGGATGTCGCCCCAGATGCCAGGTCCCTTTTCTCTGTGAGGCCTTACAGCGATATAAGAACATTTATATTTGGCCAATCCATTAGCAACGACAGACATCGGAACTTGTGGTGACCTGGACAACGGTTATGGGAAGCAGCACAGACATACGTTTCCCAGAGCAGCCTTTGCTACAGGTAGTCACGGTAACGTCAACGGACATTAACAAAGGTGGTCACCAGCGACGTCAGCGGCCTTTACCATAGTTGGCCACCAGTGATGTCAGCGGCCTTTACCACAGTTGGCCACCAGTGATGACAGCGGCCTTTACCACAGTTGGCCACCAGTGATGTCAGCAGCCTTTACCACAGTTGGCCACCAGTGATGTCAGCGGCCTTTACCACAGTTGGCCACCAGTGATGTCAGCGGCCTTTACCACAGTTGGCCACCAGTGATGTCAGCAGCCTTTACCAAATTTGGCCACCAGTGATGTCAGCAGCCTTTACCACAGTTGGCCACCAGTGATGACAGCGTCCTTTACCACAGTTGGCCACCAGTGATGTCAGCGGCCTTTACCACAGTTGGCCACCAGTGATGACAGCGGCTTTTACCACAGTTGGCCACCAGTGATGACAGCGGCCTTTACCACAGTTGGCCACCAGTGATGACAGCGGCCTTTACCACAGTTAGCCACCAATGACGTCAGCGACCTTTACCCACAGGTTGCTACCAGTGACGGCACGGCTTCATGTATTCCGAGCGAGGAAGCGGCCAGTGGGGATGATACTGGTGACCTTGCACCCATCCCCTGGTTTCGTCGATACACGTTATCACATAGGAAATAAAGCATTGTCCCCACGCCAAAAACATTTACCAGCTGAGTCCCAGGTTTCTAGCAATCTCACCCGATATAATTGTTAATTCCTCAGTCTCCTGGGCCCAAGTGCTTCCTCCACTAAATGCAGTTCTTGGTGGGTCACCGTAGGTCTCTCTGTGTGGTGTTCTCCGCTGCCACCGCTGCTCTCCGTCGCTTCCCCGAGTCAAGGTCCGAATGATTCCAATAGCGCACAGAAGCTCCGATCTGGTCTGAGTTCGCCTTCGATGTGTCGCCTGCTCTCTGCTCGTCTGTCGTCTGATTGTGGTGAAATTCTCTGAAATTCCGCAGATAGCATTATTTTTCCAGTGCTTACAGAAATATTGTGCCACTTTGTTTTGATGACGTCTCTTCTGCAATCATTCCGCCTCGTCAACGCATTGTCTGCAATGTACGGCCAACGCCACGACGGAGAATATCCGAACGGGGCCATGCAATAGCATCATCGAGTCATCGTGATCGTCACTGGTCGGTCAGCAGTCGTGCACTGATCGATTTCTCTACGGTAGATGGGGATGTTTCCAACCATTGTTTTCTGAGCCGGGATGAGCCGAGAGTTGGACGCACGGCTGCTTTCGTCGAGTCAACTAATCGCTTCCAAGATCCTGCTCAGCATGGCGCACGCTCCACAATAAAGTGCCAGATAACACCCTGCGTTGCGAGTGCCGATACCGCTCCGCTGGATTCGCTGCGTTGTTGCTCGTGATGGTGTCAAGGTGACCTCGCCCTAAGCTGAAGCGCCTGCAAGCCCTGAGGGAATTATCGGTGGACAGTAAGCTGACCAATTCCAATTGAACAGCTCCAGATATCGCGTGGTACATAAAAAGCAATAAAGTACGCCTTAGCCATCTCCCTTGCGCTGAGACCATTCACGAAGAGTGGATCGCACAGATACGCCGCAGTGATCGACTGAATGGTTAGGACGCTGGATATCGGTAGGTATTCTTCTGATGAAATACTTTGCACGGAATATTGCGCAGTTCGGGCGTTCATTAAAAATCAACAGCACCCACTCTGTCACGAGCAGTCCAGCATTTATCTTCAGTATGTCAGAGTCCTTGCTGTGTTACAGCGTGACACAAGCGTTTACGGGCATTCATCACCAGTATGTTTGCAAACGTGTGATTTGTTGGCAGAATCATCAGGTGCTTATCGCCGGCAGTCAGATCAGCGAGGTGTAAATAATCCTCTTCCCTGAGCAGTCCTCTGAACAACAACTGATTCATCAATTTCTGCAGGCGTGAGGCATCCGCCCGCCCTTCCTTGGTTTCGACAATTCTCTGTAAATCTCAAGATCCGATCTCCGAATCTCCGAGATCCGATCAGCGAGCTTCAATGAGCCACCAAGGGACCTGGACCTTTCAATGTCAGCCAGATGGCCAGCGCGGGCTCGTCCTGAGGCTAGGCCTGTCGCTGCTGGACCTGACTGAACTATGGCTCGATTCGCGCATGCTTCCGACTGAGAACACTGAGGATTTATCTTCCGCCAGCATGATACACTTTTTCTCAGCCAGGATGACCCAGAAAGTCGCACATCATGCTTCAGTTGCGCTCCCGGTGTTCCACGTGAGGGTTGGTCGGCTGAGTTGCCTAGCCCAGAGCAGCGACTCAACAAATGCGAGCAATTGAACTGCTGGATCTAGTCGACCCGATAAAAAACACCCTCAGCATCCAACGTCACTGCGAATTCAGTGCAGGGTGACCGTGGGCCGGACGTTCGTCAGAGAGAAGACCGTCGTCAGAGGGTGACGTTCGTCAGAGAGAATACCGTCGTCAGAGGGTAACGTTCGCCAGAGAGAAGACCGTCGTCAGAGAGTGGCGTTCGTCAGAGAGAATACCGTCGTCAGAGAGTGATGTTCGTCAGAGAGAAGACTGTCGTCAGAGGGTGACGTTCGCCAGAGAGAAGACCGTCGTCAGAGGGTGACGCTCGTCAGAGAGAAGACCGTCCTCAGAGGGTAGCGTTCGCCAGAGAGAAGACCGTCGTCAGAGAGTGGCGTTCGTCAGAGAGAATACCGTCGTCAGAGAGTGATGTTCGTCAGAGAGAAGACCGTCGTCAGAGGGTGACGTTCGCCAGAGAGAAGACCGTCGTCAGAGGGTGACGTTCGTCAGAGAGAAGACCGTCGTCAGAGGGTGACGTTCGTCAGAGAGAATACCGTCGTCAGAGGGTAACGTTCGCCAGAGAGAAGACCGTCGTCAGAGAGAGAAACCGTCGTCAGAGGGTGACGTTCGTCAGAGAGAAGACCGTCGTCAGAGGGTGACGTTCGTCAGAGAGAAGACCGTCGTCAGAGGGTGACGTTCGTCAGAGAGAAGACCGTCGTCAGAGGGTGACGTTCGTCAGAGAGAAGACCGTCGTCAGAGGGTGACGTTCGTCCAGAAGAACGTCGAGTGAGGTGGCGCAAACAGCTGTTGCTGAGTGTCTGAGGAAAGTCTTGCCCTAATCAGCGCCTGTGTCAGTGATGGACGAGGCAACGCTACTGCCTCGCCTGGTGCTCAGACGCGACTTTGCCATCATAAACGTTGTGTGTGCTAGAGGTGGAAAATGTTCAACATTTTGGGACCGCAGCCCGGGGTCGGCTGGTCTACAATGACCAAGCCCGTTTGGTATCGGGCCGAAAATGCCTGAAGACCGGTCATAGTACCTGTCTTGTAAGGTATGCTGTTTTGTACATAAGGTTTTTCTTATGTTTATATTTCTGCTGAACTAATATCACGTGCGCAATTCACATCGCTTTTGGAGACCTTGTTCACTCCGGAAACACGAATTGAAAATAAACGTTTCCGCTATCGATATTTTCTTTTCGTATTAGCCCGTATTCACAGCCGGGAACATCATGGTTCCAACAATTGTTTAATGCATAGGTTAATACCCCTCACTACCTGTTGCATCCTCAATCGACGTAAACAGCCAAATTGAGACCATCGTGCTTTGATTCATCAAGTATTCAATAATCTGTAAAATGCTTCATCATGAACGTAATCATCATTTCTCTTACCGCAACTAGATACATGCACCCAAGTCGTACCATTCCTCCGCCTTCCTACTGTACCATAATCTAACACAATAAAAACAACAATATAAATGGTTCACCTTGTGACATGAGGACACAAGGCTTAATGTAACTCACAGGAGCCCATCTGAGTTAAGCCTATAAAGGGAAGATACTATGAGAAAAGAAAGATGAACAGAGCCCTACCAAATCGATATCATTTCCTGATGTCTTGTAAATTTCGCTTGCTGCGCTGCTTCTGGTTCAGCTGGCACTCATTAATGCTAAGGCTTGTTTAGTGATGACTGTGAGATACCTGGTATGACTAATTAGTCAAGCAACCAATCAAGCAACCAATTACGTGTTATTGCGAGGCACTGTCTGGGATAATCTCTCCCGCATTGGTGATCTAAAGCCACAGATGCCACTACGCCATCGGAAACCGAAGCATTTCTGACCAGTGGTTGTTCTGCTGCCGTGCGTGGTCTCGATCTTGGCTACCTTGTGCCAGTGGCCTCTATCTTGGGCGACCTCTTCCTCCTCTGATCTTGGCTGACCTCTGTGCCAATGGCCTCTGATCTTGGCTGACCCTCCATTTGCCCATTACCTCTGATCATATTGTAGCTTTCACTCTGTGCAGTGGCCTCTGATCTTGGCTGACCTCTTCTGTGCCATGTGGCCTCTGATCTTGGCTGACCTCTGTGCCAGTGGCCTCTGATCTTGGCTGACCTCTGTGCCAGTGGCCTCTGATCTTGGCTGACCTCTGTGCCAGTGGCCTCTGATCTTGGCTGACCTCTGTGCCAGTGGCCTCTGATCTTGGCTGACCTCTGTGCCAGTGGCCTCTGATCTTGGCTGACCTCTGTGCCAGTGGCCTCTGATCTTGGCTGACCTCTGTGCCAGTGGCCTCTGATCTTGGCTGACCTCTGTGCCAGTGGCCTCTGATCTTGGCTGACCTCTGTGCCTGTGGCCTCGGGTTGGCCTATCCTGACAGCACGGGCCGGCGCCTAAGTTCTGCCGCCTGACCCCTCTGACCTCTGTCGGCAGACGGAGGCGCGCCAGAGGAGGACCCGGAACGCTGCCTCGACAGTCTGGTGGTGCTCTGTCGGAACCCAGAGGTGCTCTACCACGTGCTGGGCCAACTGCGCTCCGAGCTGCCGCCGATCCTCGACTGGCTGGAGCACATCACCGACAAGAAGATCCACCGCAAGTTCTCCAAGGTGTTGCACACCGTGATGAAGGTCAGTGCTGTTGCTTCTCGAGGAAGAGCTGTGCGTCAGCCCAGCAGCGTGCAACGAGCGAAGCGCTTTTTCGAGTAGGCAACGGTGTCGGCGACCTTGTTTTACCTCGTGGCCGCGTCAGATACCACCCGAAAGTTATCTACACCGATAGACCGCAGCGAGCAGCCTGGAACTCGAAATAAGTAGACCTGGAACAAGGCGGACGCTAGCCCACGATGGCTGTAGCTTTACCAAGGTGACTGTGGCAGGTTCGGGAAGGAATCATACGATTACTATGCGGAAATACGCGGTTGGTTATTGCAAGGTGCAGGAGCCAACCACATAGCCAGCTTGTGGTACTGTATGTAGGCAATACAGACAGTTTCTACCACAGCGATTGTGATGAACATGTTTCCAGTTCAGGCTGATGGTCGCCGTCTTCCATTGCCTTGCTCGCACGCTGTTAATTGCGTGCTGCATTTACATGTTGCGACATTCTCTGAATAACATCAACATTATCTGAAACGTTATTAGCATCGCCCGATGGCGTAGAAGTCCTTCATTTTCCAGAGCCATCTATTGCTTGACTGATTGATGACTTGATTCCAGAACCAGAATCACGTTTATTCGCTATTGATTCCATTCCGCATTCAAGACAGGTAATGTCACTCTCCTTCTAACACATCCGGCAGCATGCCTAGCAACAACAGCGGTCGAGAGCTGCCGGTGCTGACCGGACCACATGTCGAGACTTGGCTGCCGCTCGACACGCCGGTGCCGCTGCGTTTTGCCAGCCCAGTCGGGCGCCTGTCATTGTCGACGGACGCCCTTGCAACGAGTTGGCCGAGCCGAGCACCCCCGAGCCAGGATTGAGCTCCGAAATGGAACACTCTCCGGTGGCCTGCCCGCGCTGAACGGTGCCTACAGGCGCCGCAGTGCTCCTGCGGGTGCGCGAGTGGTCCTGCAGGCATCTCGGACAATAGTCGGCGAGCCTGCCGTCGTGGCGCGACGTCCCGCAGCACCTCGGCGTCATAACAGCCGCCCCACACGACGTGCCACCAACAGCACCCCCCCCTCCTCCCCTGCCTCCCCCATATTTGTCCGGGGTGTCCGGCGTTCGTCCACGGCAGTGTGCTGCTGCTCCGCATACTGACGACTCGTTACCGGACCGGCGGCCAGCCGCCCGCCCCGAGGGCGCTGTTGTGCGGAACACTTTGCGGTGGGGTGGTGGAGGTGGCGACCGCCAGCCTGACCAACACGGCACAGCGACGGCCGCCCTGAGGGCGCTGTTGTGCGGAACACTTCGTGGTGGGGTAGGCTGGTGTCACTAGAATGAGCTCACCGAGCACAAGGAATTCGATTCGGAAGAACAGGTTAGGGGGGCTTCGAAACCACAGCGCTCTTTTGTCAGGAAAAGGCATCTGCCCATCCGTACGCAAATGCCCAGGATATCGGTCGCATAGCTGTCCAAAGCATGACACCGCTTAGGCTTGGATCATCTATGTGCTGATTTTCCGGATGCGTTTCTGATTCAATCGTGGAGCCGAAGTGTAACCACAGTGTTGTATCACCCTCTGCTAACTGAGGGGAGAGGGAGGTGAGTAGTTGCCGTCCATGCTACATGCAGATGATATCAGACTGATATCGTTCAGTCTTACAAGCTGGCCCCCATGAAAGGCAGGTGAAGTGGTTTGTACCTAGTTTGCATTCGCTCGCTATGATGTGGCCATGATGTTGCCTTCCCAGAAGCGCAATTAAGCCCCCGCCCCCCCCGTTAGCGCCCAAAACACACAAGATCAGGAAATTTAAAGATTTTTACCACGCAAGACGATAAATGTTCTGGCGCATTTCGCGCGCCGGAAGCTTTCGTTATTTCACTGCATTTTTGTGGTATAGCCTAAAGCTCAAGTATGAAAACCCTGGCTGTACCAATGAAGCATGCCGTTGAGTTCTTCCATTGTTTCTCGGAAACCCGCACGCTTTATGATGTTAAGCAGCATGCGATATCATCATCTCTGGGCGGCCTGGGTTGTAACTGTTTCAAGTGTGGACGCGCGGGTTGACCGAACGTGGGTATTGCATGAATATGTGATTGTTTTTAAAGAGAGGAAAAGCTCCTAAAGGTTCCATGCCGACTCACGCCGTGGTGGAGGTGCACTCGGAATATCAGAGAGGTGCAGTATCCTAGTTTTTAAAAGTTTTTTTTTGGTGGGGGGATAATTTGCGAACGAAGGGACACACAGGCCATATTTGATGTACCTTTTTCTTTACTCTTTTGTCGAATGCTCTGAAAATCTGTACCTGAACACTCGCACGTCCGGAGGTCCGCGCCAACTTCGCATGTCCGGGGGGGGGGGCAGATGTCTGCTCATCCTAAGATCTCTAGAACTATCCTAGCTAGCGAAAAACGGAATGCGGCGTTGGATAGCTGGTGACAGGCTCCATCGAAAGTGTTCCACTCATTTTTTTCGCTCAGGTCAACAGTCACGTCACTGGGTCATCATAGGACAAATTCGTCCAGATCAGGTGGAACTCAGATATTGACACATATCTCAGGACCTGTAACAGATAGAAGCAAACAGCGAACGCTATTCCACAGTCCTTGAAATGCGCTACCAACAATAGGCGGTGGAATTTAAGGTCAGGTCAACCGAAACTCAGGTCAAGGTCATGAAGTCATGACCTCAGGTCAAGGCCTAGGGAGGTCATGTAATGTATCAATCGACACGTCTTGACGATACAAGCACAATGACGGTAATTTCAGCCTTTTAGCTCAATGCAGTGCGATGTAATGCGCATAAATGTGTAGTGATCTCAGGTGACCTCAGAGACCTTGGTGAAGTCACTGAGCAAAAATGTCAGTGGTAACATTGAGCATAGCTTCCATCTACATGCTACAACCGTTGTGAGATCATTCCGAGCGCAAATATGTAACCAGGAAACATTTGTATATTTTATCATAGCCCTATAATGGGGAAGCCATGGCAGCGACCTGACCTAAGGTCAATGCTACGAAAAAACCCGATATGCATATTATGGTCCCTGGTGAGATCATGACATGCTATAAGTTTTAAATCAATCGCCCAATTATTGTGGAAGTTATGCCACCTAGAACTCCGACTGTAGTTGGGTCACTTCGCCTGACCTGGTGACCTGACCTGAGAACACCCAGGATTAAACATGTATGAGGATATGTGGAAAAGACCAATAAACAGCTGTGCGAGGTTTTGCCTTGCTAACCCGATTAGTTTTGCGGAAAATGAGGAAAACCGGAGGGGGGGGGCAGATATCTGCCCCCCCCCCCGGACGTGCGCGGGTTAAGTCGTGTTAGGTTACTGAATCAGGTGAAACACAACTAAGTGAATTTTTGTGAAGCTTGCGATATCACCTGCATCTTATTGTTCCACCTTGTTCCTCTAAAATTGTCGGAAAGGTCAGCAGAATCAATCTGAGGTCAAGCCGAGATTGTCAAGCTTTCGCTGGGTTTTTTGGGTACTTCGGAAGATGAAGAGTATTTTTGACGCCCAACACTATGAGAAAACATAATATTCAATTGTGATTTCGGAGCCGGTGTCAGGCAACGCAGGGTGTGTCACATTGCATAGGCTAAGGGACACACTGGCTCCCTCAACCATATATTTGCTCCCACCCCACCCCGACCCCCACCCCCACTCCCAATCTGTTTGAAACTTGACGAGTAGACCCATAGACATGCACTAGGCGCAGATGGTTTTCGGGGAAACTTTGATCATCGGAAGGGTTATCCACCCTTCTAGGTCTAATTTCACAAAGTGACACTCATGGATCACGCCCCCTCCCCGATCCAACTAGCTACAGTCAGCCAATATCGAAAACAATGTACAAGTGCATGCTAATATGCCGACAGTGAGAGCGCACTT
>JAOTOL010001549.1:242500-260000 GCA_034440575.1 Imbricaverruca yamaguchii | reverse complement strand
TTTATTTCGATCAGGCCGATACTTAAATAACGACGACATGAGCAACAGTTTCAACGAAGGTAAACAGTGCGCCCCTTTTTAAGTTGGTGCCTTCAAATCAACGGGCACCGATGACGGACAACCGTCCAGAGTCTGCTCGTCCGCTCACTCCCGCCCGCTCGGCTATGTCTTATCATCTCGTCCGCTCACTCCCGCCCGCTCGGCTATGTCTTATCATCTCGTCCGCTCACTCCCGCCCGCTCGGCTATGTCTTATCATCTCGTCCGCTCACTCCCGCCCGCTCGCCTATGTCTTATCATCTCGTCCGTCCAGTCGCGTCTGGGCCGAACCGCGGGCGCGAGAGGGGTGCCAGTCCTCGTGGGGAGGGGCTGGCCCGGACAACGCCCTGGCCTGTCACTGGCCAGCATCACCTATTGCACCACACCGCGAAAGAAGGGGTCCGGTCGACGACTCCGACCCGCCCCTGCACTACATGGGCAATGGTGACGCCTCATATGACTGTGGAATGCCACCATGTGCATGTTCATTACCGCCTTGCAAGAAATATATCAGTTCGGAAATTGCCTCCATTCAGCTGCTGTTTATGCTGTTTTAGCTGATGTGCCGTCGAGGGGAATGAAGGCTATCACAAATATTCTGGTATCCACGTTAAGGTTGCATGGAATAGAGAAAGAACGCTATCTAGGTTGTTAACGTTCTCGGCACCCGCTCCATCCAGCTGCCCTTGCGGTGGGAACTACCGTAACTGCTGTGATTGGGTCAGCAGGTACGTTGTCACCTAAACAGTGCTGCTTATTTGATTGCTGGTGCTTGTGTCCTTCTCGACCTGTCACATATATCGGTGAAAGAAAGTGAAGGATTAAGGAGTGGTATAATGAGCATACCAGGGACACAAAACACAGCACAAAACACTCCATTAGTTAATCACAGCCTTTTGATGCACCCTGATTAAGTTATGGCGCTCCGAATCACAACTCCGGGCTGCAGCAGCCTCTGTATTTGCTATGCCCTCATGTTGTCTGTCTCGGCCGGTCGCAACCGGACAGCGCACCGCACCGACGTGACCTCTCGCTCTCGCGTCTGGAGTCCGACCTCCCCTCCGCTCTGCCAAGGCGGCCGAGGTCACCTCCGAATAGCCTCGGGCGCGCCACCGCAGAGGCGCACCCAGTGCAGCAGCACGCGCGCACACCACGTGGCGCCCGCTGCACCGCCGGCCGCACCCACACACCGCTGCTGCCGCCGCATACCGCCGGGTGTGGGCGGAGGTAGGCAAGTCGCATCCCCTGCAATATTATAGCAACCGGGTTTTTTCAGTGGCAGTTAACAGAACAACTATTTGGATGTGGCAAAGCTGAAAGTTGCTGAATCGATTGTTATTTGCAACCAGAAACCACTGCACAAATACCATCCTGCTGCCTACTGCGGCCATATCGATAGTTTTTCTCAAATCAGTATAATCAGTAGTAAATGAGTTTGATTGCGTATCAATGTAGAATGTCATCGAGATGCATTAGTCTCATTATTTGCACACACATTAGCAGAACCAACATTTCTCACGCACTGTGAGTCCATCAACCAGACGGGTTTGAGGGTTCCAATGGGCAGTGTTTTGAATTATAATCAATGTATGTAGTTATGAAGCAAGTATGTATGGGTGGAGTGGTTCAGAAATATTATTGTTTGTCAATATATATCCACCCACATGCATACATGCACAAACACACACATAAAGACATAAAGACATAACAGATTAGTGCAACTCCGAGCCACAAGGGCCCTTCTTGGTTGCACTCTGTACACTGAACCAGTTGCCCACCAAATCTGCCAATCAGCCCTCCCTGTAATACTGAAAAGCAAGCCCTCTATTCTTATAATGATTGTCTATGCTGTTTTTAAAGATGTTCAATGTGCTGCTACTGACGATGTTTTCTGGCAGCTGGTTCCAGTGTTCCACTACCCTGTTGGTGAAGAAAGTTTGCCTTAACCTTGTTCTGCTGTGGTTAATTTTAATTTTAAATTTATGACCTCTAATTGCATCATTTCTGTTAAATTCAAACATTTCCCCAAGGTATCCCCTCTCCAGACCATTGACAAATTTAAAGATCTCGATGAGATCTCCTCTCAGCCTTCTATATCTAAGTGAAAACATATTCACTTTCTTCAATCTTTCCTCATATGCCAGGTTGCTTATGCCATTAACCATTTTTGTAGCCCTTTTTTGTACTCTCTCTAAAAGCCAACAATCTTTTTCATAGCTAGGAGACCAAGCTTGGATGCAGTATTCCAAATGTGGCCTGACGTATGCACAGTAAAGCTTCCTGATCACTTCCTCACTTCTGTATGATACATTCCTATTTATTGCCCCGAGCATTCTCAGTGCCTTCTTCCTGGCTTCCTTGGTCTGTTCTGATGCCCCCAATTTTGTGTTTAGAATAACACCTAAATCCTTCTCCTGTTGAGTCACTGATAGCACTTGGCCACCCATCAAGTATGGAGCCTTCATATGCTGCTTACCTACATGCATAATTTTGCACTTATCAAAGTTAAATTTCATTTGCCATTCTTCGGACCACTTCACAGGTTTGTCTAAGTCTTTTTGCAGCGAGATATGCTCATCCTGACCTGTTATTGCCCTAAAGACCTTCAAATCTTCTGCAAATTTCAAAAATTTACTGCTTAGGCCACTTTCAATGTTATTTACAAATATAATGAACAGTAATGGCCCTAGTACTGACCCCTGGGGGACTCCACTAAGAACATTTTGCCATGATGACTTTGTACCATTTAGCATCACTCTTTGCTGTCTATCTGAAAGCCACAACTCTATCCATTTTAAGATGCTACCTGCAATACCATGGGACTGAAGCTGTATCATTAACCGTTTATGGGGTACCTTGTCAAAGGCCTTACTAAAGTCAAGATATGCTACATCAACCTGATTTCCCTGATCAAATTGTTCTGTGGCGAAGTTCAAAAAGTCCAAGAGGTTTGTGAGACACGATCGTCCTTTTCTAAATCCATGTTGAGTATCTTGAATCAATCTGCTACCTTCCAGATAACTAACTATTCTATCCTTGATAATTGATTCGAGTACCTTGCAGACTAGGGATGTGAGACTTATTGGCCTATAGTTTTCAACTTTCCCTCTTTCTCCTTTCTTGAAAATAGGAACTACATTTGCCCTTTTCCAGTCTGTTGGAATTTCATTATGTGAAACTGATCTACAAAATATTATGCTAAGTGGAAATGCCAGTTCCTTTTCAGTTTCCCGCAACACCCTAGCATAAATATCATCAGGTCCTGCTGCCTTATTTGGCTTTATTTTCCTGATATGATTGTAAACAACATCACTACCAATGAAATCAACATCATTTGTCAGATCCCATGTAACTGAACTATGGTGTACGGTCGGCAGATTGGTCATATCTTCCAATGTAAACACTGATTTGAACTGCTTGCTCAGCTCCTCAACCATCTCACTATCCTCACCCAATGTAGTCCCGTTTACTTCCAGTGGACCAATTGTGCTAGAAACTTTACTCAGCTTGTAGAAACTAAAGAACTTTTTACTGTCCCCATTTTTTTTTAAAAAGAACTTTTTAGTGTCCCACACATACACACACACCCACACACCTGGACACCCACACACACACACGCACACACATGCACACACACGCACACACACATACTTATATATATATATATATGTATATATAAATATGCATATCTATATATAATTTTGTTTCAGGTCTTAATTCCCTTTCGTGCGCGGATTGATTATTTTAGTGACACGATGTCCAGCCCACCTTCTTTGCAATGATGAACAGTAATTATATTCAAAATGCGTACCGTGGGAAAGGTATGGAGCCGAATTACAGGCGGGTCGCTTTGCGAGTTTGTGTTGCCCTTTACTTGTGTGATTATAGCCCCTTCGTTTTGTTGGCTTCCAAAGTGGCACTTCCGCTGTTATGAGCTTTATCGTGTCTCACTGCCTTAAAACAGTCAGCTTATTCATTTCTACCTTCATTTTATCAGCAAACTCTATTAGTGAGGGCTCCGTGCGCCTGTTGAATTGTTGAAGAACCGACTACCTCGATTTTGAATGTCTGGAGTAGGCAGTCAATCAAATACCAATTGAAGTATAGTGGTGTCGGGAACATTACTTAATGCTGTTTCAGCGGAGAAACTAGCTCGGGTCAGCACTTGTAAACCACACACGCTGCTGCATTCAGATGTGGCGCTTCATACATAGGTATAACTTATGGTACCTTGATCTCACACAGAATTTGCATGTGAACTCCAACTCCTTAAATTATAGTATTGTATCTTGCATTGTCATTTGAAAAATCTGCCGGAGAGAGTACATAAGCGCTTAACACGAGTGAATCAGGCTACCCAGGTGCATCTAGCTGACGAAACACATGTCAGACAGCCAGCGTCCTGTCGACAATGGTTCGAACAAACCGGGGTCGCTGAGACCTTCCCGTTGTTTTTATCCCTGAGGCAGCGCGTCCAACTCCGGGCTCCGACTGCAGTGTCGATTATGGGATTTGGCCGACGTTGGCCGGCTGACGCGTTGGCCGGTGTGTATAAGCCTTAATTACGTCACATAAGTGGCGCTCGACTGACGACCGGCTGCCACACGCTCAAACCGATAGTGCCTGGACACGACAGTTGTGCCGCTGCCTGCCCCGACCTGCGGCGCGAGCAGGTGGAGTCGCCACCAGCAGGCCTGCACCTGCGGGCCTGTCCGGACGTCCGCCGCTTGCGTGTGTCCGGATGTACGCCACTTGTGTGTGTCCGGACGTCCGCCAATTGCGTGTGTCCGGATGTACGCCACTTGTGTGTGTCCGGACGTCCGCCAATTGCGTGTGTCCGGATGTACGCTACTTGTGGGTGTCCGGACGTCCGCCAATTGCGTGTGTCCGGATGTACGCCACTTGTGTGTGTCCGGACGTCCGCCGCTTGCGTGTGTCCGGATGTACGCCACTTGTGTGTGTCCGGACGTCCGCCGCTTGCGTGTGTCCGGATGTACGCCACTTGTGTGTGTCCGGACGTCCGCCGCTTGCGTGTGTCCGGATGTACGCCACTTGTGTGTGTCCGGACGTCCGCCAATTGCGTGTGTCCGGATGTACGCCACTTGTGTGTGTCCGGACGTCCGCCGCTTGCGTGTGTCCGGATGTACGCTACTTGTGGGTGTCCGGACGTCCGCCAATTGTGTGTGTGTCCGGATGTACGCCACTTGTGTGTGTCCGAACGACCGCCAATTGTGTGTGTGTCCGGATGTACGCCACTTGTGTGTTCGGATGTACACTACTTATGTGTGCCTGAACGTCCGCCAATTGTGTGTGTGTCCGGATGTACGCCACTTGTGTGTTCGGATGTACACTACTTGTGTGTGTCCGAACGACCGCCAATTGTGTGTGTGTCCGGATGTACGCCACTTGTGTGTTCGGATGTACACTGCTTGTGTGTGCCTGAACGTCCGCCAATTGTGTGCCCTGACGTCCGTCATTTATATGTGTCCGACATTACAACCAAGCTGCTCCGAACAACTCGGATGTAATGCGTCAGTGCGGACGCTAAGCACGTTCGTAGTGTTTAAAATCGTAGGGCGCTTAGTGTGGGGTGACACGTTTGGTGCCTTTTAAATTTTTGGCAACGTAAGCGAATTTCCGCCAAGTTAAATTTATACATCGTTTTTCAACTCACGTGAGTGGTTCTAGACGTATGGTTCTGATTTGCCTTCCATTTACTTGCATAGCCTGTCACAGACTGGCACCAGATGTGCCTATTTGTTTCGCAGTGACATGTGCCAACATACGCGAACTTCAATAGGTGAATTTGCTAGTCAAGGTACTTCCAGTTAGGAGCGAAAAAGAATAATGTAATATGTAATATGCCAGTGTTAGTTGCTTATCAACCCTCCTCTCCTCCGGCGCAATAGAGTCGAAGCAGCTGTCGCGCCCAAAAATCCTAACTGCACACACACACACACACACACACACACACACACACACACACACACACACACACACACACACACACACACATACGTGTAAGGCGTGCAAAGCGAGGACTGTGACTCGTCACCGACTATCGAGGACCATATGAAGGCACCAGTTGACAAGGCTCAGACTTCGAATGGTACTAGTCGTGCATGTCTAGTCATGCTCTGTCTATAGAGTTACGGAGAAAAATATCATGACAGGCCATCAGAGCGAAACTGAATACCGAGGACCGATGCGATAACCGAGGACCGATTTCGCACGGGCGCAACCAGGGGGTGCAACTGCGGGCGTTTGCTCCTTTCCTCGCTCAAAGCGTTTTTCAAGCGAAGGCGCCTCTCAGAGTAGAAAAGGCACCTCATCCAGGGAAATAGTGACACATCCGGAGAAATGGTGAGCCTCCAGAAAGAAAATACTCGAATAATCAAATTCCCTTCATCCGCCCCTGTCGGTGTGTGAACTGTGCGGACGTGCTGTGAATATCGAGGACCGTGTGTGAAGGGTTCCTACCATCCACCACATGCGAGGACCGCTTTATACCCATCCACGTTGTCTTCTCAAACGCCCTGTGCGGTATCGACGCTGATCACAGCCACAAGTATATGATAATGAGTCTGGCACCTGGCATCAAGCAGCAAGACGTAGCTTGACATCCGCTAGGAAGCAACGTATATTTCCTGGTGACGTCGACTATTTCCATTGTAACTTAATTTCGGTAATTCGAAGTCAAGATCACGGAGCATCATGAAATTGTGTTGAACATCAGATGCTCCTTAGTCCGACCGTACTGAAATACTGTAATAATGTTGTTTGAAATACAATGTGTTCTCCTTAATTTTCCGCTGCTACTAAGCTTGCGCAGTAGTGGAGAGCGGCAAGGGGAAGCATTCCATAATATATACAATGACTCTCAATCCATTCTTCAAACCCGAATGCATCGGACACAATGTGAAAGCATGCGATATGACAAGATAAAGGCTCATCTTCCCTCACCCGTCTCCCATTTCACCTTGAAGCACGTTAAGCTCTACGTCAAGTTTGGAGGACTATCGAGCGCCTCCTTCCGGGCGCAGGGGAACCGACTGTACAAATGCTGGTGGCGCCTTTGCCGAATCCCCTGCTGCGGGAATTAACAAACAAACAATGGTAAGGAACGGCAACGAAAACAGCACGCAGTAATCTGGAACTTTAGCAACTTTTATCATAAAATGACCTTTTGGGATCATTGCAAGGATTTTTTCTCGCCGCCAACATAATGCGATACTCTGTCCTGCTGAGTATCGTGGAAGCTGACTGGACCGGTGCTGATGGTGTCCCTGATGAGCCGTCCCTACTTAACACCGTTGGAGCTGGCCGAACTGTGATGGTGGCGTCTCTGTCGAGCGGTCCTTGCTGACTACTGCGGGAGCTGACTGGACAGGTTCTGGTAGCGTCCCTGCCGAGCCTGAATGCTGTTAGAGTAGCGAACCAGTACTGGCGGTGTCACTGCTGAGTCACCTCTACTGAGTACCGGTGGAGTCGACCGATCGATGCTAGTTGCATAAGGACCGAACGGTTCCTACTACGTAACGGGGAAGCTGATCTGACCAGTGTTGGTGGCATCCCTGCTGAGCAACGCCTGCTGAGTGTGGGAGTGCTGGCCGGCGACGCTGGTGGCGTACAAACCATGCGGCCCCTACTATGCACCGTGGGAGCTGGTCCTGGTGGGGTACGCGCCGAGCGGTTCCTACTGAGTGCCGTGGGAGCTGACTAGGCCAGTGCTGGTGGCGTTTCTCTCGAACCGCCACTACTGGGTACTGGGGGAGCTGACCGGACCGGTGTTGGTGGCGTCTCTGCTGAGCGGCCTTACTGAGCACAGGTGGAGCTGATCGGCCGATGTTGGTCATGCCGATGATAGTAGTGTCCTACTATTTCTGTGGTATCGCTGTAGTGTAATGGTCATGGTAGGACGGTTCCAGATGTGGAGCGAAACGCCGAGTTCGCGTGTGAACATCAGTTTGTTTTTTTGGCGTCTGAATCGTACTGCATGTCGTTAACCGCTAAGAGTAAGTAGCCCTGTGGACCACTTGGAATAGTGTTTGTCTGTTGCGGTGTTATTTAATGCGGGATATTCACCACCAGATTTCAAATACGTCTGGATTCGTAGTTGTTAATGCGGAAATCGAATCGAGTTTTGCCGAACTTTAGCAATATTTGCTGGATTTTCACTTATTCGTCTTTGAGAAGCATTGCAGTCAATTTTATAAAAAGTCCGGTTCGAACAATCTTTGAAACAAAACTTGGCATCCTGTGCGGTTTCAGTCTGCTATTTTCTTTGTCTTTCGGCGCTAGGTGCGTCAAGATGGCTAAAACTAGGCTGAGGTTCGTCTATTTGTGCAGAATTTCAGATAGTGTTCAAAACATAACAATAGTGATACACATGCGCAGAAATGAAAATGCCCTGCACGCCTTATTCGCGATGCTAACACCACAGGAAATAAAATATCTATCACTTTCTAGTTCCCTCTGAATGTAAAATGAATAGCGATTCAAAACACGATGTTCATGTGGACGCCATCAGTCATGGCATCTCTCCCCAAATACGTGTTTCACGAAACAGAATATACATTCCGTGTTGAGGTTAGCATATTGTTGCGCGATAAATATCTTGTGTAGTCTTATCATGTCTCATCAGAAAGGGTCATTATAACATAGTGATCATAATGGTCATATGTTCACGATCATTATGTTCTTGAAAGTTCAATATTTGCAAGCGAGGATATGGGAATCCCAACTTCGTCTCGATACTATACAAGAAGAGTGAATACGTGGATTATAGATACAGGTGTGAAAACGAAAGCTATTTATATAAAAATTGAAATCGGGTACAACTTCAGCTATGCTATTTGTTTCTTGGTTTCTAGTATATCATTGGACCGATCAGTATTGGTAACCTATTGGTGTGACATAATGCTGCTTCAGGTATCGTCGCATCCTCTCCGCTGGTGCCAATCGATTGCTGCTCACATGACGAGCAATAAGGGGCGTACTGCTAGACTGTGGGCTACGCCAACGGAGAGAGTTGGAAATATCGGAACACAACAGTCAGGTTTTGAGGTTGATTCAAATTAGTCAGGTCCTGCAACGAGCCGGCGACTCGTAATGCGGGGCTTAGAGTTACAAGCACGGTGTGATGGCTGAAGCAAGACTATTGAAATTATGGATGCGTTAGGCATGCGGCCGAGCCAGGTGGTGAATCTGCGAGCTCGGGAACGGATCCAGAAGCCTGGCGGGATGAACTTTCACAACAAATCTCCGATTTATTTTCCTTTAAAAATTATTCGATTTTTTAACCGCTGATATTCCTAAGATTTGTTTGATACCATATTTATCATATATAATGTTGCTAGACTTCGAGAAAATACAATCTTATTGCACAATATAGGAAATAATCGGTTCCTAGAGGAGAGGGGGAGTGGCGGAATGCCTGCAAACACGAGTCCATGGCTATTCAGGGCGCTCGCAATACCCATGGATCTGATATAACTATGACTAAATAAGCGTGTGTCCTTGTTAGCACTTCATTTACTCTCCTGCACCATAAACATTCACAGAGCATGGGAGGATATAGGGAATAAGCATAGGAGCATGTGTGAAATGTGAAATGTGCCCCTTTGGCTGGATAGGCCAGAAGGCTCGAGTGCACTCCTTCCCCTGCCGCTCGACTGATTTTTCATTCGTCAAGGACTACGAGGGATAGACGCCTCTAAGAGGAATACTTGGAGACGAAAAAGCACCCTTCATTGTGCTCCGGTATACTCCACACCTTTCGCTTTACGAATTTTTCTGCCGAAGCGCCCCGCCGACCAATATGTCCCTCCCGAAGGAAATTTAGGAATTTAAACCTGAATGTTTTGTTTTTTTTTCAACGTGGAGCGTGTGGAGAATTATGTGCATGACTCGTTGGTTGGGAAATATGCTGGGGGATAGGTGTCAATTTACAGACAGGTATGTAACTGCCGAAGAGTGTTGAATATGGGTCTGATAAGGAAACAAGGGTTTGGAAGTGTTATCATGCATAGCATGTCATATACTTCGGACGATATTTAGTGAAGCACTTGCGTCCATTTATCCAGAACTCAGCCAGACCCTTCTTTCTAGTGTTTATTCTCAGGTTTCCATTTAACTGGGATGCAAGCGGGCAAGACCGTCGTATTTTCAAATTAGACAGCCAGAACCTGACTGGTTTTCCTCACTGATTCCCAATTAAATCTCAACACATTGCAACCTGGGTTGCCAACAAGCACTTAAGCACAAATGTCAAGGAATTATTTCCCCTAATGTGACACTTATTTCCCCGGACCATTGTTACATGCTACATAAAGTGCTACAAACCAACCTAGCATACACCAGCAGATAGTTGATCGCATCAATTAGGATGAACTATCAATCATCTTTGTCAGCAACTATCCATTCCATCACCATCACCATCCCATTCTCACGCTTCACACCATCACCATCACCATCGTTTAGCACAATCGGGTCAACTATCAGTAGGTCCATGTAAGGTTAATAATTTACGCATAGGTGTAGGTTAGGTTACATCAGCTTACAACACGTGCAATATACCTTCAATAAGGAGCTGAGGAAATGAGTGCTACTGTAGGAGAAATAGATGTTCAGCAAGCGGCTTTAAGTACTGAGAGGAAATATGGACCAGGAAATGAATGCAAAGGCCCCCTGAAGACATAAGCGCGTATAAATAGCATCAACTATTCTGATAAACGTTGCCCCCATTTTATTATGTGTTGACGGTCAATCGTGGAAGTAGTTTACCTCCGGTATGCTTCTAGGTTGGTGCTTACACACCAGAAAGCTGACTTCTAATGATGCAGGATCACTTTCTATTCGGGTCCTATACCTATCCTGCTTATACAGTATTGGTTTTACCTCATGTAGACCTGGCACTTAAACCTACTCGTCAAGCACTTCTTTTTCGCACTGCATCAGATGTTTCCCTCAGTTGAAGATTTATGAAATGTACCATAAACTAACCAAATAAAATATCAACGTTTAGATTGCATCCTCTTAAACTCTTGGATAATTGATCGTATCTGCCAAAATTTAGTCAATATATCTGAGGACACTTGAGAAAAAAAAATTATGCAAACTGGCGGATCCAAGGACGGGCAAGGGAGCCATGTTCCTCGTCCAAGGAGGCCGATTTTGCCTAGCTTTTGCAGTCAGTAAAATATCATATTCTTCAAGTCTAATAACATTTCATGACATAAGTATTGCCTTAAGCAGATCCGACTACTGTATCCGGTTAAAATCCGATGGCTGTTTGGAAACTGGAGGAACGTTTTTGAATTTAGCCCCAAGCTTGGCTTTCGGATCCGCCTCTGGCTCTACATGTGATTAAAGTGCTGCATCAGTGAAATATAAATGACAGAAACCTGCGAATATAGTTAGATTAAGTGAAAAGATGAGCCAATTGTCAATTTACCACAAAATGTTTTGTGGGGGTGGATTTATTGATCAGAGCTAGGCATGGAGATGGAGCCAGGTCATTGACCTCATCAAAGCAGAAACCATAGTAAGATGAATGAAGCCAAGACTGCATCTGAAGCTGAACAGCTAAAGCAAACCTAGATGGTGCCACATTCATGCCTTCAAAGACCAAACCAAAAAGAGGCTAGAGCCAACAGTTGAAAACGTTAGTTAAATAATGCGAAGGGTTGATTCCAAAAGATCGGAACTAAATCCAAAGCCACGAATATAAAAGCTAGAAAGTCGAAGTTGTTTGTATGAAAGCGAAAATAAGGCAAAGGCATTGCACCTTTTTGTGGTTAGGGGTGGGGTGGAAATTCGAGGCAGAATCCATCATCATTGGTGATCAAGTCTGGGGGAGGGGGGCGATGTCATGCTCCTCCATAAAAAACAGCTAGTTATCTGGAGTAAAATTATCTTGAAATTGAAGTCGAAATCATCTGAAGGATGTAATTTTACGTGGCAATGGGCACATAAATAGGTATTAGAACATTGCATCCTCATTTTCGTTACTTCAAGCAGGGTATCTCATCCATGAAGACATTTTGCCGGTAGTTTTCCTCAAACGAAATCCTAAATCATGGCCTGATCCTGGGTTGTGAGGCATGCCCACATGTATATTTGTAGGTAACAACGTGCTGTGTATGCGCAATCTTTTTCTACATTAGCCATTGTCAAAAGCTGTAGTCTGTCGATATGGTAATTGAATTTAGCCCCTAATGTGAAGAATATATTAATTTCAGTAAACAAGTGAACTGACCCGCTTGCAAATTCTTGCGAAATTAAGCCTTCGGTGAGCGTGTTGTAGTGCAGCATGTAATGTCCTTTCCCGCCAGCTACCAATTTGAAAGAAAGGCAAAGATTTTGCCAGCGCATCTTTTTACTGGAAAAGTAGTTTATTTGTTGTCAGGGCATCTGTCCATCAGCGCATATTTTACTCATCAAGCATTCTAAGCAGCTACAAGGCATCTCTTACATATACAAGGAAGCAGCTTTCTTCCATAATTGCATTCCAATGTGGCACAGCCAGAATTCTATTTGCGAGATATCATGCAGATCAGGATGGGTTCCCCATACTGGGATCCCCAAAACAAAGGCACATTCATCAGGATTCATTGTATCTCAGTGGGCAACCTACGAAGGCAGTTCTGTCTTCTCATCCATAGAAAGGAACTCAAAGTGAATTATGTCATAAATTGATTCGCAGGACATGCAATAACTAGAAGAGTTGTTGTCACGTATCTTATTAAGCAATCCTACTTGTTAACACTTATTTTACTGGCCCTGCAACCTTAACACTCGCACGTCCGACGGTCCGCACCAACTTCGCCGATCCGCTCAGGTCCGCCGATCTGCTTTTTTTTTCACTCAGGTCAATACTCGGGTCACTGGGTCATCATAGGTCAATTTCGACGAGATCGGGTGGGACACTCAGATATTGACACATATTATCAGGACCTGTAACAAATAGAAACAAACGGCGAACGTTATTCGATTCACAGAGAACAATCGAGGCGCCAACTACGTGTCCAAGCAGGGATACTTCTTACTCCGTAACTATGACCTCAGGCCAAGGTCATGAAGTAGCCTAGGGAGGGTATGTAATGTATCAATCGACACGTCTTGACGATACAAGCACAATGGCGGTAATTTGAGCCTTCTAACTCAATGCACTTAGATATAATGCACAGCAATGTGCTAGTAATCTCAGGTGACCTCAGATGACCTTGGTGAGGTAATTGAGCACAAATATCAGCGGTAACATTAAGCATAGCTGCCAACTACACGCCAGAACCGTTGTGAGGTCATTCCGAGAGCAAATATGTAACCAGGAAACATTAGTATATTTTACCATAGCCCTATGGTAGGGGAACCGATTGCCGCGACCTGACCTCAGGTCAATGCCACGAAAAAAACGACATATATTATGGTCCCTGATGAGATCATGACGTGATATAAGTTTGAAATCAATCGCCCAATTATTGTGGAAGTTATGCCACCTAGAACTCCAAGGGATGTTGGGTCACTACGCCTCACCTGATGACCTGACCTGAGATGACCCAAGGTTAAAAATGTATGAGGATATGCGGAAAAGACGAATGAGCAACCATGGGAGGTTTGACCTTGCTAGCCCGATTAGGATGGCGGCAAATTAGGATACCCCGCAGGGGGCTGATATCTGCCCCCCGGACCTGCGCCTCTTAAATATTGATGGGTCACTTGTATAGTAGGATGGCGTGGCTCACCACCGATCCCCCATATGTTGAAGCCTATTGAATAAAGTATCAGTAGATTGAGGTTTGTTTGATAATCTACATTGCTCGGCTATTGTATGTGTTTAATATTTTATATGTACATAAGCCGTTTCCAAGGTTAAGGCGTATTCACATCATTGTGACCTGATGTGTTCACGAGACATGTTTTACACACATTTTACCCACATAAAACAGAACAAAAGAGGGTAGGATAGTTGAGGTTGTGTCAGGGTATGTTTTTAAGAGGGAACGTTTATAGAGAAACCTTAATTCTTCCATTTATTCTTATGACGAAGGTTCAGATGAGTTGCGTTAAGTTATATTTTAATTCCAAAATTGTTACTTTCGAGTTTTACTTTTGATTATATTTAATCTAAAAGCAGGCTACCAACTGCTTGCAAGCTGAAAAGAAAACATTTCAAACAGAAATAATTGGTCACATTCTCTTAGTCACTTCCATAACTATAGTACTGAAACACTTTCCCACAAATCTGACCAGCACGTTGAATCACATTTACGAGATCACTCTAAGGTTAGCTGTACATATTTCAAATTTTAGGACTCACATTTTTTATAGTAACGAATCCAGCCAGCAGCAAAAATCACGAAGTTGGAGCCTGAGGCAGACAGTCACAACGCCGAGGACATAATTGTAACGAAAAGTAAAAACCCAAATGTGTGGCTCAAGTCAGTGTAAAAATATCAGCTTCATGAAGCCAAAGGCAGCTTCGTCCAGTGTCTGATATGGGACCTATGTTAACCCGCGCCGTCTCGGGGGGGTCCTCAACCCCCTCAGGTTTTTCGCGGATTGAACGAATGGCGCGCAACAGCGCACCAAAATTTGGCACACCTTTTCCCACATCAATATCTCATGCTGTTTAAAAATTTTGAAGTCAGGTCATCTAGGGTCAACGAGTTAGTCAAGGTCAAGTGAAGTCACCTCCAAAAATGTTCAACCATTCATCACGCTTTAACGGATACAGATATTCTAATGGCATTTTCAGCATTTGCCTATCCTTAGGGATACAACAAAACGTACGAGAGGAATTTTTCATTTCTCCGTCTTTTACTACATATTAATGTTGCATATTTGCCAATTAGAGTTCAAATCGATGATTCTGTCTAAAGTAAGCATTTTTTATCAGAGACATGTGTAGAGCAGACCGAGAAACGTTGTTGACTTCCAACAACGTTTATCGGTCTGCTCTACCTATTACAAAAAGAAATGCAAAGAAAACTTGAACTTAAAATTTTGTAATTAAGAAAAGAAGAAATTTTTATTTTGGAGGGCCAAACAAATATATGGTCCGGGTCGATTTCGCTGTCCTTTTCTGATTCCAAATATTTTTTCCTCAAATATCCCCGAAATGAAGTCCCCAGAGCCAAAAACATAATGTAAGTCTTGAAAAGCCGTGAAAATGTAGCCCATCTAGTGACGTTATTTTGGGGAGAAATTGTACTATTCGGGGTGGATCCGGGCTCTGCATGCCGAGCGCTTTACGATGACACCTCTTTCGTTTTCGTGTGACGCTTAGTTTGGATTTTAGATGGGGTTACTACCCCCCCCCGATGCGGGGTGTGAGTATCTGATCGGAGACGGAACGGGTTAAGCAGACTCTGTGATGTGTGTTGACAGATCTAGGGGTTACTGGGATGCCAAATATTCAAAACCACAATGCCCTGCCCTGACTTCACCACCCAAAATGGTACATTATGTCTGGTTATCGCAACATGGGCTGGATCAGGGGGAAATGTGCATTTCTGTAATTACTGTTGCCACACAACTTAGACGCATGCTCCATTTAATATGGTAACTGTGGTGGAATGTCCTCTTGGTGATACATAGCTTTAATTTGGAAAGCAACATTTGTGGACCTAAATGAAGCGCAGTTGTTCCTTATGCTATTCTGTAGTAGGTCCTCACTATTGTGTGGAAGCGCCAGGATGGATGGGTTCCGGATGCTCCATGAATTCCTGAAATATACAGGCCTTTCCTCGAAGCACTTGTGGATCCACCCAGTCGGTTTAGAGGGCTGTGACTTCTGATAAATCTTTTATCTTAAAATTCCTCCAATATTATGGGTGACGTAAACAAGCATCAGAAGGACATTGTTCAGGGAAAGAACCAAAGTCGCATCAGTAGAAAATAGATCATTCGGGGGTACATTGGAGTGACATGGTTGGCCCCACGGGTCCACCATGTCTGGGAGTATTTTATGATACGTAAAAATTAACATAAATTACCAGAATTAGATCCGAGGGGCTGATGAAGCCCAAGGTCGGTTTCCACCAACTAGGTTAATTTTCCATTACTGCCAGTGAGAGAACATTTCATGGTGCTGACCTGAAGGACACAACTTAACAATTATTACTATTGATGAACTTAAGGACAGAATACATGAAGGAAATTGGAGAACTCACATCGGGTGGGGGTCCACCCAATGGGGTTCCATGCTACACGGTGGCATAATGGGGCATGTCAGCTCTAACAGGCGCCCTCCCCAGATGTATGCAAAGCACGCACATGGCCGGCTCCCCGAGCTGGAAGTAGAGGAGTTTCCCACCCTCGCCCCTGGTTAAGTCATCTTAAATATGATCTGCTTTGAAGCCGATTCAGAAATGCACTGTCATTCGTCGCATGCTAAACTTAAAAATCATTAGTGGCTCCAATTCTATCGAACATAAATGCACCTGACATCATACGAGTAGATGCTATCATTTTCATGGCAAATCTTACTTGATACCCGTAATTTTGGAAGCAGAGATCTCAAAGTTGCAATCCTCTTTCTATATGTATAATTTAGGGAATAGAAGACACTTTTTGAGAAAAAAACCCACCTCCAAACACTGAGCATTCCCAGCATACATTACCAGCATTAAACACTCAGCACCACCTAAGACAGCAAAACAGACCCACCCACAATGCAGTTCCAAATATGTCATCAGCTGTTGATAGTGCTGCAGGATACGTATCAATATATGCTCTACTTCTAGTAAAGTAAGATGTTTTATAATTATAAAGAGTGAAAATAGACATATAATACAGGTAAGATTTCTTCATGCACTCAATTCGACATCTTTCCACAGCAGTATCACCCACGTATGTAAAATAAACCATCCACCACTATTCAGCGAGTGCCGGAGGTTCCATCGGTTTTTCTCACACACGGTTTGACGCGTCGTTTCGCAAACACACTTTTACACTCCTGTCACACACAATCACATGTTTCGCGAAAATGTAGGACCATCATGAAACTTCGTTACGTGACTTAGACGACGATAAGAATCGCCTCTAACTAGTGAAAAAATAGCGAGGACCGGAATTGGTACTGTCTTTTCACCTCCGGTACTCGGTTGTTCGGGTGTACTCAAATTTGGTCCTCGTTTTACACGCCTTACAAGTGCACACAAACACACACACACACACACACACACACACACACACACACACACACACACACACACACACACACACACACACACACACACACACACACACACACACACACACACACACACACACACACACACACACACACACACACACACACACACACACACACACACACACACACACAATGCACATTCACTCCCCTCCGCTCACACCCACCCACACACAAGAAGCCAATACGCAAAAATTCAACTTGAGAAAGAGTTGACATGAGCGGATATGCTCGTGAATGTCACTACACCATTCCAGAGCCCAAA
>JAOTOL010001549.1:95000-240000 GCA_034440575.1 Imbricaverruca yamaguchii | reverse complement strand
CTGTCGGTCTGTCTGTCGGTCTGTCTGTCGGTCTGTCTGTCGGTCTGTCTGTCGGTCTGTCTGTCGGTCTGTCTGTCGTTCCGGCCACTCACCTCTGTCTGTCGGTCTGTCTGTCGTTCCGGCCACTCACCTCTGTCTGTCGGTCTGTCTGTCGTTCCGGCCACTCACCTCTGTCTGTCGGTCTGTCTGTCGGTCTGTCTGTCGTTCCGGCCACTCACCTCTGTGTGTCGGTCCGCTTCAGACGGCGATCGGCCACCTTTGCCTGCCAGTGCAGCGGCGCGAGCTGGCACGCACGCTGTGTCAGCTGATCGCCATGACGGCCGAGATGGTGCAGGGCTCCCAGGACCTGCAGTTCACTGCGCTGACGCTCATGAACCGCGCTGTCGACGAGACGGTCACGCGCGCCACGTCCGTCGTCGTCGCCGACGCCGAGAGTCAACGGTGAGTCGTCGAGGGTCGGCGGTGAGTGGTCTGGAGCTCGCTGCAAGTCATGTGTGTGCCTCTAATCTTCCTATGTTCCTCCCTATCTCACTCTCTTGTTGTTGCTGTTGCTGTTGCTCTTGCTTTGTCCCTTGCTCTTGCTTTTACTCTTGCGCTTGCTCTTGCTTTTTCTCTGCCCCGATCATTTTATATATATGTATGCGCTTCATCTGTCCGTTGTGTGCTGCCCGCTGCGGCGAGCAACGAAAATATTCCCAAATTCAAACATAGCCGCATGGAACGACTCAAGAGCGACTAAGATATGTGCTAGTTCTAAAGTGATGAATCGTTTGCTGACTAACATGCCAGCGCTCAAAATCGTTAGGCGTGCAATATTCCATGGAATTTAAAAGCACCCTTAAGACCAACCAGGAACTGATTCTGATGGCAACGGAGCATATCAGAGCTCCATGCACGTGTCAAATTAGCATGCGCTTCTGTGGGAGTAGCTCTGCTTTGCGTGCGTTCATCGTGTGAATATATCAGCTGGAATACCTGTGTATGGAGATCACACGCACCAGATCAGACGGTCAGAGGTTCACACAAGGAAGACGGCCACAGGAAGAAGACGGCCACAGGAGGAAGACGGCCACAGGAGGAGGACGGCCACAGGAGGAAGACGGCCACAGGAGGAAGACGGCCACAGGAGGAGGGACGGCCACAGGAGGAAGACGGCCACAGGAGGAAGACGGCCACAGGGTGAAGACGGCCACAGGAGGAAGACAGACACAGGAGGAGGACGGCCACAGGAGGAAGAAGGCCACAGGAGGAGGACAGCCACAGGAGGAAGACGGCCACAAGAGGAAGACCGCCAGGGACGAGGAGACAGGCGGATCTTCTGTAGGGAAGCTGCTGGCAAGTGATCGTGCATAAGAACGATGCCAGCAGGCAAGAAGTGCAGCATGTCAAGAAGCTAGAAGAAAGAAAATACTGAACCGAGAAGAGCACCAGGCACTCTCGACGAGCACGTCCGAGACTCGAGACGGAAAGCTTTCTCACCACATCCCCAGCCTCTCTCTGTCTCCCAGCTAACCTCCTCCACCCCACCGGAGAATACCTAACGGTGACGAATCCACTTCCCTGGGTCATGGCGGTTGGAACAAGGACCAAAGAGCGAAAGCTGGGTCCACGAGTGCAACAGATCCATTCTTTAGGAACGACGGTCACCTTGCTAGTGGGACGGGATCACCCCAGCCACCATGTCACTCACAGTTTCGTCAAGCGTCCACTCTGCACACGTCACCTCCCTGGCAGGCGCATACACTGACCCACAGCGCGTCATCACACGTGAGTCGTCGTTCACACTCGAGCACACACTTCGCCACACCCCAACACACCATACGTCACCATCACTCGCCACACTACCCACATCATCGTCCGCATTCGGAGACACTGCTGTTCACAAACGCATTCAGCAACTATTCGCTGCTCGTTCACACTACACCACACGCTCAACACCACCTGGGAATGCATCCATGTCCCAGAGCTGGACAAGATCAACCTCGCGAACGTGCCAGCCCTCGTCAAGGTAGCAGCATACTTCCACCACATCAAACGGGAGCCTTGTCCTACACACTTTGCATCATTGGCCTCCAACGCACACCAGTTCTCGTCACACATGCACATACACAGTAAACAGTTCGAAGCACGTCGCTACACACCTCGTCTCCTGTGCTGCCACCGTTGTGGGCGGTATGGCCACGGCGAATGTGCCTGCACGTCGACTGAACCACGCTGCGACCGGCACGCGGTGCACCACTCATCCACCGACTGCACATCGACCGAAAGGCTATGTGCAGTCTCCGATGGGTCGCACTCCACCTCTGACCCCGACTGCCCAAAGTGGGCAGTCGAGCGGGAGATGTGCCGGTATGTGCCGGTAATGTGCCGGTATGTGCCGGTAATGTGCCGATATGTACCGGTATATTCCGGTATGTGCCGGTGTGTATCGGTATGTACCGGTGTGTGCCAGTATGTACCGGTATATGCCGGTACGTGACGGTGTGTGCCGGTATGTGCCGGTATGTGCCGGTGTGTGCCGGTATGTGTCGGTATGTGCCGGTGTGTGCTGGTATTTGTCGGTATGTGTCGGTATGTGCCGGTATGTGCCGGTGTGTGCCGGTATGTGCCGGTGTGTGCCGGTATGTGTCGGTATGTGTCGGTGTGTGTCGGTATGTGTCGGTATGTGCCGGTGTGTACTGTTTTTTTGCGGTATGTGTCGGTATGTGCCGGTATGCGCCGGTGTGTGCCGGTATGTGCCGGTGTGTGCCGGTATATGCCGGTATGTGCCGGTGTGTACCGGTATGTACCGGTGTGTGCCAGTATGTACCGGTATATACCGGTACGTGCCGGTATGTGCCGGTATGTGTCGATATGTGCCGGTGTCTGCGGTATATGCCGGTACGTGCCGGTGTGTGCCGGTATGTGTCGGTATGTGCCGGTGTGTGCTGGTATGTGTCGGTATGAGCCGGTATGTGCCGGTATGCAGCTACAGTGTGTGCTGCACACCACCGCAAGGTAACGCCTGCGCTTCACAAAGCGTCCCACTAAGCACCACCCACAACCCGGCACAGTTACGCAGCTCCGCTCCCATCGGCCTCAAAACCAAACTGCAGGCCGCCATCTCACCGTCCCGGCCGTCTTGTCACGCCACCGTTAGCCGGCTCCCGAAGCTCTGCCCACCTCCCGCCAATACGCACCACCATTATCGACAGCACCCTCCCTACCACACCCAAGTCCTCCCCATGCCACCTCACTCCAGACCCGGCGCCCCCCCCCCCCCTACAGACCCGATCTCGTTCCTCTCCCGCTCCACCTCATTCCCATCCCGTAGAGAACCTGGTCATACCCTTCGCCACCCTGCCAGCAACCAGCCTGCGACCATCTAATCACTATAATGCCTTCCCAACACAACTCCCTCCTACAGGCTCCCACCTTCTGCTCCACCCACCCTAAACAACAGCCAAATCCCAAGGTCACCATGCCAATGCAGTCTACAGACAACTCTGCGACCGCCGCCGCACAGTCAACCTGCAAACAAGCGGTCACCGCTTCCTGTCAAACCGACCCTCCCACCACTTCCTGATCTATCCCCAGACCTCCCCAGAAACACGCCTGGTGCCTCCACTTGGGCCGACTGCATCATCCCTGCACAACGCGATGACCGCGCCGTCGTGATGCCGCCCGATCCTCCAAAGTCCGCATAACCAGAGCTCGACAGCCGGTCCTGTCCGACTCGGCACACAGCACCCCCACAATCCGCCGTATCCGGACCTTCCCTGTCCACCGATTCACCCCCAAAGAGTTGCACTGCCAGATACTAACACGCTCGGCAATATGTCTCCTCCTCCAGTGGAATATCGGTGGCATGACGACGAAATTTATATTATGAATCCTACCGAAAATACCATTACTAGCCGCGCTCCAAGAATTCCACTTTCGTAATTGAGATTCAATCTGGAACAAAATCCCGGACTACACCAGGCATGTAGGCAACATCAACGGGCCCAACCTGGATATGGGGCGCAGCCGTCCTCCTTGCCAACAGCGTTCCCCACCGACGAGTTAAGTTAAATACTCCCTAAACTGCGCTGCAGTCAGCCTCGAAATCGTCCATTGGCAAAAGAACTGTCGTATCACTATAGTGTACAAGAAACAGGCAACTTCACTTCACATCAACGGCAAAGCCACCGAGCAAGTGAAAAGCTTGAAGTTCTTGGGAATACATTCAGACAAAAACCCTAGCTTCAGCACACAATGCACTCTCAGACAGATGTGCGAAGCACGTCAACCTACTCCATGCGCTAGCAGGCACAGATTGGGATGAAAACAGGAAAAAAACACTCTACAAGGGAATAATACGATCTATCCTAGAATACAAAAGCATCATCTTCGCTACCATTCCGTCAACACTGAGCAAAACAAGAATAGAAGCCATCCAAAACAATTGCACCACGGCAGTCTCATGAGCCCTCAACGCCGCACCGATAGACAATCTTCGAAGAGACTCAGACATGCCTCCCCTACCATTCAGGAGGACCTAACAGCTGTGCCGCTACCATATTTACATCGAATTCATTGAAAATCACTCGGTACAGCGATGCATTCGACCTGACAGGTAGGACAGGAGCCAATTTGGGCGTAAACTCCCGCCATTCAGTGTCCAAATCGCCGCGGCTCTTTCAGATGTTAAACTCACAATGCCAACCATTGCAGATCGACCGTCCACTAGGTCATTCTGGATTCACAGTCAACAAAAAGTCGAGTAGTTGTTCTCGGAAAAGAAATCAGATATCACATCGGCGGAAATATTGGCATGAAGATGTTAATAAGATATCAAACCCGCCGATCCCAACAATCACAAAACACTTGCTTTCACAGACGGGTCAAAACACGAGGTCAAGATACGCATCGGCATCACTTGACTGGACCTTAGGCTTTTCAGACGCCTACAGGAAAATTTTCCATCTACACCGCAGAAGTACTAGCCATGCTGGCCGTTATCTTCATTCTGAAAAAAACGTAAAACAACAAGTGCAGTAATTTGTTCAGAATCCAAAGCAGTCCTTCAGTCAATTAGTAACAAAAACAACTGCCCACATCGGGTCATCGATCGAATCTAACAAGCCGTGGTCCGCACCGTAAACAACTTCTCTTTCCTTTGGATTCTAGGCCACGTGAACATTCCAGGAAACGCGCAGACAGATGGGCCGACAAAGCAAGCCTTAGCATTGAACACTTATCCCAACATGGAATATTCGGTAGACAATTGCAAAACACTCCTACAACGTCACATACATAAGCATCGCTAGAGCACACGGACACAATACAACTCTACGCCTCATCGCTTCAACCATACGTTCAACATCTAACCAACGCTAGGCACATTGAACACATCAAACCAATCGCACCGTCAAAAAGAAGCCATCCTTACTAAACATAAAACTGGTTGCCTCAACTAGAGGATGATCATTAAAATAAACACATCACTGGACATGCAACACCACGTTAAGCATTGACCCTATTTTGCTTTTGACCCTCAAAATCATCCACTCAAGACTTTCCCCCCCCCCCCAAAGAAAATATATATTGCATCACCCTCTCGCTTCCATCGCTTTTGAGTGGCAAGCACCAAAAACTCCTTAAATTATTAATTGGCTATATGTACGTCACCAAACTATCTGGAGCATTGTAGGTACCAAACTACCAACACTCGGTCTATCATGGACTGCATGCATGCGTAACCACTCATAGCAGTTGCGTGAATAGGCGCCCATGAATTTCCTCGAAAGGCACTCATGAGCCAAATCGCATTACCATTCGAATTAACTGGCTTCATAACGGCTGCCGTCAGAACGTAGATGAGCCGACTTGCCCCACAAATGAGCATAACATATAACGGTCATCCAGAGGTACATACTATCGGGCGTAGATAAACGGAATTATAAAACGCTGTACTATCAGCTCTCTATCTACTAAGTATTAACACGCGACAGCCGACGTGAGAGGTGGTGTGGGAAATTTCGTTCTTTTCCACAGCAAGCTAATACCAGCATCCTGACAAAATCAGCTTGCTCCCCCCCCCTCAAAAAAAAAATTTGCAAAGCAAACGTTAGTACCTTAAGGGAGTAAAGTAAGTTAAGCTTAATTGAAACCGTCCATGCTGTCTGGCGTCCATGCCCCTCAGAGCAATCCCCCTCCCGCAGCAATTTATCGTCACACGTACTACAGCGTAAAACTCCTTCAATTTAAATGTACACTTGCTTTGTCCTTTCTGCAAGACCTACTGACTTCATAGGCAGTGCAAACTACCTGTGTGGTTTGGTACGCATAAAAAAAACACTTCTCCCCACCCCGCCCCCACCCTCACCCTTACCTCATCCGGATGTATCAGTCACCTAGCCATTCAATTCCTACAAAACCGCTGCAGCCAATGCATTGCCTGATTCTAAAATCTGGGTGATCGATTGAATCAAATTGCACGAAAGCGGTTCATTTGCTGATTTCTCTTCACCATTGGGCAGACCATTGCCGTAACTCTACCAACAGCTATAACCATCATTGGATCCCTCGCGGGTATCTGTAAACTGCTCTGACTTGGTCGTCCCCGGAGACGCTGCTCGAATCTGATTAGGCGATTCGAATAACTAGATAGGACGGCGCTGGCCTCTGCTTTGACAGAAAATCGTTCGGCATTCAGGGATAAGGCGCTGATAGCAACTATCATTTGTTAGCCGAACTGTTGTGCTGTTATCGGCCTTCGCACGAATGCATCGTGACGAACCCGGCGCGGCGGGTTCACGGCTGCCACCGAGAAATGCTGACCGCATGCGGCGAGTGCTGCACTTTGAACACGACTGGCGCGTTGCAAGTTCGGTGATGTGTGAGCCGCGGCCGTGCGCCGTCCAAAGGCGGCCGAGAGTCCTGGCCTGCCGGCCGGCACAGTATCGGCCCCTGTCCGAGCATAGCGGCACAGTATCGGCCGGTGCCCGAGCATAGCGGCACAGTATCGGACCCAGTCCGAGCATAGCGGCACAGTATCGGCCGGTGCCCGAGCATAGCGGCACAGTATCGGACCCAGTCCGAGCATAGCGGCACAGTATCGGCCGGTGCCCGAGCATAGCGGCACAGTATCGGCCCCTGTCCGAGCATAGCGGCACAGTATCGGCCGGTGCCCGAGCATAGCGGCACAGTATCGGCCCCTGTCCGAGCATAGCGCACAGTATCGGACCCTGTCCGAGCATAGCGGCACAGCATCGGCCGGTGCACCGGTCCGACACCCGGCGCGAACTTTGCGACCGCGATAGAAAGTGAAGGAATGCGACCGAAAAAGTGCGACACGCTGGTGATCGAATTGTGACAACTGCACGCAAAGGAAATGCAGAGGCCGTACAATTTTTGCCCTGTCGTCAGGACTGCAGCTCGGTTTGGACGGGGGAAATCACTGTCGGCCGCCCGATCTGTTTCGATAACAGACACTGCCGGACAATGATGCATTTATTAAGTGTGTATCAGTAATGCGGATATGGATTAATTCCTCGAGCAAACGAAAGGCTTCGTTGAGGTGGTTCAGAGTGCGCTCTAAACCTTCCACAGATGTGCAAACGCGCAAGTTTGGAATTAGGTCACTGCGTGAGCAAGATGATGGGTTGGGGATTTCCTCCTTCAGTCAGGAGGTTAATATGGGCGCTGGCCTATGTATCAAATCCGTATTCTGCAATTGCTGCACGCGACTAACTGGAAGATCGGAGGCCCGATGAGTGGCGCGCCCGACTGCTCTGCCGGAGCAGCAAACCACTCCGCCGACCGCCGCGGGGCAGGTGGCTGTGGACTGCAGCCGAGAAGCCTCTGCGGCGCAGACGCGCTGATTGCAAAGTCGCGGGGTCGCTGCTCCCGCCTGCTGTCGGTTCGCGTGGACAGGAGAGGCCGTGGTGGGCGGATCAATGGGCGGCCTTCTGCTGGTGTTGGCTGCCGGTGGAATGTCGGGACAAATGTTTCAAATCTGCCCCTGCTCACTAGGCTGGGTTATGGCTGGGTCGATGTTAAGTTTTCAAAAACGGCTAGTGAAGTTATCATGACAAATAGCATTCTGAGCTCACATGATTTTTTTTTCTGATTTCTAAAATCAATTCTAGGGGTGACCCCCTCCCGTTTTTAAGGACCATGTTTGCCATAATTAACACCAAATTACAATTTTGTGCATAATGGAATTTAGCTAAGTGATTCAAACTTATATCATGGGTAGTATCGTGTGACTTTTATCAAACGTGCAAGTTTCTTAGTCCTGTCGCTTGTGGTTGTAGAGATATTCGTGTTATTAAGTCGAGTTTTGGCATCGCCATCTGTTGAGAGGAAGTAGAACTATGAGTGATAACATCCGTTCCCGACGGTTTAATCGAGCGCAAATGTGGGCAAACGACGAAAGGTAACATCACCTTCAAGCATGCTTCCCGTGTCTAACTGACACCTAGAGGCGTCACCAGAAAACGCGAATAGGGGGTGGGGTGGACTTCAATCGTCCCCGGCGACCGGCCCAGCTTGCATACCTACTTCCGCTACATCGACGTTCTGTATATATTCATGGAAAAATCAAGTGGATCAGCCCCCCCCCCCCGTCTAGTTGCGAAGCTTACGGCTGGAGCCCCCTATGCCAATCCCTGATGACACCCCGTCACTGTTAAACGTTTTACCTTCCAAGTTCCACCAGACGTTTCAGGTGTCGGCGCTGTAGGTAGTCCGATCAACGTTGTTACCAGTTCACACTGAAAACGCTGGTGACGCACATCCGTCTTTCTCGTTAGAATGGCTTTGGTATGGGCTGTGGTCTGTGAAATCTAACTTCAGCTAAAGTCGCACAATGACTATCACTAACAGGAAACGACATTTTCCAAGTCAAACATGATTTATTCTTTCGCAAAAAGGCCAGCGAACTTCGGATCACCAACACAAGTACACACCTGCACACAACTTGCTTTCATCCATTCCAGCCATCCTATCTGGTCATCTACAAAGCGTCAAAATCAAAGTCCTGCTTGGACTGAAAGGATGGCACCGCTAGCCTATGGCTCATCTTCGCACAGATGAATCCATGCCGCGCAGCATCGCCCAAAACGGCCGCAGATGCCTCCGTGACACATTTTACAGCCCTCTCTACCGCCCGGGTGTGCACTGGGTACATCGGTACACGTTCCCCCGCTGCGTCCAGGTGTCGCTCACTTGTTGACAGCGTCAGGGGGGGGGGGGCCTCAGTTGTGAGCTCCTGATCCCAGTTTATTAGCTCCGTGTACTTTGTTCCCGCAAACCTAATTTTTGGCAGTCCGTACGGTCTTACGTCATCTGCGTCTTCTGTTCTCTTCCACCGGCACTCGATTATGATCCTGACCGCCTGCTCTCTGATCGTCACATCCTGTCACATAGCATGGCCAGCAGTAGTGATTCAGGGTGGGCCCAGTAGGCGTTTCTCTGAATGACCGGCTGGATTACCTTTTGCACGCGGTCCGGGAGATGTCTGAGCAGTTCTACACTGCGGCAGAACGGGTGTGATTTTATATAAAACCACATCGGGGCATAGTAATTCAGGACAAAATGTACCAGGACTTCAAGATTGTTATCTAGTTTGGTCGTCGAAACGTACAAGCGCAAAATACGGGCAGCGAAAGTAAGCCACCTGGCCATATTCAGGGGACCGATCTTTCTGGTCGCTAACTCCCTCGGGATGCACCAACCCTGAACGGCGATAGCCAGCTGATGCAAAATAAGCTGATCGGTGCTGAGGTCTTTCACGATTTCCTCGGGTAGATCTTGGACCTGACCCGGCATAGGCTCATGCTCTGTGACTGGCCTTTGTTCCAAGTCAGCTGCCAGTTGCGTACCGATCGGTCCACTGAATGACCGTGGACCCGGTGTACCGCCGTCTAACTCATTGAAAATTGCTCGGAAATTTAGTTCCTTTCGTGCAACTGGCACATAAACTAATGGACGGCTTTCCCCTCAAATAGTTCAAACATACGACACACTCCACCATGTCGCCCAGTATTCACGGCCGTTCTGTCTGCCCCGATTACGACAACTCCACCACCATATTCGGCAGCGACGGCATGGAGCTCTCTAAAGATATCACACGCCTTTCCTGACGCTGGGGTGAAGTGAGTTAAATACCCGCTGCCGGGCTCGGCCACAACAGCAATGTGCTCTTCCTGCGGTTTTGTTTTTGATGGGCCGGCTTCGTCTCGTTCGATCATTACATACGACATATCCTTTCGACCGTCAGAATACAACCCTGTAACACCTGTATCAAACGCTCTATATTTCCTCCTTTCTGAGCACGACATATCCACTACCTCGGACATTCAATAAATGCCCTGGAGTGAGTGCAGAGCGCCCGACCCACCACGCGGCCGCCGACGTGTCGACTGCGATATGCCCCCGAGCGACCTACTCGGCGATCACATTACGTGATCCGTGTAGCTGACGTCCTACTAGCCCTAGGAACGGGGGCGTCTCTGATTACAATACGCCGTCGGAAGCGGTGCCAATGCTGCTGTTTCTGAATGTCTGCCAGATTTAGTTCAAAATAGTACGTAATCGCTTTCACAAACTGCACAGCGCACAGATGAGTCGACCGTAAACTTTTGTATAGCGTAGTGTATCGCACACAATCGACTGGATTAATTATGGGGAACGTATATATGGGGAACGGAGGTATCTAGAAGCCTGGAACATGTGATTTCGGAAATAATATATCTCCTGTAGTCACCTTTTATCATTTCCCAGAATTCGCGCTTCAAGAAAGCGTTGGGAAACGATGTTTTCATTCGTGGTTCTTCTTGCGCTCAATAGATGGCATTGCCAAAACCCGACTTAATAAAATGAATATCTCGACACCCGCATGAGATAGGACCACAAAACTTACACATATGATGACATGCACCCAGAACTACCCACAACGGAAGTTTGAAGCACATGGAGAAACTCTATCCTCCTCAAAAATGCGATTTGGTACAAATGTTGGCAAACATGGTGTAACAAAACGAGAGCGGGCCACCCCTAAAATTTAATGAAAAAATCAGAAAAAAATCAATGTGATTTCGGTATGATATTTGTCACGATGATTTCACTAGCCGTTTTCAGGAACCAAGTGAAGACCCACCCTACTGCTCACGGCTAATCGATGTGATTTCTCCATACAAGCTGACTATTAAAAACAAATATATTAGACACAAATTTATATCCGGTCACGCCAGTGGTATAGGTGCGGCCACCCCAGTGTCTTCACACCTCAGGGACCTGTAGGATAGTACGATCTGCACTCCACACTCTATCAACCTGTACCAGGTGTAGCCATGCCAGTGTCCTCACACCTCGGGGACCTGTAGGATAGTATGACCTACACTCCACACTCTATCAACCTGTATCAGGTGTAGCCACGCCAGTGTCCTCACACCTCGGGGACCTGTAGGATAGTACGACCTACACTCCGCACTCTATCAACCTGTACCAGGTGTAGCCACGCCAGTGTCCTCACACCTCGGGGACCTGTAGGATAGTACGACCTACACTCCACACTCTATCAACCTGTACCAGGTTTGGCCACGCCAGTGTCCTCACGCCTCAGGGACCTGTCGCAGGGCTGTCATAACACTAGCCGGCGTATGTACTCTTATCAGCGTGAGAGATGGAGATAGTGAGAGAGAGGAGGGGATGAGAGAGAGAAAGAGAATGATGTAGGCAGAACCCAGAGACAGAGAGAGAGAGAGAGAGAGAGAGAGAGAGAGAGAGAGAGAGAGAGAGAGAGAGAGAGAGAGAGAGAGAGAGAGAGAGAGAGGAAGAGAGAGAGAGAGAGAGGAAGAGAGAGAGAGAGAGTGGCGAGTGGCCTGCCTGATTATGTGCAATTGAGACGACCTGTAGTAGCCCGTGTCGGCTCTGTTTCTCTATGATTTGACAGCGCTGCAGCCTGACCAGTAACCGTATTGAATCACTACCAATAGCTGTCAGGGTACGATCCACCATATATCACCTCAACCAGTAATTCCATTGTCGAAAACACGCCCACCATTCTTCCTAAGAACTCCGATGTCTTATGTGATTTTCAGATTACGCTCGGACTTCAATACAAAAATAACAAAATTGATGTGGTCTGTAATGCGGACAAGATGGCCTGCGATGTTGATGACGTGGTCTGTGATATTCATGAAATATTATACGGAGTGTGTGAGATGATCGGCGCGATGAGCCGTTTGGCGGTATCAGCGATTAAATGAGCACTTGGAATTCGGTGAGGTAGCGCCGCCGTCGAGACGATGTTGGCGAGACGGTGTTGACGAGCTGGCGGTGACAAGCCGGTGCTCTGCTGCGACAGGGACAGCCCGCCGCCGCCCATCCGGCCCGAGAGCCGCCGCTGTCTGTGGCAACAGCACCTGCTGGATCGTGCCGTCGCCTCCGAGCAGGCGCGCAGCCTGGCCGAACAGGAACCAGACATAACCGGTCAGTGCGCCACTCGCCAGACAAGTCATAGCCCACTGATGATGACGTCATAGCCCACTGATGATGGCGGCATAGCCTACTGATGATGGCGGCATAGCCCACTGATGATGACCTTATAGGCCATTGGTGCTGAGTGACGTCAGAATTATCTCACAGTAGTGTTGTGGGTTACCGAATTGTCTATTTGTCCAGAGGAGAGCATTCCTGGTCACTAACTGGGAGCATAGACTGTGCCGCAGTACAGCTATTATTGGTAGGTATACTGTGCCGCTGTACTAGCATGTTTTCCGTCACCACGCAATAGGACGATGACCACGAGCGAGTGTTCCAAGGCATGCGTTTGCGGTCGTCACGTGACAAATTACCCTGCAGCCATGCAGGAAGAGAGATGGGTTTGTGCTGTCCATGCCTTGCATGCATCGGTCGGGCACGCAGCTTTGGCCGTTCAGTGAGTGGGTTACGCTGGGCTCCTGTGGAAAAATAAAAATGGATCGCTATAGATTTTGTACTTCGGTAAGACAGAAATGGGGATAGGTTCATGGTGTCAGTCAATCCTTTCCTTGTTCTACCGATGCTGTTGTCGGGTCCCTGAGAACGTCTATCAGCCCGTACGTAGTTATCTACGTGGTTACCATGGCGGAGATAGAAAGATCAACACTTTTTGTGGTTACCAAGGTTCTTCCGGAACCCTGAGAATGTCCACGAATCTTTCCGAATGTTTACGGACACTTATGGACGTCCGCGAGCCATTATGAATGTCAACGGGCCTTCGTGAAATTGCACGAGTCCTTACAAACGTCTACGGTGCATATGAATGGCCCCTATGAACATATGTGGATCCTTACAAATGTCGAAAGACCCATCCGGACGTCTTTGAGTTCTGACGAATGTCTACTGATCCCTACGAACGCCACGAACGCCTACGAACGCCTACGTATCATTATTTTCATCCACTAGCCTTTGAGAATTCGTGTGTCCCATACGAGAGTCCTTGCAGGTGATTAGTTACCCCTTGCCTATTACTTACTAAATCTACTTGTCAAATGCAGTTTTGACACCCTGCATGTAGATGTGTGCGTGGGTGGTCTGCATTCCTAGCAGACAACGGTGCCATGTTTACATACAATTTAAGGAAGGAGCGGATCAGACGATCTGGATCTTAAAACATTACACTCAAAACATTAAAATTAAGGCACTTTACTTTATATGGGAACACGGCCCCTTGTCGAAATGAAGTGTCTGAAATTCGAAGACATAAAAATGATATGGATAGTATGTGCCCTCTTCATAAAATCCCTCCTTGGATAAATTCTGGCCACGCCCCTGGCTACAGTGATACAGTTTTCGAGTTTTTCACTGGTTCTATCAATTCAGATTGATTGATAAATTGATTCGTTGATTGATTATATTACCTCTGTTAGACTACGTAACTCAACTTGTTGGTATGTTTGATATCTTGCATATTGTGTATTAATATATTGGTGAAAGAATAGTTCACTGTATTGCGAGCAGGATATTCATATTTCTGTGTAGCTAAAAGTATTTCTTCTTTAAGCTGACGCTATCGAACTTATTTCATGTTCAGTTGTTTCTGTTTTATACCATTCAGGCTGACACAATAGAACATTCGTGGTTCTTGGTGTGAATGAAAGACATTTCATCATTCTAAGATGGAGCAGTCTTTAAAGTAATCCTCTGTATGCTCAATGGCGGCAAGGACAGCAGAAATAATACCCACGATGCCAGTTGGATACACTTCCGAGAACCAACGATATATATATATATATATATATATATATATATATATATAAATAAACATTATATATACTTAGCTTTACCTTCTCAAACAAACTGATGCCAGTTGAAGGCCTGAGGTGCCAGAAGTGCGTGCGTGCGTGCGTGCGTGTGTGCATGACTGCGTGTGTGTGTGTTCATGTGTGCGTCTACATATATGGACGGATGAGTGAAGAGTATAATGGCTTGGCAGGTACACTGTCGGCTGTTGCGTCGACAACAATAACTGCCTAAGTGGGAGCTGTGTTGCATACGTGGCGATATCATTTTGATATCAATTTGTACCACAGCGAGAAACTCCTCGACTGGTCAGGAGCTGGAGAGAGGAAACATTCCTACTCTTCACACGACGCACGTTTCCTTCGGGTAGGCGTCGGCCGTGTATTGCCGGGACATCTAGCACAGCTCGTGCTCGCTCGGCACACGGGTATAACTCTGGAGCTGGCCGGCATCGCGCGTGGGCGGCGACGCCCCAACCGGCCGTATCGCCGCCGACAGGCCGGGGTGGCGGGTGACGAAGCCGTGACACAGCCGTGACGGCCGCCCGCCGTGACGATCTGGAGCCACTCAATGGCCCCGGCTCGGCCCCATTAAACGACACCGGCCACGACGCGAGGGCGCCGCCGCCGCCGCCGCCGGCCGCGCCCCCGGACCCGGCGCCCGGCCGGTCGAGAGCCGCCGAAATGAAAAGTTCCGCCGTCACTCGCAGAGACGGCCAATTCTCTGCGGCCATTGCGGCTCGCAAGAAACACTTAACCTTACCGGCAAGTGGATTAGAAAATTGGGCACGGCCATTTCGCCGGGTGGTTTCACGTGTGGTCGCAGTGATTGCGGCCGGCAGTTGAATCGAATCATGACAATGGCGGCTGGCAGGCGTTGCTGTTATATGATACATCCTCCAGCTCTTGGGTATGTGGCCATGCGATATGTGGTTATAGTAGATAGGGTTGTTGCGATTGGCGGATGTTACTGTTATGAGCTGAATAATTATAGGTCAAATTCTTGACCGTTCCATATTTAGTTCTTGGAATTAATGATAATATTGGAATCTTTAAATATTGGAATTATTGAGATTAGATGCATTGCAATTGTATAACATTTCACTGGAGAAATGTTGCAAGCAAGCCATATAACTTTGCATGCTCGAGCTATTGAAATGTCCCGGGGCATCGTGTATGTGACGTGGCGCTGCCAAAATACATTGTCGGGAGCTGAGCGCACCGAAATTGAGCCCTCTGGCCTGGTTTGGTAGGTCAGCCAGACATGGCCAGGTACGCCATGTCGTTGATCGCATGTTTCTCTCTAGCCTTAGGAAAAGTTAGTGAGGGGCCAGATCGCCCTGATGCCAGAACCGCGGGAAATGCTGCAAAAGTTTGGGACACTGCGAAGTTTAACGGCAGCCACGTAAACTGCTAAGCAAAGCTTCGCGCATTAACTCTGCGACGGAACATAATGCAGCCTCGTATTTCCCGGTGAATGCGAAGTCATTTTAGTTCCTTTTCTGGCTTGGCTTCGGAAATTACAAGTTTCTCTGTCAAGAAAGACATCAGGAAGCTTGCCGTTGCCAGCCGAGGTACCAGCTCTAGGAGGGTGCATTAAATTCAAGGAATTTTTTTATCAGTCACCTCTTCAATCATCTCATGAATCCAGCTGAATGTTCTGTCTGGCCGACCTGTACGTTCTTCGAAAATACTTAGTCCAATTATTTCCTTGAGTGGCTTTGTACTTACAGATTCCGATCTCATGATGCAAATTAAGAGTGCTTTGTATCGTGAACCCATTATTATATCGTATAATCTGAATTCAATAGTAGATTTTAACCCTAACGTCTCACGTACTTCCAACGTCCGCGTCTGCACCGCTGCACGGCACGTCCACAAACTGACCATCTCAGCTGCCGGCTGTGCCTCACAACAGGCGCTCAGTACGAGTGCACTTACCAACTGGAGCGCCTTCTTGTCAAGACAAGAGGGACCAAAAGCCAGCAATCTGTCAAGTGAGCTGTCGGAGAGACAAAACGTTCGCCAGCCTCCCGCAGCTCGTTCGATTAACATGTGTCCGGGCTTTGGAGTTTAGATTTTAGTGCGCCAGGCATTGCTGGTTTTGCGTGGCGCACCATTACACGTCCAACAATCGGCAAAATCTCTTTTAATTGTGTCTGCAGTGAGGATGACTGTCTGAAGCTGTAAATTTCGCATTCTAAAATGCTGACCGATTGTGAGGATCTAAGCATATGCGACATCCCGATCCATAATGCAGATTTGGAATGTCTGCTGCGAGTGCAGGAGTGCTTCAGCATCTGCATCCTTACCAACGTTTGAGAAGCTGCACTGGTCTGTGGCGCCGCCACGCACGTCAGCTCCAGCGTGAGGCACATGCGGACTCGAGCGATGACACGCTGACTAGCTGTATCGACCTGCCTCCTATCGCAATCGACCGGTGAATGGATTATTTGATTTTTCATTGGAATTCCGGTTATCGAAGCCTTGCCTGCAGCGAAGCTCTGCCTGCTTGTCTTCGCCTAGCATTGCCCACTCGCGTACTTCTTCAAGAAAGAGGGAGAGGGAGAGAGCGAGGGAGAGAGAACGAGGGAAAGACAGAGGGAGAGAGGGAGGGAGAGAGAAAAGAAAAAAGAAGAAAGAGACAAGTAAGGAAATGTCGAGATGGAGATGGAGATGGAGATGGAGATACAGATATAGATGGAGATAGAGATAGAGATAGAGATAGATATAGAGATATAGATAGAGATAGAGATAGAGATAGAGATAGAGATAGGGATATAGATAGAGATAGAGATAGAGATAGAGATAGAGATAGAGATAGAAATAGAGATAGAGATAGAGATAGAGATAGAGATGGAGATAGAGATAGAGATAGAGATTAGATAGAGATAGAGATAGAGATAGAGATAGAGATAGAGATAGAGATAGAGATAGAGATAGAGACAGAGAAAGAGAGAGATAGACATAGAGATAGAGTTAGAGATAGAGATAGAGAGAGAGAGAGAGAGAGAGAGAGAGAGAGAGAGAGAGAGAGAGAGAGAGAGAGAGAGAGAGAGAGAGAGAGAGAGAGAGAGAGAGAGAGAGAGAGAGAGAGAGAGAGAGATAGAGATGGAGTTAGTATAGAGTTAGAGTTAGAGATGGAGAGATGGACGGGCGGGCGAGCAAACGAACAAGCCGCAGGACAGACGGACAGACGGACACACAGACCGTCAGACGAGAGAGAAAAAGAGCGGGAGAGAGAGTGAAAAAAAGAGTTTGGAGAGGTAATCGCCGCACCTTTGTTGATCAGATGCCATCGATCTGACGTGGTGGCCTCGTCGGCGACGCGTAACAAATACAGCTGCTAGTCTTTCGAGCCCAGACGACCTGAACGGTGGCGTGGCGCCTATTGCAGACGCACTAAGCAGCATTCCTGCCAGGACACTGGTGAACGTGCTTCACAACGCCATCACGCTGCATAAGAGGATCGTCATGGGCAAAAAGCAGCGCTGCACACCCAGTCTGAGGTGAGTGGCATCTGGTGGCGTGTTGTGCCGCGCAGGTACGTGCCACGTCACCCGCTGTGGAGCACAGTAGCCGTCTTGTGCTCGACATGGTCGCATACTCAGCTCGCTACGCATCGATGTGGGGCACAGTAGCCGTCTTGTGCTCGACATGGTCGCATACTCAGCTCGCTACACATCGCTATGTTGCTGCGATCAAAATAATCGTCCACTAGTTGTGAGAGCTGCACGTCCACTAGCTGCACAAGAGTTGTGACCGCAGTCCAAGCTGGAATCCATCTGGTACCTAAAAGGTTCGTAAATTGCCATTTGCAGGTGGCTTTTAGGATTAACGGCTCACTGCAACTAACCTGTCTGCAAAGGCTGTGGCGATCAGTGAACTTGCGGACCTGACCAGGCGGAACATCATGGTCACGTTTTTGCAGGAGGACAGACTTGCATTCTGATGTTTGGTCTCTGCATACAAATTGTAGTGATTGCATTAATGTGCCGACTAATCAGATTTTCATTCCTGTCATTTGATAGTTGTCGTCTTGTTCATGTCTGCATGTGCCTTGAATAGGAAAAGTTCATCGGATATGCTAGTTAAACGCCGGATTAAAACAGGTTATTGTAGCTCTTGTATTGTGAATACACCAATTGAAAATGCTTATCCAAGAAGAAGACAACAGCTTCAATGGTTCATCGAGTACAGTTGAGGCAAGCATGATGGAATTCAAGCGCTCTTGGTAAATTGAGGAGATAAGCCAGGGTGTCTTAATGGTGTCTGTGATTAAAAAAAGTTATCAGAGATGGATGACATTAGATTGACAAACACAGAAGAGATAGCATGTTAGATTAGTTGGACGACAGGTTGCAATGAAGTCGTTACTGCGGCCGATCTTAGTGAGTGTTTAGAGATTGTGGGGCTGAGGAACCGGTGCTGGTCTGCTTCCTCGACACACACGACAAATGCGCAGACGATGCACGCCAGACTGAATGTGCCCGTGCCTGTCGAGTGCCACGTCAGTGCACTTACCCGCTTGCGTTGACAGGGTGCAGGAGTGCCAGCCACATTGCCTTCAGATTCTGAGCGCGCGCCTGCTGCTCTTTCTGTCGCATCTGAGCTCGTACCGCGTGTCGCTGGTGGAGGAGACCCAGCTGCGGCTGATCGTCGCCAGCCTCGACACCACACACGACCCGGTGAGGGTGTCGCGCAGGCTGGGCCAGATGGAGGGGAGCTCAGCCCCCCCAGATGGAGGGGAGGGGAGCTCGTTGTGCTGTTGAATTGTACAGGTTGTCCGCCCGAGCTGCACTGCAGTCTGCACTGTCGATCACCACCCGGTGCCACTACCGAGCCGGCAACCCCACGATGAGCCCCGGCCTTGCGCGTTCTTGTTCCGATAGGTGCAGTTTCAGAGATTGTGGGGATGCGTCAGTATTCAAGTTCTGTCATGGCAGTGGTAGTTTCCACCGCTTCCTCCTCTGTTGAATGGAAATGCTTACTAGCAATTGAGCTTTGACATGGGTTAAAATGGTATCCTTGTCGACTCGCCGCCGAAATGATGATCTATGATCACCTAGAGTTTTCTAATAATTTGGAAGATATATATCGTAGCTTCAAAATGAAAAATGTATTGGCAATGCCTGAAATATAATCAGCTTTTGCTGCAGCAAAACGTGTGCCAATTCATCCAATTTTTAGCAATTGTCACAATACTCTCATAAAAAGAATTCGCAGAGCATGCAGATATTTTCGATGCATGCATCTACCGGTATTGCCTTTATTGCCCAATGTATTACCAATTGCCTTTCTTCAAGCGATTGCCAATAATAGGATGAAAAGACCAAAATTGTTTAGAACCCTGTACAACTCGCACGTTATCCTACACAACAAACATTTTCCTTGGTATACGTAATGTGTAAGACCAAGATGGAGATGGCATTTTTGTGCTCAATTTCGGGGCGAAATAAATTTGACTTTTACGAGCTGCCCATCTGATTCCTGTCAGAGCCACAATGCCCATGCTGAGCCCCACAAGGACCGTTTGGGATAGGTAAGATCTGAATAACCGAACTTTCATTGCAGAGCCCGTCTCGGAATTAGCCAAGGCTTCGATCTAAAAGTATTATCGATCTAAAAGTGCATCAATTCAATGTATTTTACAGCTGTGCCTGCTACTCTTCATTTAATGAACTCTGAGTCAAAGTGACTTTGACCTTAGCGATATTCTGTGTAAATTGTGGTGTATAACGTAAAAATAAAAATGTAAATTGTGGTGTAAAATATATATAAATTGTGGTGTAAAAATAAATATAACGTGCCACCACACGATATTCTGTGTAAATATCGTGTGGTGGCACGTTATATTCATAGCTGCAGTATGCTTTCCACTTTCCATTTTCGCGAAAATTGATTGTTTTGTAGAACTTATAACCCAAATCGTCTTTTGTATTCCACCATTACATATTGGTAAACAGGGAATTTCTTTACAGTCGTGACACATGTCTTCAAGTGTTGCAAGAGTGCAATCTGGAAGTTCTTGGCATGAAATCAACAATTTGGACATTGTAGATCAACACTAAAAATATCCGGCAAGTTTCGCTTTTACCCACTCGCTGTATGTTCATCAAGAAAAACAGCAGCGCCCTGGGCCACGTATTTCTTTGGATAATTCCCATTAAAAACAATAAGTTGCCAAGGCTTTTGCATCACCCATCTAAAAGTGTACCAACTTAGTTCATTTTCCAGCTGTGCCTACTGCTCTTAATCTAACGGCCTCGACACAATATCTGCTGATAACGTCATCAGTTTGATCCGAGTTGGGTTGGTGGGCCGCCAGCTGGCTAGCTGCCAGACGTCCTGTCGACACCTCTTTCGGCCGTTCGGACCGGATCAGCAAGATTGCGGCACGTTCGCGTTAACATTCTCCTCGATCTCGCGGCGGCGTCTGCTCATAACAACGTTTCTTTGCGTCGCGCCGAATTGGACGAGGCCGAGTCGAGTGGGCCACATCCGGGACGGCTTGTGCTGCGGATCACGTGCGACAGGCGCCGGTTTAGCGGCTTCCCGCCATCCAGTCGGCTGATGACAGTCATCAATGGCAGCGCCCAGCAGCCGGCAACGTGTTCGCGTCTGTCGGCAGCTCGGACTGACGTCGGACGGTCACCGACGGACACTGACGGACACTGACGGATACTGACGGACTCCGACGGACACTGACGAGGCTGACGGACTCCGACGGACATTGACGGACACTGACGGACACTGATGGACACAGACGGACACTGACGGTCACCGAAGAACACCGAGAGGGGCTGACGGACACTGACGGACACTGACGAATACTGAGGAATACTGAGGGCACTGACGGTCACCGACGGATACCGACGGGGGCTGACAGATACTGATGGACACTGACGGACACCGACTGACATTGACGGATACTGACGGACACTGACGGATACTGATGAACACTAACGGATACTGACGGATACTGACGGTCACCAGCGGACACCGACTGGGGCTGCCGGACACTGATGGATACTGACGAAGACCGATGGATGCTGACGGCCAATTACAGACGCTGACGGGCACCGACAGACACCGACAGACTTTGGTGGACATTGACGGAAGCTGATGGACATCGACGCACACCGACGGACACCGACGGACACCGACGGACACCGACAGACCCCGACAGACGCCGGTGGACACCGGCACGCGCTGACGGACGCCGTGTGCCTCGTGTTCCAGCAACTCCTCTGCCTGTCGCTGCAACTGGTGGCGAACCTGGCGCTGGACCCGGCCAACCACGACGCGCTGCTCGCCACCGAGCTGGTGGACAGTCTGATCCAGCTGATCCTGCCGTCGGACGAGTGGTAAGGCGTCGTGACGTTCGGACAGTGTGTTCTGTAGAGAAGAGCGTGTCAGTTACCAGGGGTCCCACTAAGCCAGACGATTGAGTGGGATCTCACCGATTGGGACTGGGAGACCACACTGGCTGAGAGTTCACACCTCCGGTGTCCTGTCTCATCCCTCATCTCCCGTGACATGTACCACCCCCACCTCTAACATCTGATGTCATCTCCACTACCGGCGTCTTACGTCATCTCCCAGCTCTGGAGAGGCACACGTGTCCCAGGCGGCACGTGTCGGGTAAGACGTGTATCACTCTCTCGCCTGTTCGGCTGGTGACGTCAGGTGGTTGACGTCAGACGTTGCGTGCTGCGTCTCAATCTCTCGCCTGCTCGGCTGGTGACGTCAGGTGCTTGACGTCAGACGGTGCGTGCTGCGTTTCGTGATAACGTGGGTCGTAACAACGAACTGGACAGCTGCCGTCCCCGGTGAAGGGAATAATTGAGCATTCATGTATTGCACAACGGGCGAGTGTGAAACTTAATTTAGACCACGAGTCGAAGACAGGTGGTTGAAAGAAATGCTTAGCTGCGAGTGGTATGATTCATTTATCCCACGCTGCAATAAAATACAAAATATGGACAGAATGAAACCTATTTAACTTGGGTGAGAATTGCCCGTGCATTAATAACACGTTAATCACAATATGACGTTGTTTAATCGTTAATCGATGGAACTGTAAAATGTCTTCAGCACGCAAGTCAATATGAAAAGCAGTTTTCCATGTTGGATCATAGTAGTTAACACATTACGATGTGAGCAACTTGGGGAGATTTAGCCAGCTCCGTATCTCTGGTCGGATCATCACACCCCGTTTCGGGGGTCCTTAGATACCCAGGGCCTAGTTTGCAGACTAAGCATTGTACGAAAACGTACGTGGTACTATCGGAAAGCCCTGGACGAATAGGGTCCGAAAGTGGTATTACCTTTTTTGTCAGATAATTCGGATATCGCAAAGGTTTTTTTAAGGAAAAGAAATCAATTTTTCAAACGCCTATATTTCCTTATTATGGTAAGTTAGATCACCCAATGTAACCTTGGCACTATTGAGACCATTCAAACTCTAAATAAACTATAAAACAGCATCTTCTGAACACGATTGACCCACATTTCGCACCTTATCATGATTTGACCTCAGACCACTTAATGCAAGCAAATTTGATAAGGATCCTGGCGCCCATGCATACATGCGATGCCAAAATTATGACAGAGGAACACGCATGTTACAACAATTTAAACAAAAATGGCTCAACATAGGCCAAAATTTGCCGTGACGTCAGGTCACTGATTTTACCTCAAATAAAACCTAAGGTATGCTGCGTTTTTAGGCATTGTCCAATGGCATCACGTAGCAAGTTTCATTTCACTACCTCATCATATGTATGAGTTTTCGATTTATAAGCATTTTTTAATGTGGTCCTCTTTGACCTGAGCTAGGTAACCTTGCATAAACTGAGGTTGAAATGTTCACGTCAGACGCAAAAATTGACACGAAAAAGCTATAAATTGTGTGGCTCTGCACGCCTTCGTATTTGAGCTGTCGCGGAAAATCTTAGGGTGTGCAAAATGCCCCCTCCCCGACACCGCTCGTGTTGAAATGAATATTTAAACTCAGCAACACTAGCCATGTACCTATCCTCTCACTTCGGTTACATCCATGCAATTACTCATTGATTTACCAATCTAAATGTGGTATTTAATTGGTGCAGTGATGATAGCGCACCATGAAATGAGAAGGGAGACACCATGAAAGGGAATCGTTTTTCAAGACACTCAAAATTATTACATCGACGGGCATGAGCGTCAATCTTTTATATTGGGAGAAGGGGAAAAACATGGACGAATATGGACAAAATATGGAGGAATACATAAAGACATAAAGACATAAAAGATCAGTGCAACTCTGAGCCACAAGGGCCCTTCTTGGTTGCACTCTGTGCACTGAACCAGTTGCCCACCAAATCTGCCAATCAGCCCTCCCTGTAATACTGAAAAGCAAGCCCTCTATTCTTATAATGATTGTCTATGCTGTTTTTAAAGATGTTCAATGTTCTGCTACTGACGATGTTTTCTGGCAGCTGGTTCCAGTGTTCCACTACCCTGTTGGTGAAGAAAGTTTGCCTTAACCTTGTTCTGCTGTGGTTAATTTTAATTTTGAATTTATGACCTCTAATTGCATCATTTCTGTTAAATTCAAACATTTCCCCAAGGTATCCCCTCTCCAGACCATTGACAAATTTAAAGACCTCGATGAGATCTCCTCTCAGCCTTCTATATCTAAGTGAAAACATATTCAATTTCTTCAATCTTTCCTCATATGCCAGGTTGCTTATGCCATTAACCATTTTTGTAGCCCTCTTTTGTACTCTCTCTAAAAGCCAACAATCTTTTTCATAGCTAGGAGACCAAGCTTGGATACAGTATTCCAAATGTGGCCTGACGTATGCACAGTAAAGCTTCCTGATCACTTCCTCACTTCTGTATGATACATTCCTATTTATTGCCCCGAGCATTCTCAGTGCCTTCTTCCTGGCTTCCTTGGTCTGTTCTGATGCCCCCAATTTTGTGTTTAGAATAACACCTAAATCCTTCTCCTGTTGAGTCACTGATAGCACTTGGCCACCCATGAAGTATGGAGCCTTCATATGCTGCTTACCTACATGCATGATTTTGCACTTATCAAAGTTAAATTTCATTTGCCATTCTTCGGACCACTTCACAAGTTCGTCTAAGTCTTTTTGCAGCGAGATATGCTCATCCTGACCTGTTATTGCCCTAAAGACCTTCAAATCATCTGCAAATTTCAAAACTTTACTGCTTAGGCCACTTTCAATGTTATTTACAAATATAATGAACAGTAATGGCCCTAGTACTGACCCCTGGGGGACTCCACTAAGAACATTTTGCCATGATGACTTTGTACCATTTAGCATCACTCTTTGCTGTCTATCTGAAAGCCACAACTCTATCCATTTTAAGATGCTACCTGCAATACCATGGGACTGAAGCTGTATCATTAACCGTTTATGGGGTACCTTGTCAAAGGCCTTACTAAAGTCAAGATATGCTACATCAACCTGATTTCCCTGATCAAATTGTTCTGTGGCGAAGTTCAAAAAGTCCAAGAGGTTTGTGAGACACGATCGTCCTTTTCTAAATCCATGTTGAGTATCTTGAATCAATCTGCTACCTTCCAGATAACTAACTATTCTATCCTTGATAATTGATTCGAGTACCTTGCAGACTAGGGATGTGAGACTTATTGGCCTATAGTTTTCAACTTTCCCTCTTTCTCCTTTCTTGAAAATAGGAACTACATTTGCCCTTTTCCAATCGGTTGGAATTTCATTATGTGAAACTGATCTACAAAATATTATACTAAGTGGAAATGCCAGTTCCTTTTCAGTTTCCCGCAACACCCTAGCATAAATATCATCAGGTCCTGCTGCCTTATTTGGCTTTATTTTCCTGATATGATTGTAAACAACATCACTACCAATGAAATCAACATCATTTGTCAGATCCCATGTATCTGAACTATGGTGTACGGTCGGCAGATTGGTCATATCTTCCAATGTAAACACTGATTTGAACTGCTTGCTCAGCTCCTCAACCATCTCACTATCCTCACCCAATGTAGTCCCGTTTACTTCCAGTGGACCAATTGTGTTAGAAACTTTACTCAGCTTGTAGAAACTAAAGAACTTTTTACTGTCCCCATTACAGTTTCTAGCTAAATCCAGTTCCTTTGCTCGCTTTGCTGCTCTGGTTTTTTGCTTCACAGTGTCTCTAGCTTTTCGATACGCCTTTAGATTAATGACATTTGAGGCTTCTTTAAAAACTCTAAATGCAGTTTTCTTAGCCCTAATTGCTTTTATCACGTCTGGTGTAAGCCATGCTGGCTTTCCTACCCTTCTTTTGCGTCTTTGCTTTTGGGGGACATGTCTAATCTGAGTTTCCTTTAAGTAAGATTTGAACTTTTCCCACATTTCACAGGCATTTAAATTGGAGAATTCTTCTTCCCATCTGATGGCACTTAAAGCCGCTCTCATGCCGTTAAAGTCTGCTTTGTTGAAATTTGGAACCTTTACCAAATTATCCTTGATAGTTTCCCCTACATGTGCCTTGAATCTAACTATGTTATGGTCACTTTTTCCCAGAGTTTCGCCTACAGTCAAGTCTTGAACCAAGTCACTTAAACCCGAGAACACAAGGTCCAAGAATGAACCATGCCTGGTAGGTTCCGATACAAACTGGTGTAAGAACAGGTCCTCTTCAAGGCATTTCCTGAACATTTTGCATGATGGGGAGCCAACACCAGCATTTTCATAACCTTTTAGATAAAAGTCACCGAGAATAAGGCACTTCCTCTTAAAGTTTCTACTGATTTCCTCACAAATCACCTTGTCAAGCTCCAGTTGCTGAGAATGTGGCAGGGTTCCTGATCGGTAGAAAGCTCCTATCCTAAGAGTATTGCTGTTGCCTTTTCCCACAGTGACATCAAGCCAAATGGACTCCACAGACACATTTTTATCCCCACCTGCTACTTTTGAGAACTGAATAAGCTATTCACATAGAGCATTACACCACCCCCTTTCATTGCTGGACCCCTATTGCACGAAAACATATTGTATCCCTGGATCTCATAGTCCTGTAAGTTATCTCCAAAATATCCTTCACTGACCCATGCCTCCGTAATGCAAACAAAATCCGGTTCCTCCTCAGCAACATAACACTTGAACTCATCAAATTTGGAACGGATACTCTGAGCATTAAACATCATACACTTAACAAATGCTCCATAACCACCTTTGGCTTTTTCATATTGAGGAGTTCTTTTATCACTAGATGAACTATAACTCTGTCCCCTTGAGTTGCTGCTGTCCCTATTTGCAGACTTTGAGGTTCTATTGCCTTGGCTTACACTATTGGAATATTCCTGAGTTGGCAATGGAATTTCATCCCTCCCCACCCCATTTCCTAGTTTCCCTGAAGGACATGCTCATATACTTTGCCTAACACATGGACCCCCTTCTCAGAAAAATGCAGGCCATCCTTCTGATAGAGGTCCCACGATGCATAAAACCTGCTCCACTCGTCTACAAATGTAAAACCTAGCTCCTGGCAGAGCTTTCCTACCCTGGTGTTAGCTGCCAGTGCCCTAGAGCTCCACTCAGGGGAGGCTCTAGCCCTAGGCAAAATTCCTGTTACAAGCACTCTATTGGTACCCTTCAGGGTGGCCAGAAGGGCCCTGTACTCCCGCAGAAGCTCCTCGCTCCTAGTATGACCTATGTTATTTACCCCTACATGCACTATGACTGTGTTAAACTGGTGATCACTGGTGACCTGTGCCACCGCAGTTACCAGGTCCTTCACCTTGGCACCAGGCCTGGTGATGCACCTCCTGTCCCTCCTACCTTTACAAAATACCCGCTCTAAATGACGCACACGAGAGTCTCCTATGACCAGCACTGACTCCTTACTACTGCTATCCTGGGGGCAGTCATCTAATGCCTGGAACATATTTGCTGTTACTATGCCTGCCCGCTGGGCCGGTCGGCTACACTTCCTTCCGCTCCTACCACCTGCCACCTGCCACTCACTGACCCTTTCCTTAGGTTCGCGTCTCCAAATCCTCCACCCCCTGACCTCATGCCACTTCCCCTCCTGTGACCTACCAGAACTACCCCTCCTCTGTTCACTATTAACACTATTAACACTCCCCTCTTGAGAGATCCCAGCCACCTCCACAGTAGGGGAAACCTCAGCTACCTGGTGGCCTGCGACCACCTGGGCATATGATGTCCCTGCTACGGATTGACCCCTTGTTGCTTTATCTTGCCTACCCTGTGCAACAAGGGCAGCCTTGAGGTTGGAAACCTCTGCCTTAAGGGTCCTAATTTCTTCCTCTAGTGCCTGCATCCTGGTCGAAACCATCCTAAACGCTGCAGCTTATGCCTAGATTTAGATTCAAATTAACTTGCTAAATTAACTTGCTAAACAACCGACAAAAAAGCTAACTATCATTCACTATAAATCGCTACCTCCTATACTGTCAGTTAAATATCTGAGTGCCTCAGGAAAAGCAGAAACTATTAAACAATTGTTTGTTTTTTTTTTGTTTCGTTTTCTTTTTAAATAAATTAAATAACTAAACAAGATGTATAATCTAATTGTCTTCCACACAAGTAGACAACTATATAAATATCCCTTTGATATCACTTATGGCTAGAAAAATGAACAGTCACACAGCACTTATGAATACCCCCAACTTACTACTAATTAAACTATCTTAAACTTCAACACCAAACACACTTGCTAAACAACCGACAAAAAAGCTAACTATCATTCACTATAAAGCGCTACCTCCTATACTGTCAGTTAAATATCTGAGTGCCTCAAGAAAAGCAGAAACTATTAAACAATTGTTTGTTTTTTTGTTTTGTTTTGTTTTTTTAAATAAATTAAATAACTAAACAAGATGTCTAATCTAATTGTCTTCCTCACAAGTAGACAACTATATAAATATCCCTTTGATATCACTTATGGCTAGACAGAAAAATGAACAGTCACACAGCACTTATGAATACCCCCAACTTACTACTAATTAAACTATCTTAAACTTCAACACCAAACACACTATGCACACCAAAAAATAAATAAAGTATGTTAGGATAGTATGAATGTTGTCTAATGTACTTATCAAATCTACACACTTTTAATATCTCCTACTACAGAACTCGAAGAGTCGAGAACACGCCGAAGCCAAAGATGGCGTCCTGCGGCGTCGCTAGGTTAATATAGTATAGTTTGCGTGCTACGAAAATGCTTATAAGATAAAACCTAATGAAATATAATAAGAGAAGTAATTGCTAAGCACCTATCCACAGCTTAGACTACAGTACTGCCCTGTTCTGCAGCGACTCTTGTTCTGCAGCGACTGAAAACAGCACCCACGGACTTCAGCACATGGAGGAAATGTGCTGGCCAAAATTGATTGGGAGGAGGCCACCCCACAGAGTTCCATGTCAAAAGTTGTTATGGTTGAGAGCTAAGCTAACATTGAGAGTGTACATTAGCTTGTGTCGAGAATTTTCACCGTGGTGTTATCTAAAACGGCTATTGTATTTATTTTTTCTTGATATGTGCCTAACAATTTGGCATAAAATTAGATCGTTGGGCAATCGGCATTTTTTTCTCAAAATCCGTTTGAAAAAGACTGTTTTTAACATTCGGCGCCATATTGACTGTGAGTATCAATCCAGGTAAGTGGATCAAATAGTACCTCTTTTTGATCGCCTCGACGAGCTGAGTCGATTGATACCACGCAATATCGTGCCCCGCACAACTGATTAAATCTGTCCCATCTGATAGGTCTGTCCCATCTGCCCCCCTTCCGGTAGGGGGGGTAGAGCGCTTGTTTGTTCACCTGGGAAAAATTACATTGCGGCTCGCACGCTTTCGACTTGTATGATCCGGTAGTAACTAATGCGGATATTTTTCTTCGAAGTCGATCTCGACGGATTGACGTGTTACGTCACAACGCTTGTGGTGCTGCTGATCACGAGCCATAACACAGGCTGCGGCGACAGCAGCGACAAGTGTGTGACGTCACAGGGCATCTGGTGTTGTTGATCACAAACCACAGCACAGGCAGCAACGATAGCAGTGACAACACTTTAGCGAAGGATTTTGATTGCGTTGAGAGCCTGGTTGTTGATGTTTAATTATTCCTGTAGTCGAGGCTGAATTTGATGTAATCTCCCCAGAATGACCGAAGCCTTCCATTTTGTCACTGCCATCTTTGAGGGTAGCACTACTCCTTTCAATCCATCTATCCGAGCATGTTGCATCGCGGCTCGTGTGTGCTTCTGAGCTGTTGAGAGGACGTGAAATGAGTTCAATTTCTCCTGCACTGTGCGCCGTGAGCAAAGTTCCTCCGCTGTATATGCTAGCAGTTTGCATTGCCCTGCATTGGTTACTTTTATTTGGCAATCCTTTCTGTGACTTGCTGCCCTCCGATCGGGACATTACTGAACAGATTCGTCATAGATTGCATCGCTTTGCGCACCACGACGCTTTTATGACATCATTGACCCCTGATGAAGAGCTCTCTGGCGTATGCATAGCAAAGGAAACAAGCCTGCCGACATCCAACACCTTCCTTTCACAGTGAGATGAGGTTCCAACAATGTCCCGAAACGTCGCTGGTGAACACAACTTAGAAACCAAGCGAAACCGTGATTACGCTTCCCACCCACATTAGCGAACAAAGCCTGCACACAGAAGAAACCCCTGTCGTACGGTCTGGCGCGGATGGAGTTCACCGTCGTAGTGGAGCTGAAGTTCCTACCTTCACAATGCAGCATAGTTTCTACTCCTTGCTGAGCAGAGGAGTCAAATTATCCCCTTCCCCATTTAGTCCGTTTTCAGTGCCATGTACATTGATGCTGTAGCGGTGTGTCACGAACAGTTCGTTCATGGGAGTATGTCTTGGTCCCACTCATAGGAACCACGACATGGGGAAATGCATGCCTCTCCCTTCATGGAAGAGCCAGAGGACCATGCCTTCTATTCTTTCAAACCGAATTATTTATTCGATAATCACTGGCGTATTTCCTATCCACGTGACACTGGAAATTCCATGGGGTGCTTTTGCTAGCCTCCCACCTTCCTTCAGAACCAAGTTTCTACTAATCGAATGACACAGAAATATACCTAATGAATTTTCATTTGCGCACATATAATTCATATCGATGAATCAGATCAACGTCAAATGAGGTCGCATCAGGCCACTGCGTTTTTGGGACCTACTGTACGCGATGCATGTTTGATACTTAAATTAGTCGTGGAAGCTGAACTTCTGATGGAACGAGACGGACAACCCAAGTTTGTAAAGGCTGATCTTTACCACGACGGGAGCTAATTCTGCCCACGGGGTATTTCAGTATCGGGATATTTAATGGAGAAGTAGTAGTATGCTTCACTTTTGAGACGATCATGGAAAGCAGGGCTAGACATCAAAGGCAACAACCTTTACCAAACAATATGGGAGTAAAGTGATCCGCAAAGGTAGTATAATACAACGGCACGGCATGATGAAAAGTCTCTATAGCAGTTTACATCGACGCCGCTAACTTTCGCTGGAGTGGTCTACCGACGGAGAGCTTAGCAAAGTGTTTATCAAATCCTACTGGAGCATGAAGGTAAAATACATCTATGGCGCTTGACATGCAGTAAAGTCACATCTCTCCACTCACTGTTTAAGCAGCAGCCTCCTTAACCCGTCCCATTTCGGGGGTGTCTTCAACCGCCCCCACTCAGATTTTTCGCGGATAGTGGACGAACGGCGCGAGGCAGCGCACCCAAATTTTGCATGCCTTTTCCCACATCAATTTGGCACGCTGTTTCAAAAATTTTCAAATTTGAAGTCAGATCATCTAGGGTCAACGACTTAGTCAAGGTCAAGTGAGGTCACCTCCAAAAAAGTTCAACCAGTCGTCACAGTTTAACGGATCCAGATATTTTAAAGAAACTTTCAGCGTTTCCTCATCTTTAGGGATGAAACAAAACGTACGAGTGGAATTTTTTTTCTTCGTTTTTGACTACATATAAATTTGGCATATTTGCCAAAGTGCAGTTCAAATAGAGGATTCTGGCTAAAGTAAGCATTTTTTATTAGAGCAAGTTGACTTCCAACAACGTTTCTCGGTCTGTCCTACCCACTGGAAAAGGAAAATTAAAGAAAACTTTAAAACTCAAAATTTGAAAATTTCAACAACAAAGAATGGTTCTTGGGGGGGGCAAAAAATGAAAGCCCTTGTCGATTTCGCTGTCCTTTTCTCATTCCAAATGTTTTTTTTTATATATGCCCCAAAATGAACTCCCCAGAGCCAAAAACATAGTGTAAGTCTTGAAAAGTCGTGAATACGTCCCCCTGGTGACGTCACTTTTAGGGGATTTGGGGGGGGGGTGGACCCGGACCCTGCTCGTCGAGCGCTTTCCGATGTCACACTTCTTTCGTTTTCGTGCGATGCTTGGCTTGGATTTTAGAGGGGGTTTACTAACCGCCCCTCCCCCTCCGAGACGGGATGTGAGGATCTGACCAGAAAGACGGCGCGGGTTAAGCTTCTCCGCTAAAGATAGGCACATGGGCGACAATTTTAGAGGAGGAAAAATCATGACAATGTCAAATCCAGTGAAATATCTCTGTCTCTGTCTCTGTCTCTGTCTCTGTCTCTGTCAGGCCGCCTCCGTCTCCGTCTCCGTCTCCGTCTCACTCTCACTCCCTCCACTCTCCCTATCCTTTCTCTCTTCTCTGTTCTGGGGCTTTCATTGATTCCATCCAACTTGGAATTTTGAGGGAAGAGCATGTTGGAACAGCTGCATATGAACCAAATTTCCTTGCCCATCCTCCCATCGCATCTCCCGTGACGTTCTCACGAAATATAAAACCAGGCGGAAGGAATGACAGCTGCGTCCACGAGGAAATCCGGGCATGATTGGGGGCTCAGGCCCTGTCCAAATCGATGCCGTCGGAACGGAAATAATTTACGGTGAATTATTAGCGAAATGATGACAAACTGTGCTAACTCGTACACCGAGAAGATTTGGGTGCGACAAGCGCCATATTACATTACTTCTAATAATTAAATGTGTAACCGCATTTACAGCAAATGTCATGACAAAGAGTGAGGCAAATTTATATGTATGAAATTCGCTGTCTTGACAGTCCAGCGCAGATTAAGGCAAGTGTAGGGGCGCATGTGTCACTATACACATCCAGATGTCTGTTCTGACCAAGCCCATCGATGGGACCGAAACCTATCCGCATTTAATTTAATTTAATTTACGACGAGATAAGAAACAGGAGCAGTATGTGTTGTGGCAAGTCGGTCTGTGGACCGACACAGACCTGTGTGGACCGGTGTGAACCAGTGTGGACTCGTGTGGATTAGTTCGGATCAATATGGACCTTGTGTGGATCGATATTTTTAATGGAAAAAAATTAAAACATTTGTGAAACTTTTCAACTTAAAGAACCTATCCTAACATAACTAAGCCTAAACCCTTTGCTCATTTCATGGGGGTAAAATAGGTGCAATGCACATTTCATGAATACCTTAAACTGCAATGATAGCGAACAGGTCAGGTTAGGCAAGGCTAGGGTTTTATAAAAACAAATGTCTTGCATTATTTTTGATTATATATTACACCATATAAAACTATTTCATTTCCAATATTTGGCTTACCAACTGAAAAATATGCGCTTCTGAATAACTGAATAAGAAAAATAACTGAAAATAATATTATGCGTCACATCGTTTTATTCATGATGATACATATTGTATTAAAACATGTTTTCAAAATCCAGTAACTCCGTGGAAATCTTAATTTACTAAAATAAATTCCCTTATACCGTATCACCAACATCAATGACATGATGTCATAGGTCACATTTTATGTTGGTATCAAGGAATGTATGACATTTTTGTTCCCTACGAGTTCTGCCTATGGTAAGTACTCTGACCCACAATCATACCCACCAAAGTGAGATTCTTAAAGTAAAAAGGTTCATAATGGAAGACCCAAAGCATTTTGCATGAAGTCTGCGGTGTAGCAAATTCTGCAAGTCTGCGGTTTAACAAAATAACCTACCAGATATGCTAGAGTGATAAATATTGTTTCTACACAAACTGCACCGAACAACTTGATGCACCTGTAATGCAGTTAATTTTTGCGCTCATTGAGCGCAAAGCGAAACTGGGTGCAAACAGCTGTGTTTTGACAAACCCCAATAATGATTAACGGTACCGTGTGACCGTGAGACCGTGAGACCGTGTGACTCTTTGGGATTATCTAACACATTTGACGTGAAAGTAGACATTTTATGTTAATCATCTGCACTTCAAAACCACGTCGGCTTGGTGTGCTTGTAAACTGACACAGAACATTCATTTTCCGTAATGTTTCCACCCACTAATCTACATATCCAGGACGGTCGGTGATAATATGACATAACTCTGCGTGTCATATCATCAGCCATCACTCCAAACGTGAAATATGGGTCATACCTCCACCGGTAGTGTTGCTAACGTAAAGCTCCGGGTCCCACCCCTATCGCAGAAGGGAGGAGCTCTCGTCATGATGATGCTGCCTAATGGGCGAAGTGGATTCCGCATTCTCTTCTCCCCGCTGCACTTTGTTATGCGCGTGTAAAATTTGCATAGCTCAAGATCCAGCTTCAAGTGAGTTGCTCCGCCTTGATAGGGTCCATCTAGGGACCAATGCTGTCAACTGTTCCCTGCTGACGTCTTCAAACGCTGGTATGCCTCGCCCTATGATAGTGCGCTGCTTGCCAACGTTTTGCCGGTGCCTTTCAAATGGCTGGCAGTCGGTCGCCGTATCAGCCACCGCTGCCATTAAATACTGACAAGCTCTTCCGGTAGCCGGCGAATCAGCTTTAGTGGAATGGTGACATCGCCGTTTTAGAAATGAAGTTGGCCGACGTCCGAGCAGAGCGCGGGGAGGGGAGGGGAGCGGAGTGCAGAATCTCGCAGAGACAGGCCCAAGTTATACCCTTAGCTATTTACTGCGGTCGAGACGAGAAGCCTCGTGGACAAGAGGAAGTATATGCACGGTCGAGACGAAAAGAGGAAGTCTGCTTGAATTTGCCTTCACCTGAACATGGTGCATAGTAGGTAGTAGCACTGTCTGGTCAAATATGGCTTGTCTGGTTCAGCTCCGCTTTGCTTGTGGCCTATATACCGAGGACACGGGATCAATAATCAGGAGATTTTGTTTGCCATAGATCAGTGAAGCTATTTCTGCGGGTGACTTATCAATGTGGCTTTTGACGTCACTGGATTTAGCCCAATCATTCTTACATTCTTCAAATCAAGACTAAATTCTTCAAATATCGAAAAAGCTACCGATCATAAGCAAGGACGACGGCAATATCAGAATATTGGCCGTAACCAGTCTATTTTTTTGCGCATGGAGACACTGCGCTACCTATGATATCATGTCATATGTATCCAATATAATATGCATCTAATCATATATATCGTATCTAATATCCTACTGCGTGTCCTCCTCATCCCTGGCGGCGACGGAGCTCGTGCCCTGCAGCCGCATAGTCGAAGTGCACTGCCAGTGTGCCGCACACTGGGCGATCCTGTGTGACCGTCTGGTCTCTAAATAGCGATACCGTGCTCATCCGTCGAACGTGACGTCACTCTCCAACGATTTGGTCACACAATTCGAACAATCCATGAGTTCAGGCCGGCGATTGCCTATTTCGGGCCCGACTTAATGAAATCGGGTGTGTTTAGTATGCACCGCCGGCTCAGACTCCTGGTTGGATAGTGAGGAGAAGTGGTTGCAAGGGCTTGCAGCAGCAGTTCGGAGAGTAGATCAGCGGGCTTGTGGGGTACTGTAGGAAAGTTCGGTTTGCCTGGCAGTGATAGTCTAGAACTTGTTTCGCTTCGCGACAACTGGCTCGCAAATCCAATGGCTTCTCCAAAACCGCCAGCCATCACTGTCCTTGTATTGATCGGCCTGATTGTTAACCAAACGGCGACCACTTGAACAGCAGCGTCAGCAATACCTCCAATCCAGCAAAAGCAAACACCAGCCAGCTCATGCCTGCAAGTTTCCACAGGCCCCAGTGACGGCCAACCGCCCTGCCGGGCTGTTCGCTCACCTCTGCCGCCCAGCCGGGCTGTTCGCTCACCTCTGCCGCCCTGCCGGGCTGTTCGCTCACCTCTGCCGCCCAGCCGGGCTGTTCGCTCACCTCTGCCGCCCAGCCGGCTTTGACCTGCCGAGCGGCCGTACTACTCTGCCGCCCGCCGGGCTGTTCGCTCACCTGCCGCCCTGCCGGGCTCCACCTCGCCGCCCAGCTACGCGTTACCGGCCTGCAGCCACTCAATCCCGTCTGCAGCCGAGTCCCGTCGACAGCCACTGCAGTCGAGAAGGTGTTCTCAGCTCCCCTGCGACGGCTGTCTGACCAGGGTCGCGCACAACTCGGCCATACTGACATGGGTGTCACAATGGCAACATGGCGCACTGACATGGGTGTCACAATGGCAACATGGCGCACTGACATGGGTGTCACAATGGCAACATGGCCACACTGATATGGGTGTCACAATGGCAGCACGGCGCACCGACTTCCGACTGTATCATGGCGTAATGACAGAATCCGCCGACAGGCCGTCGTCGCCGGTGAGAAGGGAAACTGACTCGGCATAACACCCCGGGCATAGCCAATTTTGGTGCATATTTTCAACACAGGTATGCACAAATGTGCATACATTTATTTCCTACAAATATGCTACGTAATAGCGCTATTTCTAATACAGTCGACGTATGAAGTGAGCAATGAGCGACCCGCAACCAAAAATCACAACGTTCCGTGTGTTTAATCTGGCATCACCTTGAAGATTAAAACTCCTAGAGACTTAACACTCCTAAGAAGGGTGAGTTTCTTAAGAGACCACCCACTGTACCAATGACATCGCCATGTTCCTTAGTTTCAGATATTCCAGGGTGGTTAAATAGACCTCCCGCTACCTGACCACGTTGAATCGGCGATCGACCACAGTGTGTGTCAAATCAGGTGTTTACAGTGTCAGGACGTGTCAATGGCGTCTTCGTTGACCTATCGCTGGCTTCCGGGCGGAAGCTCATTGCGCAATCGGTGCAGGTTCTAGGCGGAACGTCGCGTGGTGGCCACCTGTCAGGGCAGTCGGTTCCAGTTTGCGACGCTGCCCGGCTGCTGGCAGGCCGGCGGACGCGCGCCAGAGCCGAGCACCTGCTCGCGGCGGATCGTAGCGTGCGTGCGGTGATGCAGACATTGCAGACCACTGCGGTGATGCAGACACTGCAGACCACTGCGGTGATGCAGACATTGCAGACCACTGCGGTGATGCAGACATTGCAGACCACTGCGGTGATGCAGACATTGCAGACCACTGCGGTGATGCAGACATTGCAGACCACTGCGGTGATGCAGACATTGCAGACCACTGCGGTGATGCAGACACTGCAGACCACTGCGGTGATGCAGACATTCCAGACCACTGCGGTGATGCAGACATTGCAGACCACTGCGGTGATGCAGACACTGCAGACCACTGCGGTGATGCAGACATTGCAGACCACTGCGGTGATGCAGACATTGCAGACCACTGCGGTGATGCAGACATGCAGACATGCAGAGTGTGCGGACAACTGTCCGGCGTTCTGAGGCCGGTGCCTGTGCCGCAGGTACTACACCAACCACAGCACCATGTTCGCCCGCTTCGTGAAGCACCACGCCACCCGCGTCATGGTCTACATCGGTCTGCAGAACAGAATCAACCAGCGAACCGGCGTGTTCGACCTGCTGCACAGTGAGTGGGTCCGCCCGGGCGGCGCGGACCTGGCGCCGAGTCCGGTCGGCCGTGTCGCCGCCACACGATCACCAGCCGCCTGCAGATCAGCTCCGCGCCTCTGGGCATTCACTGAACACAACTTATCAACTGCAGTTGCCTGCAAACGACGCTAAGTACCTGAAGTGGCGGATACGTTTTCAGAGAATGCACAACTTTATCCTTGCTTTGTTCCACACGCGCGGACCAGCTCGTTCAGAGGCTCGTTGCGTTCGTTTTCCATCACCGCTCATTCGGTACTCGCGTGGAGCAGTGGACTGGTGGTGACCATGTGTGCCGTGTTAATTCCATCACCTCCACCCTCCCACTGTGTGCGCCCCGGATTTTAACCACCTCGCGCTCACTTAAAGGGGTGTCCGCTTACAAATACAATTGAATGTAAGTGATGTAAGCGAGTTGTGAGTAGGTGGGTGGGTATGAAAACGTACACAGTTTATTTAGCAGACCCGTCAACATTTCGCCTGGCGCCGGTGCAGCTTACCCTCAATATGCGAAAGCTTTCCCGTAACTTGTGTACGCACTTTGCAGCGCGGTTTGCTTGTCTGCTCATCGCTACCTTAACACTCCTTCAACATTCAAGCGTTTGAGGCGCCTAAAGCGCCACTGATGTTCGATACTGGTGAATGTGTTTCATTTTGCGTTGCTGAAAGTCGTCCCAGAGGCGTGATGTGGCTGGCGCTGCGGCACGACTTCGGTCCATGTCGCCGCGGGCTGCCTGCTAACTTCGGTCGATAGTCGTGTGCTTCTATGGACCCGCATGAATGGGCCATAATCGATGCTTGATAAATGGTGGTTTGTATTTTTCGAAGTGTGGAATTTTCAGAGCTAGCACACAGAATCGGAACTTGGCAATTGACATTATTCGACAAACCTCGACTTGGTGCAGTAGCTATGCGGAGCTAATTTAGAGGCGGGGCAGGAGACAGCAGTGGCCCAGTAGTTCGGAAAATCGGAACTAGTAGCGGGATTTCGTGCTTCTGATTGGGGCTGCATCGCGAAAGAGCCGCTCGTTCTTCTTTTGGCGCCACGTTTGCTATATCATCGGTTTCGATCGAAGCGTGGTCGATTTCTCCAAGGGTGGTCTGGAGAAATCGACGAAATCGGAGAAAGAGAGATCTCTTTCTCCAGAGCGGTCTGTTTCACTCGTGCTCAGTTCATAATCTAATGGATCTTCGGTGTAGGCATCGTGAAGCACTCACAGTTCTGCCCAAATCACGCATTGCGGCTTTGTTTTTTTTTTCGGTTTGTATGATTGCTTAATCCTACAGGGCCATTTGCGAACTATCGGTTTACATTGTTACTTGGTACTATAGGGGAATTTGTGAAATATCGGCTCACATGGTTACTTGGTACTACAGGGACATTTGTGGACTATCGGTTTACATCGTTACTTGATACTATAGGAGCATTTGTAAACCATCGGTTTACATGGTTTCTTGGTATTACAGGGACAATTGTGAACTATCGGTTTGCATGGTTACCTGATCGGAAAACGCCCGATGAGTAGGGCCAGACACCACCACGAACAGAAAATCCCAAAAAGTTACGTAACTAGGGGGCCCTAGATTTTCACGACTTTCATCGTTTTTGTGGCTCTGAGGGGTTCATTTTGAGAGAGATTGAAAGCACAAATGTTATTTGGAATGAGAAAAGGAAAGCGAAATCAACCAGGGCCACGCAATTTTTGGCCAACCAAAAATCGAAGTTCTATTCCAGGTCTGTGTTCACTGACAGCGGACCTGAATGGCGGTGGAACTGACCACAAATCTGGTCCTACGATTAAGGCGATCATGATACCAAGCCCATCTGATTACCACGTGATATTACATGGATCATGATACAACTACCCTCCAATGGGTTATATAATGCTACGTCACGACCACTACCGTTCAGTGTGTCACCACGTCACGACCACTGCCCTTCAGTGGATCACAACGTCACGACCACTGTCCTTCAGTGGGTCACAACGTCACGACCACTGCCCTTCAGTGGGTCACCACGTCACGACCACTGCCCTTCAGTGGGTCACAACGTCACGGCCACCGCCCTTCAGTGGGTCACCACGTCACGACCACTACCCTTCAGTGGATCACCACGTCACGACTTTCAGTGGGTCACCACGTCACGACCACTGCCCTTCAGTGGATCACAACGTCACGGCCACCGCCCTTCAGTGGGTCACCACGTCACGACCACTACCCTTCAGGGATCACCGTCACGACTTTCAGTGGGTCACCACGTTACGACCACTACCCTTCCGTTGGTTACCACGTCACCCTTTCCCCCCTTCACTTGGTCCCCCGTCACGCCACTACCCTTCAGTGGGTCACCACATCACGACCACTGCCCTTCAGTGGGTCACCACGTCACGACCACTACCCTTCAGTGGGTCACCACGTCACAACCACTACCCTTCAGTGGGTCACCACATCACGACCACTGCCCTTCAGTGTGTCACCACGTCACGACCACTACCCTTCAGTGGGTCACCACGTCACGACCACTACCCTCCAGTGGGTCACCACGTCACGACCACTGCCCTTCAGTGGATCACAACGTCACGGCCACTGCCCTTCAGTGGGTCACCACGTTACGACCACTACCCTTCCGTTGGTTACCACGTCACGGCCTTCCGTGGGTCCCCACGTCACGACCAATACCCTTCAGTGGGTCACCACATCACGACCACTGCCCTTCAGTGGGTCACCACGTCACGACCACTACCCTTCAGTGGGTCACCACGTCACAACCACTACCCTTCAGTGGGTCACCACGTCACGGCCTTCAGTGGGTCACCACGTCACGACCACTACACTACCCTTCAGTGGATCACCACGTCACGACCTTCAGTGGGTCACCACGTCACGACCACTACCCTTCAGTGGGTCACCACGTCACTTTTACCACTCACGACCACCCCTTCAGTGGGTCAACACGTCACAACCACTACCCTTCAGTGGGTCACCACATCACGACCACTGCCCTTCAGTGTGTCACCACGTCACGACCACTGCCCTTCAGTGGGTTACCCCCGGGCGGCGGTCGAGCAGTGTCGGCCGGCGCGTGCCGGCGGTGACAGCTGATTGGCATGTGACGCGGCGGCACCGGCTAAGATTGATGCACGCGCCGTCACCCACCCTGGGAAATCAGCACGACTCGGACGGCTGGACGGCGCCGGCGACTACCCGGTCATCGGCCGCCGCATATAGGTGACCGTGGCGCAGACCGGAACTGACGTCGTCGGCTGCCCGGACGTGGATCTCCGGTCGGGGCGGAACCTCCGCTGGTGTCCTCGCAGTGTCCACTTCCGACTCGGAGTGTGGAGCGGACGTCACCTCTGCGTGGACCTCCGGCCGGGGTGGAGCAGTCGCCAGTACCTGTACCTGTACCTCTGCAGTGGACCTCCGGCCGGGAGCGAAACATTCGCCAGTACCTGTACTTGTACCTCTGCAGTGGACCTCCGGCCGGGAGCGAAGCAGTCGCCAGTACCTGTACATCCGACCTGGTGCAGAACCATCGCCAGTACCTCTGCAGTGTCCCACCTCTGCGTGGATCCCCGATCTGATGTAGAATGGCTACCAGTATCTTGCCAAGGGGCTGATCTCCCTCGAAATAATCAACGGGGATCCATATGATAGTGCCTCTGAGGTGTGCAGCTACTATTGCGCGACGGAAGCACATATATTGGAAATGCATTGACTGTGCTGTGTTGGAACTGATGACATCGATCTGCGTGACATAGACGGGGGCGAAGAGATAAGGGACAGCCGCAGTCAGCAGGCATTGAATGTAGATGATGGCTCTACACACTTGCTTGAGGTTCGACGGATGCAGCTTCGGTGTGTTGTCATTGCAAGTGATTACGAAGTGCGACCGACTCTCTTGTGTATATACAAAAGCGTGCATATGAGCGATTCGACTCGGTGTGGCCTTGCCTGACCCAACTGCGCCCGATCCGACCAGATTCGACCCGACCCAACCCGACCCGATTCAGCCAGATCCGACCCGATCCGACCTAATCCGATCCGACCCGAAATCCGATCCGACTCGACCCGATCCGACCCGATCCGACCCGCCCTGACCTGACCCGACCCGAACCGATCAGACCCAACCCGATCAGACCCAACCCGACCAGACCCAACCCGATCAGACATGACCCGACCCGACCCGACCCGACCCGACCCGACCCGACCCGACCCGACCCGACCCGACCCGACCCGACCCGACCCGACCCGACCCGACCCGACCCGACCCGACCCGACCCGACCCGACCCGACCCGACCCGACCCGATCCGACCCGACCCGACCCGATCAGACCCAACCCGACCAGACCTGACCTGATCAGACCAGATTCGACCCAACTCGACGCCTTCTGACACGACGCACCCGGTACGACCTGACCTAGCTCAACCTGGCCTGAACCGCTGAAACTGACCCGACACAATCATCACGCTTTTGAGACGTTTGTTTGTCTTTGCGGGGTTCATGGCCCAGTTGCGTGGGCATTCAAGACAATCAAAACATAATTAAAGTGAAAATAAAACAGAATAAAAAACAATTTCATGAAAACCAAGTCGTCTTAATTTCGAAAGTTTTACTTTTTATAGTACGTGGATTTTGACAAGAGATGTTTTGGTAGTGTGCTCATTATTAAAATGACAGGAGTGAGATCATTTGCCATTGGCGACGCATGTGGAAAATGTACACCTAAACTGCCACACAAAAATATGTCTATTAATATACATTGTTCGGCATAAGCGCTCCAAGAAAAGGTTCTTCCCAAAGTCCTCTAAAAAGAACTACCTCACCAGGTAGTGTATGTAAGTTTTTCTCACCCCACCAAGTAGAGTGAGACCTCACCCACTGGGTAAGACGGCCGCATGTATTGGGCTCGTTTGTATTTGTGCATGATTCATTGTTTCCATTATTATTTACTGTTGCTGGTGCAGGCATGACTAACGTCAGCCAGTCGAAGGGCCGAAGGCCGCACGACATCCAGCAGGGATCAACGTCGATTTCTATAGTCTTCCAATTTGAGTATAAAATGAGTTATGCTGAGTATATAAACCTTGGCGAAATAGGACGACATTTTTCATTTAATGGCATCGGCTTCAGGAGCTTGAGGCGCATACGAAGAGTTGTGTCATGCGTAACATGGGTGGGCAAGCTTGGAAGATGACTTTGTAGCGACGTTCAATATGTGGAGTCAATGGACAAAGAAACATGTAGCCTTTCAACTCCAGTAATGAGAAATGTGCAAACAAGTTTGATGATCACTTAGCTGCTGAGCTATTTTAGTGGTTGCAAACGGACATCTCATATGCAGACTGCTGATGAATATGCAGCTGCTTTAATTTAATAACTTCCAACAAAGACATTAAATTACGTGGGCAGAAGAACGTAATCTAAAGCAATGTCAGTTATTTGTGGTGTAGACACTGGGCCGCGCACTATGAAATGAAGAAAGGCAAAATTAAAACTAAGCGTGGTAGCTATTCCCATCGAGCAATTTTCAAGTATAGCATTCATTATTTTGTGAAGCTGGAATGAATGTTTTGCGGTGGAAATATATTTCCGCATGCTGCGGTTCCCTGCTTCCAATGCGATGTTCATAGACATAATCATTAAAGAATATCTAAACATTAGAAGAATCCATATATATATTGGACTATATCCAGCCTTCCACTAAGGCTAGGTTAAGAATGGGCAGAGGGCAGATAGAACTTGGTTTATGCCCCCTGCACCGAGCAGCATATGCTATCCATAGCTCAAATGTGATGGGAGAAAGGATTGGCCAGATCGACTCAAATATCATTGGGTTTTATTCCGTGTATCCAATCTCACCACGTTCCACCTACAGTAAAGGGCCGCCATAAAACGAGAAATGGAATGGAATGGGACGAATAATTAAATTAAATGAAATGGAAGTAACCGATCAAGCCAATAAAATGGATGGAATGAATATACTGAAATCGAGCGTTTCCAAAATGATACGTCATGACATCTGATGAGATAAGAGATGACAAGAGATACGTCATGATATTAGCCGTGCAGAATCCCAGATATTTTGTCTGGAGCAGGTAAGGAGTAGAGAGCTGGCTGATAAGTGGTGGGGAATAAGCTGTTCGTATTTGCGAGGTCACAAATAGTGTCCAGTTGGAACCTTCTTTCACAGTACAGCGCAGTCTGCGGTTTAAAATATGTGTTGACAAATTTTCGCAGCATCGTATTCAAGTTTTATATTGAACAGCCTAACTTGCATAGCAAAGCTAAGATTCGCTTCATGTACAAAGGGAACTACATTAGAGCGCTCTCGACAACATCCAATCATACGCCCACCTAATGGAAAACGTCCATGGGCCTCAGGATTTCGTCATGCTGAAATCGGGGCTTATTTCAATACGATGATGCTAGAAGGGCCCCAATGACGGGCCCTTCTAGCTTGGAAAACCACACTACTGACAATGACGGGCCCTCCTGGCACTTTGGAAAACCACACTACTGAATCCGCCGGATTTCGACTTAGTCAGATGGCCTTCTACCATAAACCTTAAGCCGCCGGCCAGCAAGGACAGGCAGCCGGTGCATAGTTGCTGGGGGTCGGGCCGGTGCAGACTCTTATGGACGTGAATAAGTCAAAGCTGAGGTAGTGTTGAAGTGGTGAACTTCTGTGTCGCCTTTGCGAATGTGCAGGCAGGTAGGTCACGATGTTACCTTAGCAACGTAATGTCCCGTAGATTATGCTGACCAACATGAATGGTCATCGCACGGGCAGCACGCAGTTCCGGTATGAAGTGAACTTAACTTGGACGTTTTCCAACGTCCACCGCAACACGTCATCCGGAGCATCCGCGTGTTTCATTCAAAGGACTTGTTCTCTGATGGCACTTCACTATCTTATGCTGCAAAGCGCGCCGCGCCTCCTCTAGTATCTCCACATTCACCCGGAATTTGTATCCTCGCGAATAGCTACGAGAGGGCAATTGCAGTTGGTCGACAAGCTATCTGCCGCAACGGTATGGCGCCCGATCGTATGGCTACAGCATTTGAGCCATGCAGGCTGGTTCCTGACCTCACTCATACAGCGCGCACACTTCGCGCAAATGTTATTGTGCATGATTTATGTTTAATTTTTTTTAGTATTGGCATTACCATTATTATTACGATTAATAACATTCATAATAGCGACAACAGCAGCCGCAATAGTAGTACTTGAAGTAGTAATAGTAGCATCAATAGTAGTAGTAGTACTGCTAGTAGTAGTAGTGGTGGTAGCGGTAGTGGTAGCAACAGCATTCATTGTTGTGGTATTAATAGTAGGAGTAGGATTTGTTTTAGTAGTGGTATTATTGTTTCATTCTGATCATTATTATTTGCAATCGCACACTACAGTATTAATGCAGTATGCATGTAGTGGAGATAATGGAAGTGGTTGAACTGGTTCCGCTCGCTGACCAGTCTTTCCCCTGGCCCGTGCAATCAGTTGTCCTGAGAGGTCAGCCCTGGTAGTGGCACTCAACAGCCGTCTGCAGTGCCATCAGCTGATGACACGGCAGCGGTCGGGCTTGACTTTGACCCCGTCGGTTGCCCGCGGCCCCCCTCCCCAGTCGCGGGCGTCAGCGGCTGCGGTAGATGCTATCGTCACGCCAGCTGCTGTTGCGAGGAACTCGACAGGGGCACGTGAAGGCCGGAAATACGGCAGATTGTGAGCGCCGATCGAGGCGCTGTTGTGGACTGCGGTCCAAATAAAGTCGTCGCTGTTGGCGGCGGACTCATCAGTGGAGTGGTGCCGCCTGGTACTGGCGGACTCATCAGTGGGGTGGTCCCACCTGGTACTGGCGGACTCATCAGTGGGGTGGTCCCGCCTGATACTGGCGGCGGATTCATCAGTAGGGTGGTCCCACCTGGTGTTGGCAGACTCATCAGTGGGGTGGTCCCACCTGGTGTTGGCGGACTCATCAGTCGGGTGGTCCCACCTGGTACTGGCGGACTCATCAGTGGGGTGGTGGTCTCACCTGGTGTTGGCAGGCTCATCAGTAGGGTGGTCCCACCTGATACTGGCGGCAGACTCATCAGTGGGGTGGTCCCGCCTGGTACTGGCGGACTCATCAGTGGGGTGGTCCCGCCTGGTACTGGCGGACTCATCAGTGGGGTGGTCCCACCTGGTGTTGGCAGACTCATCAGTAGGGTGGTCCCACCTGGTGCTGGCGGACTCATCAGTGGGGTGGTCCCACCTGGTGTTGGCAGACTCATCAGTAGGGTGGTCCCACCTGGTGTTGGCGGACTCATCAGTGGGGTGGTCCCGCCTGGTGTTGGCAGACTCATCAGTGGGGTGGTCCCACCTGGTGTTGGCAGACTCATCAGTAGGGTGGTCCCACCTGGTACTGGCGGACTCATCAGTGGGGTGGTCCCGCCTGATACTGGCGGCAGACTCATCAGTGGGGTGGTCCCACCTGGTGTTGGCAGACTCATCAGTGGGGTGGTCCCACCTGGTGTTGGCGGACTCATCAGTGGGGTGGTCCCACCTGGTGTTGGCAGACTCATCAGTAGGGTGGTCCCACCTGGTGTTGGCGGACTCATCAGTGGGGTGGTCCCGCCTGGTACTGGCGGACTCATCAGTGGGGTGGTCCCACCTGGTACTGGCGGACTCATCAGTGGGGTGGTCCCGCCTGATACTGGCGGCAGACTCATCAGTAGGGTGGTCCCACCTGGTACTGGCGGACTCATCAGTGGGGTGGTCCCGCCTGGTACTGGCGATCATCAGTGGGGTGGTCCATGGTTTGGGGTCCCACCTGGTACTGGCGGACTCATCAGTGGGGTGGTGGTCCCACCTGGTACTGGCGGACTCATCAGTGGGGTGGTCCCGCCTGATACTGGCGGCAGACTCATCAGTAGGGTGGTCCCACCTGGTACTGGCGGACTCATCAGTGGGGTGGTCCCACCTGGTGTTGGTGGACTCATCAGTGGGGTGGACCCACCTGGTGTTGGTGGACTCATCAGTGGGGTGGTCCCACCTGGTGTTGGTGGACTCATCAGTGGGGTGGTCCCACCTGGTACTGGCGGACTCATCAGTGGGGTGGTCCCACCTGGTGTTGGTGGACTCATCAGTGGGGTGGTCCCACCTGGTACTGGCGGACTCATCAGTGGGGTGGTCCCACCTGGTGTTGGCGGACTCATCAGTGGGGTGGTCCCACCTGGTGTTGGCGGACTCATCAGTGGGGTGGTCCCACCTGGTACTGGCAGACTCATCAGTGGGGTGGTCCCACCTGGTACTGGCGGACTCATCAGTGGGGTGGTCCCACCTGGTACTGGCGGACTCATCAGTGGGGTGGTCCCACCTGGTACTGGCGGACTCATCAGTGGGGTGGTCCCACCTGGTACTGGCGGACTCATCAGTGGGGTGGTCCCGCCTGATACTGGCGGCGGATTCATCAGTGGGGTGGTCCCGCCCGATATTGGCGGACTATCAGTGGGGTGGGATCGTAGGGTGGTCCCACCTGGTACTGGCGGACTCATCAGTGGGGTGGTCCCACCTGGTACTGGCGGACTCATCAGTGGGGTGGTCCCGCCTGGTACTGGCGGACTCATCAGTGGGGTGGTCCCGCCTGATACTGGCGGCAGACTCATCAGTGGGGTGGTCCCGCCTGGTACTGGCGGACTCATCAGTGGGGTGGTCCCGCCTGATACTGGCGGCGGACTCATCAGTGGGGTGGTCCCGCCTGATACTGGCGGCAGACTCATCAGTGGGGTGGTCCCACCTGGTACTGGCGGACTCATCAGTGGGGTGGTCCCGCCTGATGCTGGCGGCGGATTCATCAGTGGGGTGGTCCCGCCTGATACTGGCGGACTAATCAGTGGGGTGGTCCCGCCTGATACTGGCGGCAGGCTCATCAGTAGGGTGGTCCCACCTGGTACTGGCGGACTCATCAGTGGGGTGGTCCCACCTGGTACTGGCGGACTCATCAGTAGGGTGGTCCCGCCTGGTACTGGCGGACTCATCAGTGGGGTGGTCCCACCTGGTGTTGGCAGACTCATCAGTGGGGTGGTCCCACCTGGTACTGGCGGACTCATCAGTGGGGTGGTCCCCCTGATACTGCGGCAGACTCATCAGTGGGGTGGTCCCACCTGTGCGGACTCATCAGTGGTCCCGCCTGGTACTGGCGCCTGGTGGTCCCCCTGGTGCTGGCAGACTCATCAGTAGGGTGGTCCCCCTGGTGTTGGCAGCTCATCGTGGGTGGTCCCACCTGGTGTTGGCAGACTCATCAGTAGGGTGGTCCCACCTGGTGTTGGCAGACTCATCAGTAGGGTGGTCCCACCTGGTGTTGGCAGACTCATCAGTGGGGTGGTCCCACCTGGTACTGGCGGACTCATCAGTGGGGTGGTCCCACCTGGTACTGGCGGACTCATCAGTGGGGTGGTCCCACCTGGTACTGGCGGACTCATCAGTGGGGTGGTCCCGCCTGGTGTTGGCGGACTCATCAGTGGGGTGGTCCCACCTGGTGTTGGCGGACTCATCAGTGGGGTGGTCCCACCTGGTGTTGGCAGACTCATCAGTAGGGTGGTCCCACCTGGTGTTGGCGGACTCATCAGTGGGGTGGTCCCACCTGGTGTTGGCGGACTCATCAGGGGGGTGGTCCCGCCTGGTGTTGGCAGACTCACCAGTGGAGTAGTTCTGCCGGGTGCTGGTGGCGTTTGGTGCTCCCTGGGGGTCTTCCAGGCTGGCGTTACGCCATTCAGACTGTAAAAGCGTGCGGCATAGCGATTGCATTTTTGTTATTCACGTGACATATCTCGTGTGAATATAGGCGCACGAGACGTGTGTCATGTTGGGAACGGCTTTGCGCCGCCATGGGGACATTATTGGCATTCTGTATTTGCTGGTTGGGTAAAGCAGCACTATGTACGCACACATAACACCGACTACAACACATCATGAGGTGTCGTCAGCCATCCTGTGACGGCTCGTCCATGACATTATGGCCTCTCATTTGTGCTGAAGAGAAACCATGCAACCGTTCGTGGTCGCAGTCCGGCACACAAAAATTGTGAATTGTGGGATGGCATCCATACTCGGGTCGCTGATTGTCAGTGTTCATGAGTTCCCGGTGCTTCATGCAGCGTCGGTATTTCTACCACAATAGTGCATGCTGTACTAAGGGAACTATCATTAAAATCGCTGATATCTGAGGTCCAAGCTTTTTCAGCTTGCGAATAAACACTGCTGCTTACTGTGCGGAGGTGTCGTTTGTTGATGGTTGTAGTACCCAAGTGCTAAATAATATTGAATATTATATCTGACCTAGTGTACGGCATCGTCTTGACTTGAGCTAACAAGTCATTGGTGGTGCTCTTGCACTAGTAAAAAGATGTAAAACAGCATCAATTGGCGGTGGTTTTCTGTCGTTGAAAAGAAAAGAAAAGAAATCGATGGTGCGTGGTGGTTCGCGAAGGGTAGTATGGGCGGATTGTGGGCAAGCGGAGACATAAGCAGGGTTCGCATAGCTTTTTGAAAATCAATTGGTATGGTGGTTATCGATCTGCTCGGAAGTCGAATTTTGCATGGGTTGTGGGTAGTAGCCTGCGTCGAAAATTTTCAAAGTGGTGTTATCAAAAACGGCTACTCTTTTTACTTTACCTTGATATGTGCCTAACAATTTGGCATGAAAATTAGATCGCTGGGCCATCGGCATTTTTTCTCAAAATGAGTTTGGAAAAGACTCTTTTCGGCATTCGGCGCCATGTTAGCTGTAAGAACCAATCCAGATAAGTGGGTCCAATAGTATCTCTTTTTGATCGTCTCGATGAGCTGAGTCGATTGGAACAACGCAATATTGTCGAGAAATCGATAGTTAAGAAAATATCAGATTTCTTATGTCTTCTAATACATCAGCAAATGTCCATTTCGTGGCATACAAGGAACTCTGAAGTTTAAACAAGTAAAAAATCATTATGCAGCCGCGGATTCTGCACTTACTCATTTGAAGACCTCAGCATCACTCACTGGGCATAGGCATATAGACAAAGCATCATATATATTCGCTGTTTAAACTGCATAGCAGCATGATTGAGGGAGGCTACTTTGTTGGCATGTGCATCACATACCAAATGCCTACCTATTTGTTGCATGTTGAGACATTCAGATAACCATTCCACATCACGTTCAAACGAAAGTCAGATACGTTGGTGATAAAAATTATCAAAATTCGCCGTGATTGTTCAAATTCGCCGTGATCACCATGGGACCATCGATGCCTATTTTCTCCCAAAGGACACATGTCAGACATCAATCAATGAACACTGGTATATCCAAGGCAAACATCGCACGAAGGTGCGGAGCACAACTGACTGGTCGGCATAGAGCACTCCAGTTCTATCTTTCATGGAACTCACAGTAGGTTTAGCATATTCTCCACGTCCCCCTTAGTTGTTAGCACGGGCAAAAGCTGCCGGTGCATGTAGCTAGCTCGGATGTAACCGTCCCTCCTCTCCTTCCAGTATACGTTTTTTTTTTCAGCTAGAGACACCTGTATCACGCATCCTTCAACTGACTGACCGTGCACGGGAAATTATGGAACTGACATTGGCATGTCCACACAGCCATCAAGTTCGGAGCTTGACGTGTGGCACGTGAGGGCCGGTTCGAGTGCGTCGTCCCAGTATATCAACTCCTGCAGACTCACCGCGGTCTCATTTAGTCACGGAATTTTCCTGGGACGGACGCTGGGGTCTCCACACTCATTTTTGCCGCGGATGCACCTAATAGTTCAACAGCGAATTGGCGCTCTCTAGAGAAGTGTCTGGAGCACCATTTCGCTCTGAGCATACCAGGCACTGTAGTGGAGGTACGGCATCACGATGCTCACGACTTCCCCATGATGCAGCCGAGTGGGCTGCAGCTGGCGCAGCACATGCCGCGGCCCACTCAGCCAGTTGTGCTGCACCTTCGCGCGAAACCACATCGGATAGTAAACCTCCACAGTGAATTCAACGATACGCCGGAGTGTTTTGCATGCAGTGTCTCCCAGGCCATGATCTGACACGCACAGTGTAGGTTAGGATGTTTCATCTCACATGGAGTAAAACTGAAGGTTTTTGAAAAGGGTCAGCACGGGTTTCCCCTAGTTCCATATGACCAACGACTGTGTGCAAAAAACTAGAGCGATTCATCAATATTTACTGGTCGCACAGATTGACCACTTTCAATATTTCGAAGAAAAAAAAACGGAAAACGTGCGCATGACTGTGATATTCACTTGAAAATGAAACAAAATTCGATTAAAAAATGAACGAAAACAACCAATTTGAGGAGGCATTGATGCTGGGTGATACAGCATTACGCATTGAACTTGGAGATTAATCCACTTTTCGTTCGCTTCACGGTTCTTCGGTCGTGCTGAACCACCTTCAGGAGGAATTGCTTTTGATCCTCGTCTTTGCTGCGGGCCTGAAACTTTTGGATCAGGGCAACGCCCCTCTCAGCAGCATCATTGACCACCTGGAGGCCACTGACGGTTTCCCGTGTTCCGGGGTCTTCCAGGATCTCTTCCACGCTTTGGAGGTTGGCGTTCTTCCCCGCCAGGAGACAAAGAGTCTCCAGAGTCCTCGCGGTGACGAGTCCTGAAAGTCCCCCTGGGAAGGTGGTGCGCGTCTTCCCCTCGATCCGTTTGAGTCCCTTGGGAGTGGGTGGGCGGCTCAAGTTGTTGATCATGACAGTCCGGTCAGCGGCAGACATCCTTTCATCAAAAAAGGCCAAAGCCACCCCTTGCTCTGCCAGGTACCAGAGGTGCCTCCGGAGAGCCTTCTCCGCTGTTGAACCCAGGTCTTCATCCGGAAAGAGGGGGAGGGTTTGCAGGAGGTCCAGGTCATTCTTTGGGGCCCATTGTGCGATGGGCGCCTCATGCCAGAACTTGACGTACAGGAGACTGACAAACTTGGCCAGGCGATGGAACACCCGTTCCTCAGCCCTCGTCAGCTCAAGTTGCTTGTGGAACAGGACCAGCTTGAGAATGTAGATGGCTTTTGTCATCCACCTCGCTTGGTGGTACGCTCCGGGGGCCCTGAAACGAGGCGCGTTTCCCTTCCATCATCCAAGGTAGAGAAGAGAGAGCTGGAGGAGTTCGCAGTAGTCCTCTCTTGGATGTACTCCATCCCTGATGACCCGCTCCAGGAACACGACCATCTGGATCCTCTGGGACTCACTCCATGTATCCAAGGGCTCATCCTCATTGATGGTGCTGAAGGAAGCCTTGTCCAAGAAGTCCCACCTGTCTTGGAACCTCTTGAAAAGCGGGATATCAGGGCCCGGTGGTCGTCCGAAGAGAAGTTCGTGGGTGTCCTTCAGCAGCGGTTCGTAGATGTGATGCCTACATGCAAGCCAAAGAATGGGTCTCCCAAGGGCCTTTTCAATATTGATGCAGGCTCCGCTGATCATGCCACTATTGAAAGCAGTTGTGTCGAAGGAGAGGGCGATGATCATGGCCGCTATCTTCTCATGCGGTCCCAGAAGCTTCAGGACGGCAGCCGCCACTTCTTTCCCAGTCCCATCAGCAGAAACAGGCACTCCGAGAAGCTCCTCGAAGTTGGCTCCAGTCAGAACAACAGCGATTCTCTCCTCCAAAATCCGAGATGAGGCCGCACTTGGAATTAGTTTCCCATCCCAGTGGAGAACAATGGGAGGAGGACTTCGGAAGGCTTCTTCCTCCAGGTGCCTTGCTTCGGTTTCCCGATGCTTCCTCCTCATCCGATGCACCGTAGAGGCTGAGGCTGCAATCTCCAAGATATCGTGCCCCAGGGCTGAGGCTGCAGCGACAAAGGATGCCGCTGTTTGCCTGCTGGACAAGTTCTGCCGGTCCCAGGTCGTTGTCAGAGCTGGAGTCATTGGATTCTGATTCTTGGAGGGAACACTCCTCCGTAGAGTCTTGTTTGGAGAGGGACCTCCTTGGAAGTCGTCGTCGTCCGAGATTGAAGTGGATGACGCTGAGGAGAAAGACTCCAAGTCGACCTTTTCGAACATCTCATCCACTTCCTTCGCTTGCTTCTTCTTCCTCATCTCCGCTTTCTTTTCCTTCTCTGTCTTCTTGGCGACAGCGGCCGCATAAGCCTTGTCCACGCTGCTCATTGAAGAGGACTGCCGGTCCTCCCGTTGGAGCTCTAGGAAAGCCAAGTCTTCTTCCGGAACAGTGCCCATCTCTGTAATCTTTCCACTCGCAATGTCGAAGAGATCTTGCAGGTCTCCCTTCCAAATTTCCCTCTTCGTCACGGCGGTCGGTGTCGTCCGGTTCTGCTCTTTCTTGAGGCTCGTGAACTCGGTGTGCAGGCTCTTGATGTTGCGACGAATCACATGCTCTGCCTTCACAGGGAGGTTTGCCTTCTCCCATACTTGGTGCAGCTTTAGAGAGACGCTTTTGGCAGCCTCAGGAAGGGTTTCCCGGAGCACCTGATAGTGGTGGAGGAAGACCAGGAGGACCTCTTCTCGGGAGGGCAGGCGGGGTCCCAGGAATTCCGGCTTCGTAGACTTGTCCAAGAGCCACAGGAGGTTCTTACTTCGTGTGTTGGACATGACCTGAAAAAAAGAGAAAGAAGGAAATCAGGATATACAGGGGAATCTCAACTCTCCCCCCACTCCCACGAGGAACAACACAGAAGGCAAAAGTGTGCGACCCCTAAACATGGTCCGATTTCGCCAAAACTTTGCAAAAAGTAGTTTTTCTAGGACAGGTGCTCGGGCAAACCCGTGCTGATAAAATTATCACACTTCAACATTTCTGAAACACCCTAGTGTAGGTACATGCACCGGCAGCTTCTGTCCGTGCTAACAACTAAGAGGGACTTGCAAAATATGCTAAAACGACTCTGAGTTCCATGAAAGGTAGAACTGAGGTGCTCTATGCCGTCCAGTCAGTTGTGCTCCGCACCTTCGCGCGATGTTTGCCTTGGATACTTTCGGTGTTGATTGATTGATGTCTCACATGTGTCTCTGGGAAGAAAATAGGCATCGATGGTCCCATAGTAATCACGGCGAATTTCAACCATTTTTAGCACCAACGTATATGATTTTCGTCTGAACGTGATGTGGAAAGGCCATCTGAATGTCCCAACGTGCAACGAATAGCTACCTATTCGGTGCATGTTGGGACATTCAGATTGCCTTTCCAGATAGCCTTGTATTTGATATGTGATGCACATGCGTACAAAGCAGCCTCCTTCGATCATGCTGCTATGTGGTTCAAACAGCGAATAAATATGAAGCTTTGTCCGCATTTATATGCCCAGTGAGTGATGCTGAAGTCTTCAAATGAACAAGTGCTGAAACAGCGGTTGTATTATGATTTTTACTTGTTTAAACTTCAGAGTTCCTTGTATGCCCCGAAATGGTCATTTGCTGGTGTATTAGAAGAAGCAAGATAGGCGATATTTTCTTAACTATCTATTTTTCGACAATATCGTGCCGTTTCAATCGACTAAACTCGTCGAGGCGATCAAAGAGAAGTACTATTTGACCCACTTATCTCGATTAGTTCTTACAGCCAACATGGCGCCGAATGCCGAAAACAGAGTATTTTTCAAATGCATTTTGAGAAAAAAATGCCGGTTGCCCAGCGATCTAATTTTATGCCGAATTGTTAGGCACATATCGAGGCAAAATAAAAACAGAAGCCGTTTTTGATAACACCACTTTGCAAATTCTCGACACAAGCTAGTGGGTAGGTTGTTTTGCAGATTTGTCATCGTGCGGTCGTGCCGCAATGTCGTCGAAAATCCAGTAATCAGAATCAGAATATATCAGGAGTATTTAGTGATTATTGGCATGGTGTGTTTTGTACTCAATCTGATTATACAGTACTTAAGTAGGGTAAGTATTTGTATAACACGGTTGATTTTCCGAAATAGGAATCAAGATGTCTACGAAGCTGAAGCATGCACGTTACAAGCCACCAAATGCATTTTTATTTCTTGAAGCGTATTTTTTGTCATTTACAAATAAGGCATTTATCTTGTTTTCATATTATGATTCCACCAAATAATATCTGCCATTTTGGCCACGCACGTCCGTACATGCAGATTAGCTTATGCCGACATCACTGAATGACCTCGTAGTTTGTGCCCTTAAATCAGTTCATTTTAATTATTTCATGAGTGTGAATCTGTAATGCAGAATAGCAGTTCATTAGCAGCAATGTAGAAGTAGTACCTGTTAGTACCTGCTAGCTAGAAGTCTGTCTATGTACATATGAAATAGTACCTATTTATAAAAAAAACATTGTCTAAGCCATGTATTATGAAAGCATCACTTTCCCAGGAAGGTTTGATGTGAAAGCCGGTGTTGATACGCAAGTGTTGCTTGTAGGTGTTGAATGTTGGATTTAATAATCAGTCTGGGCTGCCATTCCCTTCAGTGGTTCTGTCAGGTATGCATAGATATTCTATCGATGCAAATGATTTTGAATGTTCAGGCATGAAATTGATTTGTGCTGCCTTGGATATATGTTTCAGTGCACCATTGGGATAATTTTCTTCTTTATCCTGAACTGAAAAGTTTTAAGAAAAATGCTGTGTTAATCTTTATTTCACTCCTTAAACTTGGGCATTCATTGGTAGTGTTCAAGGTAGAAAATTCAGTGTTCAACTTCACATTGATAGTGCTCGGACGTTACCAAGAGCATGCCACAGAACGCTCTGGATAATGCATCGAGCCAGCCAGCTAACAAGGAGCAGCGCATCCGACGAAGCAGACCTTTTTCTAATTTAACGCTTCAAAGGATTGCGATTGACTGTTCAGTTCACAATGCTTTCAATACGTAGCCTATTCTGCTGAATATCAGTGTTCTGACGTATTCGGTATTTCTTTATTCGGTGGTTCACGACGCACTTTATTCACATTCACGGCTAATGGCACCGCCCACACTGTTTCGCCGGTGGGCCACGGGATTGGGAAATGTCCCGAGCGGCGCGAGTGTCGAACCTTGAACCTTTAGTACCCAGAGCCCAGCACCTTAACCAATTGGCCATCCCCGCCCCCGTATTCGGTATTTAGTATATATCCATTTCATACGTATTTCGAAAGAGCAACCTTCCGGTTCGGTACTTTGCATCGTCATTGAGAACGTTATTTCTTTTCAATGTGTCAGAGGAAGTCAGCGGATCTTCCCCTCTGGATTCGCTGATGAGGGACTCAATTAATTATGCACTACCAATTGACCGCCATTTGCTATGACTGTGTCCATTGTTCGGTAAATGTGAACCATCCATAGTTAAGGCAGGCTGTGATGAATGCTTAGCATGCTGGAGTATATCTGCATGTGGGAATAATAGGTCATTAAGTAGTTGATGGCTTACTTCGTGATCTCATGTATCGCCACCGCCTGCAGCAACATTCATTTGGCTCCTTCATAAGATATCAGATCCTGAATTTATGCTTGGACGAGGATAGAATGTCACAATGCTGATGCCATCCCTATATGCAATACCAATAAAGTAATGTATAATTATATACGATAAGATAGGACATACAGTGCTTCCCTTTAGAGAACCAGTACATCCGCAACAGATTCCACCATTTTTTCCTCAATGGTCACAATGAAGAACAATGGGCATCAACGTGAGAATAATCGAGTAGCTCTCCCGTACCTGGGCTTAGGAGCCTGCTGTGTTTTTCGTTAGCTAGTAATTCGTAGAGTAAAATAGTTTTCATACTAAATAACCTTTGCATCAAACACAATAAGGCGACATAGAGTAGCTTCGAGTTCCACCAAGGACTGCAGCCTGCCATAATTTTCTAATGGTGCGATTTATCAGCGCATGAAATAACACCACCGAAGTTTTCTACTTGGCTCGAGAAGTTAGCCATAGAATTCGCATTGGGTGCGGATTGAATCGGGGCGGCCGAGTCATGACAACCGGTGACCATGGCAACATTCGGACACACTCTCGGCCGTCATGTGTCGATTGCATTCTTGATAGTGGTCAAGTGACGCTATGTCAAATGATGCAGCACTCCTTTTTGGTAAGGATGAGTGATTACAATATAAATAACTATATTTATATTGTATAATTATAATAATATAATCTGATTAACATAATGATAATAGTAACAGTTAGAAATATAATACAATAGAAATTATTGCGATACAAAAGCCAGCTGGTGTACCAGCGCCTGCTTTTTCCTGGATCGGTCAGGAAGATCAAACATATAAGAAGTTATCTGATGCCATTAAAAATAGTCATGAACGCAATTAATTCTGTTTTAAGTCCGCACATTCAGTTAAAGTCGTATTCCTTTCATCCATCAAGCAAAAGAACAACAAATTCACGGATGGTTTACTCGCACTGAGCATTGATGTTCCAGCGACGTCTGAGATCAACGTCAGCATCAGACGGCCGTAATTGTAGCAAAGGTGTAAATGTAGCCTTTTGCTGCTTTGTTCGTCTTCGTCACATCCGTTGAGCAAGGTGTGAAGTGACCATCGTCGCTCTGCTACGTTGCCATGTGTTCACTGGGTCCGCAGGCGCTGTCCATATCGTAATTACACCCAGCGGACAACTCGCTGTACGTCGAATCCGACGGATGGCGACGAAGCGTGGCGGCGAATATCATCCATCTCGGCGTTAAAGTTGGATTGGCTATTCGGGCAGCGCCGGCCCGTGCTGATCACAGCCGGGCTATTCACAGCACAGCATCCGATCCGGGTATCTTCCAAACCGTCTCGCTCGGCCAAAACTGAATTCAGCTATTATACCACCCGTGAATCTGCCTGGGGCTATAGCACGTCAAGCTAAATTGTATGTTGCATTGCACTGGAGTGAAAGACTTGCTCTTAGCTGCATGTGTAAGGGATAGGATTTGAGCGGCAAGGGAGACTTCGAGAGGAATCGCATTCCGGCGCAATTCCGGTGGCAACTGATGTTCACTCGACGTCTATCGAGTGGCCCAGTGCACACTCAGGAGGTTGGCGCCAGTGCACCGTGGGAAGCAGCCCGCCTGGCCAAGAGGGGATGGGGTACTTCTCCTCCGCTTATGGACTTGGAAGCAGTCATGTAATGGGTGCACAATTGTGATCTGCTTGTAATGTAGCAGGTTCGAGTCTGCTGCTGCACTGAATATTGCAATGTGGTGCAATGTCCCTACTTTTACAACAGCAGGGAACACATGTCCAGCTCAGCCGAAGTCACCATTCCCCCTTGTCATGTGATCTGAATATACGCTGTACCATTTGTGTTTATTTTTACTCTGCTTCAGTATGCTGAATTGCGTGTTCCTGCTATTGACTCGATAAGCTGTCTCTGTACTAGCAGAGATTAAGCTTGCCAGTGCCTGTTTAGCTCGCTGGTGGGCGAATACCGGTTCAGCGGTTGCGACAGATGCCGATGTGCTCGCTCAGTCCGGGCAGAGTGCTCAGTCAATGTACAACAATATTGTATTCCGTTCCAACTCCCCAACGCCCTGAATGTCTCCCGTGAGTCTGACCAGGGCGGTAAACTATGGACGAACTAGTCTCCACCGGCTGGGGAAAACGCTATAGGTAGCAGCCGGAGACGTCCTGGATCAGCTGCACGGGGGGTCTCAATGTTGGAATGCCCCTCACGAGATGCGCGACGTTTCGAAACCCTACTCTTGGTGTGGTTATTAAAGGGACTTTCTGTCCTCGTTGGATGCAGTGACGAAAATGTTGCTGCGTCTAGGCAGGCCGCTCTCGAAGAAATACATCGGCGTCCGATTATTCCACATTTTAAAGCGGGATTCGCATAAAGCCTCGCCAACTTATACACTAGGCTGACTGATACACTAGGCTCCGGCTGACTGGTCAGTCAGTACTCCGTACATGCGGACCGTTGTTTCTGACCAACACCGCTGCCGTTTACCGTCCGACCCCGGACCCGTCCGACCCTGACCCGTCCGCTATGCCGTCCGCCTGACCCGTCCGCTGTGCCGTCCGCCTGACCCGTCCGCTGTGCCGTCCGCCTGACCCGTCCGCCTGACCCGTCCGCTGTGCCGTCCGCCTGACCCGTCCGCTGTGCCGTCCGCCTGACCCGTCCGCTGTGCCGTCCGCCTGACCCGTCCGCTGTGCCGTCCGCCTGACCCGTCCGCTGTGCCGTCCGCCTGACCAGTCCGCCGTGCCGTCCGCCTGACCCGTCCGCTGTGCCGTCCGCCTGACCCGTCCGCTGTGCCGTCCGCCTGACCAGTCCGCTGTGCCGTCCGCCTGACCAGTCCGCCTGACCCGTCCGCCTGACCAGTCCGCCTGATCAGTCCGCCGTGCCGTCCGCCTGATCAGTCCGCCGTGCCGTCCGCCTGACCCGTCCGCTGTGCCGTCCGCCTGATCAGTCCGTCGTGCCGTCCGCCTGATCAGTCCGTCGTGCCGTCCACCTGACCCGTCCGCTGTGCCGTCCGCCTGACCAGTCCGCTGTGCCGTCCGCCTGACCAGTCCGCCGTGCCGTCCGCCTGACCAGTTCGCCGTGCCGTCCGCCTGATCAGTCCGCCGTGCCGTCCGCCTGACCAGTCCGCCGTGCCGTTGCAGACTCGTCGATGCCCATGTCGCCGCTGAGCGGCTCACTGGAGGACCGCTACATCCTGGCGACGTCGGTGGCGCCGTACAGCGTCACCAGCGCCGACAGCAAGCACATGCTGGGCGTCTCCATCGAAGGCGCCACCCTCAACATCCTCGAATACTTCGAGGTAGCTGCGCCCGTGCCGCCCGGACGCCCGCGCTCGCTGGGAGTTGCCGGTTGGGCGGCGCAGAACTTCGCCGATTAGTCGGCCCGGCGAAGAGATAGATTGCCTTGGATAATTTACGAGGACGGCCCTGGGTGGACGGGGCTAATGACGCCGCACATATGGATCGCTCCGCAATTTAGTCTGTATTAATCAGGCGAGCCGCGCATATGATTATGTATGTGTGGTCTATAGACTGCTACCAATTCGAGGTCACCAGTAATTTATGATGTTGAATGTCCAATATGCTGCCTGGCTCTGGCGACAAAAATATGTGCATGTCTCTACAACAACTCAACCGTCTCACGTGCACGGCATTTGCGATCTTCCACAACGTAGGTGTTCGTGACCCCCCCCCTAGCGTTTCCGAAGGGATAATGCGGACGGCATGAAACAAAATCGCGCTGCACGTGACAAAAATCTAATGATTTAGTTTGAAATCACTGCATGTGTCAACATTATAACTGCTATTCGCTTCAGAGTTATCGCATTATATTCTACAATGTTTTTACATGCTAAATTGATGCGATTTGTTCCTTTTCGACTAATAGGCAAGAGCCAGCTTAGTGGATGTGGTCACCTCGCTTTTGCAACGTCCGAAATGGTGCCGAAAGGCACAATGTGGATAAAATGGATGTCATATATGCAGCTTTCGTGTCCAAATTAACCCTAAAGTGATTCATGAGCTGAAAAATGTCAACTGGCCAGTTGAGTCAGTGACCTCGAACGACCTAGACTGCCCGTCGTCCGACCTCACATAACGTTTAGAAGGGTCATTGGTCAGCAATGGGCGATAAATGTTGATAATTTGCGTTTTTGGCTAGGCATAGTCTGCCATGCTCGCTATGATATTGTAATAGTTCAGCGATCTGACACGACATCCTTAAGGTGTGCACACCACGAGGTTGGTACAGGATGTTCCATCAACTATTCCAAGCGCCGGTACTCAAACACAGGCCGTGACGTTTTTGTGAGGAGAATGTGTGCCGAGTTTCATCACCCCACCCCATCCCTGCACGGGTGATGGCTAAATTGGCACGATCCAAGGCGTTCTTGATTAGTCAGTGGTCACTTAGCTAGTAATCAAATTGATGTAATTAGTTTCTGGCCTCTCGTTATCGTGGCGCAATTAATAGTGGACCCAAACAATTCTGTTTTTCCCCAGAACATTTATTTGGTGGTAGTGTTAGACTATGCTAGCCATTTTCACAGCTTTTCGGCAACACGCTATTTGTGAGGCATGTTTTGGTTAATATCTACAATTTCTACAACTTTGGTAGTATTTCCTTGGTTTCACTGAATAACATCGCCCTTTGAAAACTACAGTATGTTTCGAAATGCACTGTGGTAGGCTTGTGGACATGTATTTACCATTCATTTTTTTGCATGATCCATGCACGTGATACATCCATGCATTGGTGATCCAGGCATGTGTTGTAGATACCAAGCCAGATGTAGGCATGTTCAATTCGCCTGACAGTGATTTGTCTAGCATTTGCCTTGCTTGTGCCAAAACTGGTTCTCGATTTGAATAGCTTTTCCAAACCAAGTTCTCAAATTCAACATCTCGTAATGCCCCTGTATTGATCGGGCCGATAGTTAAACAATACTGCGAACACTTGAGCATCAGTTTCAACAAAGATAACACCAGCACGTTCCTATTTTAAGTCCGTGTCATCAAATCATTAAATCAGCATGCCGCCATGACGGAAAACCGTCCCGTACTATTCACGCCATACTAGTTATACGAGCTATGCACGAGTAGTTTCTAGAAGAAACAGGAAAGACATGGCCTAAAGATGAATTCTTGGTGTGCACACCTATATTGTATAATCCTTTGTCTAATTATCGTTGTTCGCGGAGGTATGCCACTAGGTGTTTCTTGAAGTTTGACAACCTAGATGTCATTGTTTCAGTGGGAAGTTTGTTAGGGTGGAAGACAGACGAGTAGAGAAATTTCCTGCGGCCCGCCTCTCTGTGTATGGCTGGCAAGTGTGGCAGATCGTCTGCACGTGTACGACGGTTTCGCAAAGTGGAGTTTGCAATGATTTGGCCGGCAATTATCGTGGACTCACCCGTCAGAATGATCTTGTGGAGCAGAGTAACGCTGTGAACAAAAGATGCAGATCAGCTGCGGTGAGAAGACCAAATTCGTTACGGGCGCCAGAAACGTGATCAGATTTCCGTAGACCCAGCACGACTGTAGTGGCGAAGTTGGCAAAACAAAATCCTGTCACTCTATGAATGTTTGCTGCCGACCCGTTCCCGTAAGCAGGTGTGCAATGGCAGATGTTGGACATAGCTAGGATGTTGATTACATTTTAAAGAGGGTACTAGTGAACAAATGGTAGCGCAGGTGGCGCAGTGCCATAAGTGATCCAGTGCACTTGGGGCCACGACAGTTACATGGGAATCACTAATAGTGTCTAGAAGGCATTCGTGGAAGGGATTGATAGTATGCCACATTTCTGATGTTAATGCTTTTTTTCTTACATTTTCGGATTTCGTGACTATGTAATACTTCTGAGACGAAGAGAGCGTTTGCATCGAGTATTGATTATCCACCACGTCTACGATGCTTTGTCAATTTAACAATTGTTTTATCTGTTCAGGACGGCCTTTCAATGTCAGGGATGACACCAGTGGGTGGAAGATTCACCATGGAGGAAGACGGTAAGTCAAACTTGTGTATGACATTGCTACAGTTTCGTGTTGTGCAATCACAGCGAAGCTAAACCTTGCTTTACCACGACACATGCATTTCATTACGGCCTCCTGAAGCTCTGACTGAGTGTGCATGCCTGAACCCCAGCCATCTGCTATTGCACTGGTGGGTTGGTATCCTTCGACGAGAGCTGGTCAGAAGTCGTGTGCATAGGGTTGAGCATAAGGTTGCACGTGGTATGGTAAGGTTGTACGTGGTAGGGTAAGGCTGTACGTGGTAGGGTAAGGTTACACGTGGTAGGGTAAGGTTGCACGTGGTAGAGTAATGTTGCACGTGGTAGGGTAGGGTTACACGTAGTTGGGTAAGGTTACACGTGGTATGGTAAGGTCACACCTGGTAGGGTAAAGTTACACGTGGTAGTGTCGGGTTAGACTTGGTAGGGTAAGGTTTTTCAGCGATTTAATCCCCGTCGGCTGACATGTGCTCACCCTGTCAACAACGTTGATCCGGCTGACATGGCGGTTGACGTGGCGGCTGACATGGCGGCTGACATGTGCTCACCCTGCCGACAGTGCTGATCCGGCTGCACCGGAGCGGACCGCACGGACCGGAGGTGTCGCCGCCAGCCCGCCTCACCAGCTGCATGCTCACCAGCCTGCCGTTCGCGCTGCACCCGATCGTGTTCGTGCGGCTGCTGCTGCACCGGCTCATGACGTCCTACTTCCACATGCAGAAGTGGCAGAACGCGCTGCTGCGCTCCAGCTGCTCGACGCTGCCGTCGCCGGACCCGACGCGGCCGCGGCCGCACCACGACTCGCTCAGCTCGGGCGACGGCGTGGAGGCGGTGCGCGCGCGCAGCCGCAAGTGCTCCACGGACGGCGACGGCCTGCGCACGCTGAGCCGCGAGGAGCGCATCGACGCCTACAAGAGCTGGAGCCGCAACTCGCGCCAGCAGGCGTCGTCCGAGACGGGCTCGTCGTCGCTGAGCGGCGCGCGCGTCGGCGCCGCCAACGGCGCGGCGGGCGCGTCGGCGCGCGACGCCGAGAAGGCGCGCGACGCGCCCGCCTCGAGCTCGCTCTTCTCGAGCATGTGGCGCAGGAAGAACCACTGCAAGTCCAACCCGGACCTGCATCAGACCGTGCCGGCCACCAGCTCGAGCCCCGACTTCCACGGCGGCAGCGGCGACGCCACCAGCTCGATCGAGGACATCCGCGCGTTCCAGAAGCAGCTGCAGAATCTGCCCGACTGGCCGCACCCGATCCTGGCGCCGGTCGACGTCGCCGGCTGCACCTCGCCGCGGCCGCGCTCGCGCTCCGTGCCCAAGGTGACGTTCGACTTCTCGCCCAGCTTTCCGGCGCCGTGTCCGTTCGCGGCGCCGGCGCGCGCCGGCAGCCCCGACTGGTCGGGCGCCGACTCGCCGCTGGCGCGCTCCCAGTCGTACGTCGGCTACCACCTGCTGCCCGACTCGCCGCTGGCCAGCCCCGGCCCGCTGGGCAGTCCGCAGCCGACCAGCCCGCTGCCGCCGTCGCCGCGCCTGCTGTCGCCCGTGCTGCTGCCCGACCAGCGGCGCCAGGACGAGCCGGAGCGGCGCACGCCCTCCTGGAGCCAGCCGTGCTCGCGCTACGACTCGCCGGCCAGCGCCACCAGAGAGGTGCCTCGCCAACACCGCGCCGTTCTCAGCACGATAGAGGTGCGCAACAACTACTCTCTTGGTCGATAATATTTATATTGCCTGTTTCACAGCCGAGATCACCGCACTGGTGTCAGGCTGTCCAAACGTAACCAACAACAACATTGCCTGTAGCCTGTTTGGATGATTAGCGAGCTATGAGCATCTTTCGACGATATTGCGAACTATGGCTACCAATTTGTTTGATCCGGAGCCTTCATTAATAACCAACTTGCTCTTCTACGTATGAGGGCAGCAGTTGTAGGCTTCTGCGATGGGCAAAGAGACACTTGCTGCGTTATATCAGCCGATTATGAAGAACGCTGTCTAGACAAGAATGCAGACATTTGTTGTCTTGGTTTCCATTTCGGTTAGGATATGTTGCATGCGGTCATTTCATTTTAGAGTTACTGTAGAATCGTAAGAACAGAGGGTGCAGTGAGCAATAAATGCGCTCATTATGGCCATGTTTTCATGTTTCGCACTTGCTGAAATGCTTAAAATTTCGGCCAACTTGCTGTTCGCAGCTAGGAATTCTGAGGGGAAATTTTGACATTATATCGGATGCACATTTCATTGTCACATAATATGATATTTTTGCATAGGAAACATTTGTAGGCTAAGTATGTGGTTTAAAGCATGGATTTCGTGAAGCTTGAAAAGCAATATTACCAGCTCTACATTATTTATATTTGTCATATCTGTGCCTAGAGCAATGGCTTACATCGGGATTTTGTCATGCTGGTGCACCATGCAATTGAATTCTGGTGTCGTTAAGAAGGTTGTTCTAGCACTCGATCTGGACGTAGGGCTATTTCAATATGGCATATTTCAATATTTTAGCAATTATTGAGACAAAATGAACTGAGAATTAAGGCATGCTGAAAAGTAAGCAGAGAGCATGAAAGTTATATTTGCATCAACATAATGCCTATAATGTATTTCCTCATCCATCAAAATCAAGGTAACAGCTGTTCGGATCTTCTTGTTAGCCAAGAGTGTTTCTAGAGCTCTGAGTTATCTTCAAACTGTCGTGGATTTAAGATGTATGTTAGGGGTTTAAGGGCACTTTTCTTGGCTAAGTGAACGTCAAAAAACTTTTTACCTTGTTTTCTGGTATCGCGAAAATCCATTGAGAGATGCAGGTGTTTCGGCATCACATAACTGAAGAGCTATCCAGGAAACCTGTGCTCATACCTTCTTCCCCAAATTATGACTGTGGGCATCAAGGCTCTCGCTTTGTGTTTACCTGGGTGCAAAGCTGGATTCAGTCTCTTTTTCCAAGTGAACTTCGTTTGCGCCTCCTCCCCTCTCCCCGAATCGTTTTCTTAACACGATATCCCTGCTGTGGGAATGCAATGTTCGATGAACTTGATTTGAATTGTAGGATTGTGAGTAAAGGCAAGCGTTTTCGGTGACATCCATTAGATACGATATCAATGTGTCATCACCGCCATACAGGTGGATGCAGGCTCCATTTTCACGCCACCGGCCGTACGCTATTGCTAACCTCTTCCTTGATTCTAAGGTTTCAATTTGGCATCCCATCGAGCCCATATTTCTTCCTCAGCATTTTTAGTCCACCGAATACAAATTTACGTCGGGTCTTCCATTCAGTGTAGTTAATCTTTCTGATGCCCATGGATCATTCCAAATTAAATCATATCTCTGACTGCTAGCACCATCGGCTGTCAGCCAGGGTCGTGCGTATGTTAATAATATGCTAATCAAATGGCGGAATAATTGCATGACAGCCTCCTCGGAAAACTCCGAGCGGCTTGTGGTGTTTCAGTGAGCTAATCCGCAGCTTTAGCACACCGTCCGGCCGACAGTCCCCACACACCTTCAAATCGCATCCAAGTGAATCTGATTGTCTGACCGCGCTGCAATCGTTGTGCGTCTGAGGGCCTGTAGAGTCGACGGCGCATGTGAGGACACGACCGGAGGAGCATGCCGGGAAAAAGCTGGTTAATCTGACGAAACGCTCCATTTCTACCCTTTTTATTGGCTTGTCAAAAGGCATGCTGAATCGGTGTGTTTCTCACGTTCAGCGCTCACAGAACATGGTGCAGGAGACCGCGATATAGTCTTCCACACTCATATCTATTTGTGATGGCTTTGAGTTCACCCTCGTGTCCTGATGAATGTGTAATCTCGTGTGCGCGCCGCTGATTGATGTGCAATCTCAAAGCCACAGCTGCTGTGTCTGGTGATCATATCACCACGTCTAATGCCTGTAGTGATCAGATCGCCATAGCTGTCGCCTATAGTAGCCAGCTAATCGCACTTGTTGTAATAACCAGGCAATTATACCTGCTGCCTGAAGTGACGAGATTATCACACTTTCCGTCAGTAGTAGCCTGCCAAAGAGTCACACCTGCTGCCAGTACCAGCCAGACAGTCACACCTGCTGCCAGCAGTAGCCAGACAACCACACCTGCTGCCAGTACCAGCCAGACAGTCACACCTGCTGCCAGTACCAGCCAGACAGTCACACCTGCTGCCAGCAGTAGCCAGACAACCACACCTGCTGCCAGTACCAGCCAGACAGTCACACCTGCTGCACAGTACCAGCCAGACAGTCACACCTGCTGCCAGCAGTAGCCAGACAACCACACCTGCTGCCAGTACCAGCCAGACAGTCACACCTGCTGCCAGTAGTAGCCAGACAACCACATCTGCTGCCAGTAGTAGCCAGACAGTCACACCTGCTGCCAGTAGTAGCCAGACAACCACACCTGCTGCCAGTACCAGCCAGACAGTCACACCTGCTGCCAGTAGTAGCCAGACAACCACACCTGCTGCCAGTACCAGCCAGACAGTCACACCTGCTGCCAGTAGTAGCCAGACAGTCACACCTGCTGCCAGTACCAGCCAGACAGTCACACCTGCTGCCAGTAGTAGTCGGACAACCACACCTGCTGCTAGTACCAGCCAGACAGTCACACCTGCTGCCAGTAGTAGCCAGATAACCACACCTGCTGCATATAGTGGCCCCAGATACCCACACCTGCTGCCAGTACTAGCCAGGCAATCACACCTGCTGCCAGTAGTAGTCGGACAAACACACCTGCTGCTAGTACCAGCCAGACAGTCACACCTGCTGCCAGTACCAGCCAGACAGTCACATCTGCTGCCAGCAGTAACCAGACAGTCACATCTGTTACCACAGCCGCTGTATGTAATGGTCAGACAACCAAGGCTGTCGTTTGTAGAGGCCAGTATTTAAAATCCAGCTGTAGATGAATCTGTTGTGTCGGCAGGAATGGCTGACAATGTCGCAGCTGAGCCTGGACTGCAACCCTCCGCTATCGCGCGAGCTGCGACACACGCTGTCGCAGATCCAGAGTCTCGGGCCCGCCTACCAGCTCTGGTGCGAGGGCATCAAGCAGCGCTGGCCAGCACTGGTGAGCGCGCTACACCCTGGTGCTTGGCTGACTCTGGCAGCCACAGCTCCGAGCACACCCTGGTCACAGCTCCGAGAAATCATGGCCACAGCTCCGAGCACACCCTGGTCACAGCTCCGAGAAATCATGGCCACAGCTCCGAGAAATCCTGGTCACAACTCCGAGCACACGCTGGCCACAGCTCCGAGCACATCCTGGCCACAGCTCCGAGCAATCCTGGTCACAGCTCCGAGCACATCCTGGTCACAGCTCCGAGAAATCATGGCCACAGCTCCGAGCACATCCTGGCCACACTCCGAGCAATCCTGGTCACAGCCCACACTTCCTGGTCACAGCTCCGAGTACATCCTGGTCACAGTGCCGAGCACATCCTGGTCACAGCTCCAAGCGATCCTGGCCACAGCTCCGAGCACATCCTGGCCACAGCTCCGAGCACATCCTGGTCACAACTCCGAGCACATCCTGGTCACAGCTCCGAGAAATCCTGTCCACAGCTCCGAGCGCATCCTGGCCACAGCTCCGAGCACTTCCTGGTCACAGCTCCAAGCGATCCTGGCCACAGCTCCGAGCACATCCTGGTCACAGCTCCGAGCAATCCTGGCCACAGATCCGAGCACATCCTGGTCACAGCTTGGAGCACATCCTGGTCACAGCTCCGAGAAATCATGGCCACAGCTCCGAGCACATCCTGGCCACAGCTCCGAACAATCCTGGCCACAGCTCCAAGCATATCCTGGTCACAGCTCCAAGCACATCCTGGTCACAGCTCCACCTTACCACATATTCGGTACACCCGACCGCTCCCCTAACATCTGCGACCTCATTAACTAATCCGACCTCTCCCACAGCACAGACCTCTGCCATACATCCGAACTCTGCTACATCTCCGATCTCCGCCACATTCTCAACCTCTGTTGTCACAGCCCCGACCTTTGCAACTGCTTTCAACTCTCTCTCTCTCTCCCTCTCGGCCAATACTCCACCTATCAAGCGGTGGTCACGCATATGTGCCGAATGTAAGTTGATCTTTCGTCAGCCGATGAACAGCTGGTAGCGCATTGTAGCTTCTCCAACAGTGTGCTGATGGGTGCTGGATGCGCCGATGTCTCTTGTCTTGCTTTTGACATGCTTCTCTGTTGTGTTAATAATATTATAGACAGCGCTAATATGTTTTATTGATTTCAATGGTGTATTCATGCATCTGGTGTTACAGTAATTGTAGCTTGATTTTTGTGCTCATTGCCATCATAAATGCAACTGGGTAAGGACTACAAAGTTTCCTTATCGGGGTATTTGTTTGCATTGCCAATGAAAAGATACGTTTTACACTTCATTTTGCTGCAGTAAACAGCATAGCTGAACTATAAGCGATATGGCTAAACTATAAGCGACTAATACGCGCCGGGAAATCGACGTCCAGAATCAGCACACGTGTTCACCGTCTGTTTATCATGTGCGACTGCTGCCGTCCACCGCTGGTCCGACTGTGGAGAGTCAGGTCCGCGGACGTGACCGTGCACGTGCCGTGCACTGTCACGTCACGTGCACACGCGCAGCAGCGCACCCGACTCTGCCGCCAGTGTACGGCCACCGGTGTCGGCGCGAGTGTGCCGGCCCTGACTGTCTATCGTGGATAGACATGTGTAGATAGCTGGCCAGCAATCTATTGCTAGCCAGCTTCACGCCGTCGTGCTGCCGTCTCACGCCGTCGTGCGGCCGTCTCACGCCGTCGTGCTGCCGTCTCATGTCGTCGTGCGGCCGTCTCACGCGCACGTATGTGAATCCCCAGGGCGCTGAGAAGAAGAGCGACGACGAGCAGGAGATGACAGAGATCAGCATCGAGTACCACGAGGTGAGCGGTGGCGCCGCGCCAGCGGTCAGCCGCGCCGAGGACTCGCACGAGCTGGTCGTTAGCCTGACAGCCGAGCAAACGACCGAGTTGCTCAGTTGCGTCGTTCGGCCCGGTTCCGTTCTCATGCTTCTTTTGGTGGCGAGACATTCGCTCGGCCGAGCCCTGGCAGCTGGAGTCGACCCTGGCAGCTGGAGTCGACCCTGGCAGCTGGAGTCGACCGGCAGGGCGCCCGCCGTGAGCCGTTGTCGCTGAAGTCGGTGACGTTATTAATGCTTACGACGCTCTAAACGATGCTCGCGACAGCGTTTGCCCCAACTTCGCCGTAAGCTTCCAGAAGTTGAACGCCGCGAGAAGGTCAAAGAACGGGGTTCAAGGGCGACTGGGTGCTGAGCACGCTTCTGGGGCGTTGAAGGTTTCCAAATAATTGCAGATGGTATTCTACCGGCCGCGGTGTTTTTCAGGCCGTGCTTCGTTTCGCATACGACTATGCAGTTAGTGATCAAGTTTTGCAGTCTATATCTTCTCAGACAAATAAATAGGTGCATAGGTGCTGTCTGTCGGCAAAGATTCCGCTACTGGATTCGAACTGAAGGGAATTTTCCCCCAATGAATTTTCATTTAATGTTTCATTAGTTGGCGTTCGATTTAAGGAATGAAATGAAGACTCTTAAGTTCATACTAAACACGCTTTGGTCGTGATCAACATCTGACGTGGAGCGGTTTGTGATTAAATCGTAGTTTTCCATAATTTACAGGAGTTAATGTGCGCCGGTTATCGGTCTTCCATGCTTGAGATGTTCTCAGACTGACTCAGAGCAGTTCTGTTTTGAATGTATTCTGATCCGAGGGCGCCGGTTGTTATAAGTCTGTCATAGACAGCGATACAGTAGTCAAAACCTGGTCTTACTTCGGCGACATCGACTTCGTCACGAATTCTCCTGTGATGCCGTTGGGTATATTGGTTCTAAGGCTGTGTTGACTTTTGTGATAGTATCGTTTATATGTTCATGATCCTTAAAATGTTTGATATGTGCATTCTGATGCGTTCATTAGACGGTGGATTAAGATTTCGTATTTCACCTCTATATTAACCCTCCCTGTTTGTCCAGTCATATCATCACCCTCCCCCCCCCCCCTTATCGGGGGGTTAATAGTGACTCCTTCTAATCTTCAAACTAAACGTCGCACTAAAACGAAAGAGGTGTCATCGGAAAGCGCTTGACGAGTAGGGACAGACACCAACCCCAATTTGTTTCCCCATGAAGTGACGTCACTAGGGGGCCTAGGTTTTCACGACTTACATCATGTTTTTGCTCTGGGCAGTTAATTTTGGGGAGATTTGAAAAGAAAAAATATTTGAAATCAGAAAAGGAAAGAAAAATCGACCAGTGCCATTACATTTTGGCCACCAGAAAATCTTTTTTTTATTTCACAATTTTAAGTTTTCAAGTTTTCTTTGATTTCCCTTTTCTAATGGGCCCGGAAAAAAAAACGTTGTTCGAAATCAATTTCCTCCAACAAAAATGCTCACTTTAGCCAGAAATTTCATAATCAGTTATCAGAAACGACAAATAGCATTCCTCTGGTGCGTTTTGTTGCGTCCCTCAAGATAGGCAAACGATGAAAGTTTCATTAATATATTTTTGTCCGCTAAAGTGTGATGACTGGCTAAACTTTTTTGAAGGTGACCTCACTTGACCTTGACTAACTCGTTGACCCTGGATGATCTTACTTCAACATTTTGACACAACATGCCAAAGTGATGTGGGAAAAGGTATGCCAAATTGCGGCGCGCTACCGCGCGCCGTTCTTTCTCTGTCTGCGAAAAACCTTAGAGGGTCGATAACGACCCCCCCCCCCCAGAGACGGAGCGGGTTAAATCTGGGAACTTCTGTATATGCCCGTAGCGAAAGCGTTCGCCTAATCTTTTTTGCGGCGCTAAATGTCACAGCCTATTCTTGCTCATACCCATGGATTTCGTCGAGGTCATGTTGGAACGATGTCTGTGTTGTTTGTAGTGTGTACGTTGTCAAGCGAATGAACTGCATACACTGTGTTATCGGCAAAGGACAGCACACAATTTGTACTTTTTTGTCGAATGTCCGTTTGAGTACATTATTGCAATAAGGGAACGAAAAACCTAGCCTTGAAGACCACCATAGATAATCGTCTTTGGTGGCGAGGAAACATTTTTTCCACCGATGCACGTTATGTCCAGCCAGTCATATACCATGTTAGCTATATCAATGCGGCGTCACAGAAGCCATATTCGTGTCGGCACTTGATAGAAGACCATCATGCCAAATTTTGTCAGACTGTCTCGAATTGTGGAGGAAGGTGGTGACTAAGTCGCATGCTGTGTCAAGTACTTTGTGTAAGGTGTGCGTCAGGTAAAGCAGCTGAAGCTGGGCACTGTGATCAGGTCGATACCCACTCTGCTTGTCAGTCAACAATGGATTGTCCACGACATGCTTGTAGATGCGTTTAAGCTTGTTTTCCATTCCATACGTACAACTAAGAAGGCGATACAATAATGCAATCTGAACGTTCAATGCAATCTTGCGTGCAAGGTGATTATATGTATGGTCTGTTGTGGATCTTTTACTATCAAATAATTGTATGCTGTGATTGTTCATGGATTGGATATGATAGAAGAGAGAAGTTGAAGTGATTTGCTAACAACTTTGTCAAATGTTCAATGACTAGATTTCTCGATTGCACGTGTGTAGTGAGTTTCTCCCGTCCAGTCGATTTGGTGGGACCTTAATTATTTTAACAGACGTAACATGTCTTGCTCAGAGATTTCACTGTTGCTCGGAATGGGTATCGACTGTGTGATTTCCGGCCAGTGATGTGTGCGAAGACGGTATGTGAGGTATGTGAGGTCTGTGATGCAGAGTGTTCGCTGAGAAGAGAACATTTTCCCTAGTTGTGACTTACCATCTTGCCATCTAGTCGACTAAGAGGTGGGATTTTCTTGTGCTGCTCCCATCCGGTGACATTTCAAGGTATTTAGTGATAGCTCTATAGTATGTGTCCAAAGTGTTTGTTGACATGGACTTGCATGTGTTTTGTTCAAATTTCTTATGGGTTATGATGAATAAATTAATATATGATCCGCAGCGTCACCAGGCAATGTCGAACTGCGTTGAGTAAGCTAGTTTGAAAATTTGATTAAACGTTTCAAAAATAGATATGGCGTTTCAGATCATTATTTGCCCATGGTTTGCCTTTTTCCTACTTACGTACTCCTTTGGTCAGCATTGTGATGATTGCCGCGCTAAGAAACTACCTACTACAGGGACTGCAGAGATTATCCACCAGATGCGGCAGGACCTACGTAAACAGCAGCGCTGATCTCGCTCTGTATTTGCCAGCTGCAGCAGTACCCACGTCACCTGCAGCTCCTAACCTCGCTCTGTATCTACCAGCTGCAGCAGTACCCATGGCGTCAGCAGTTCCCAGCTCTTCTGCAGCTCCTAACCTCGCTCTGTATCTACCAGCTGCAGCAGTACCCATGGCGTCAGCAGTTCCCAGCTCTTCTGCAGCTCCTAACCTCGCTCTGTATCTACCAGCTGCAGCAGTGCCCATGGCATCTGTAACTGCCAGCACCACTATGTATCCACATCTGCTCCAGTTTCCAGCTCTTCTGCAGCTGCTCATGCCGCTGTGTATTTATCAGGTGCAGCAGTACCTAACTCCTCTGCAGCTGCTGACACCGCCCTGTATTTACCAGCTGCAGCAGTACCCAGTTCACCATGAGCTTCCAGCACCACTCTGTGTCCACAGCTACGCCAGTTCCCAGCTCTTCTGCAGCTGCTGACGTCGCTCTGTATCTACCAGCGGCAGCAGTACCTAACTCAACTGCAGCTGGTGACGCTGCTCTGTATTTACCAACTGCAGCGGTACCCAGCTCGCCAAGGGCTGTCAGCGCCGCTCTATGATACTTCCGCATCTACAACAGTATCCAACTTGCACGACAGCTGCCGACGCCATTTTTCACCCGGCAGCTGCAGCAGCTAGTTCTCTCCGGGGACCTGCCGTGCACCAAGGAAGAAGCTGCTACTCTTGCTGGCACGCACATCCGGATACAACAGACGTGGTCGGCTCGCACCGTTGCGCAAGACAAAACGGTACACTCCGTTTGCCTCGTGCTGTACAAGCTGACATCATGAACAAGCCTTTCGTCATTCATTTTACTGCCCTGTTTTTGCTTGCGTTTTCCTAATTTCCCGCTATTTTTAATTGCCTTCTGAATTGCGCCATGCTTTGCAAGCGCCAGAGCAACCCAAGTCCTTTCAATGTGTTTTGAAATTTTATAGGATCTGCTCCTGCTTGACCTGCTCGAAGTCTGTTCATATTCTATTTCTTCGATCAAGTTGTGGGCATCCTAACTGCCATAGTTGAGCTTCCCCGGCATCCTCTCGGAACCCTGGCAACGCTGGCGAGTGGTATGTTTTTATCCAGGGCTACGCTTATCAGCGCTATAACTTACAAATGAACGTCGTCATTGGACACAAAATAGACCGTTCTTTCTGAATAACTGCCGTAGTCAGCATTATCGCCAAGTGAATTTTGGACAGTCTAATTCAGCATCGCCAAGAGAGACGCTTCAGAGACACACGCTTATCATTAGTTATGGTCGCAATATAACCGAAGCGCCCCAAAGTCTCGACTGCACAAAGACACGTTTATCACCCCCTGAGGACAGTCATTTCTGTGAGTCTCGCTCTCTACGTGAGCCCGCTGGAGAACATGATGAAATTAATTCGAAATGTCGACGTCCACAGGAGACAAGCTCATGATCTTTGACAAGGCGTTATTGTTCACGAACCTTCCCGAAATATGACACTCCGCACCCTTGTGGTCGTTAGTTATTCACAGTGACGCCTCTGTCTGTGGGAAGTGCCAGAACTGCTCTACGTGAGAGATATGTACGAACTTAGCAACGTCCCTACCCCTCTCTCACTCTCTTTCCTCTATCTATCCCTCTCCCTCTCTCCCTCTCTCTCTCTCTCTCTCTCTCTCTCTCTCTCTCTCTCTCTCTCTCTCTCTCTCTCTCTCTCTCTCTCTCTCTCTCTCTCTCTCTCTCTCTCTCTCTCTCTCTCTCTCTCTCTCTCTCTCTCTCTCTCTCTCTCTCTCTCTCTCTCTCTCTCTCTCTCTCTCTCTCTCTCTCTCTCTCTCTCTCTCTCTTTCTCTTTCTCAGTCACATCAGTCGATGTGCCCAGATCCAGACCGAGCGGCGCCACCGTTCGCACGCGTTGCTTTCGCCGTACCGATCCGAATGCTTTGCTTTACGATCTTTGTTTGGCTGACTGGAGTTCTGTTTTTAATTCTCCCTCCGTCACGCTCAAGTGGGACTGTTTTCTGAACATCTTTTTACCCACCATTGACATCCATGCTCCCATCAGGACCGTTAGAATCAGGAACCCTAGCGCCCCGGTCGTATCAGATGGAACTAAGGCTTTGATGTGTCGCCGCCGTGGTGCGCTGACCGTTTATGGGCACCAGTCCACGGAGTACAGGGAAGCCAACCGAGCTGTACGATCGGCGATTAGACGTGATAGCCGGAACGACGTTGAGCGGCGAATCCGTGAGGATGGGCAGAGGTCAATGTGGCGACATATCAGGTCATTTGTCGGCGGCAAGCAGGCCATTCGTAAGATGCCCGACGCGACAGTTGATGAGCTTAACCGATTTTTTGTCCGCGTGGGCCCGTGCGTGGCTGACGAGGTTAGGAGTATGGGAGCGACGCCGAGTATCTCCTGCCGTTTGCCGCGTGTCGGTGCCTGTGCGTTCACCCTGGAGTCGTTGTCGCTATCTCAGCTGCGAGCTATCGTCTTCGGGATGAGCGGGTCGTCGGCCTGTGGCGAAGACGGCATCAGCATCCACATGTTCATGGTGTGCTTCGACTCGTTGGGTGGGGTGCTCCTGCATTTGGTCAATTCCAGCATTACCCAATCCGATGTTCCTGATTCTTGGAAGCACTCCCTCGTCCATCCCATCTTTAAGTCCGGCGATCCCTGTAACCCTTCCAATTTCCGTCCTATCTCCATCGTCCCAGTCATTGCGAAAATTGTAGAGCGTGCCGTCCACCAGCAACTCTACAATTACCTGTCCGATAACCACCTCCTCTCCCAAACTCAGCACGGCTTCCGTCCTCGTCACTCGACGGATACCGCACTGACCTCCATATCTGACCAGATCCTATCCGCATGTGACCATGGAGAGGTGTCCCTTCTCTGCCTGCTGGATTTGAGCAAGTGCTTTGATGTGATAGATCACTCGAAACTCCTGTCAAAATTGAGTCTCCATAGCATCGATACTTCCTGGTTTTCGGCTTATCTTCAGAACCACACCCAGAGTGTCAGCCTTACTGACAGTCTGGGTGTCGTCCACAAATCTGCCCCGTTGCCCAACAGCATCGGCGTTTTTCAAGGATCATCTCTCGGACCTCTCCTCTACTGCGTCTTCGCCAACGACCTCAGCCTGTTCGCCGAAGGTGCAGTAGTTGTTCAATACGCTGACGACACCCAAATTTTGGTCAGTGGTAAGAAATCTCAAATTCAAAATGTTGTCACTCATATGGAAACAGTTCTGGCCTCCCTCGATATCTGGTTTCGAGCAAATGGACTGAAAATTAACGTAGCAAAGACACAGCTGATGATGTTGGGCAGCCCACAAAATCTGCGTGCCTTACCGGATGTCACAGTGAAATTTCGCGATCTACCCACCATTTCGGAATGCAAAAATCTCGGTATTATTTTCGATCGCTCTCTCAGCTGGGACTCGCACGTCTCAGAATTGACTCGGCGTTGTTTCGGAGTTCTGGGTGGTCTGTCGCATCTGAGGGGGCACCTTCCACCTGCCGTCATCTCCGCGCTGGTCAATGCTCTGATCTTCTCGCAGATCCGCTACTGTATTTCTGTGTATGGTAACGGAGCCAAAAAGAACCTATCTCGCATTCAAAAAATTATAAACTACTCGGCTAAGGTAATTTTCGGCCGCAAAAAGTTTGACCACGTTTCGGATCTGCTGAGGAGGCTGGGCTGGCTCAGCGCGGAGAACCTGGCGAGTTATCACACCCTTCGCCTCATACACAAGGTGCGTCTCCATGGTGAGCCAGAGTCACTGGCTCACGATCTCACCACCATGGCGGAGATTCGTGACCGGACCACCCGTCAAGACCACAACTTGTATGTCCCCCGGTCCCGCACCGAGATGGGGAAGAGACGCTTTAGTTCCAGAGCGCCACACATGTACAACTCACTGCCACCTGAGCTGACGCGACTTCCCGTGTCGATCTTTGGTCGCCACCTACGGGAATATCTACGTGACGTGCCGCCCGCGCCGGACTGATAGACTGCTCGACTTGCTGTTATTTTATATATATATATATTTTTTTTTTATAGTTTAACTTGTAGTCTGTGATTTTGACCCTCTTTTTTACCTTTTGTGCTGTGTTGTTTTATCTATTTGACGCGATGTCGTAATAGCCACAAGTCAATTGTGGATGACGTCAATAAAGTCTGTCTGTCTGTCTGTCTCTTTCTCTTTCTCTTTCTCTTTCTCTTTCTCTTTCTCTTTCTCTTTCTCTTTCTCTTTCTCTTTCTCTTTCTCTTTCTCTTTCTCTTTCTCTTTCTCTTTCTCTTTCTCTTTCTCTTTCTCTTTCTCTTTCTCTTTCTCTTTCTATTTCTCTTTCTCTTTCTCTTTCTCTTTCTCTTTCTCTTTCTCTTTCTCTTTCTCTTTCTCTTTCTCTTTCTCTTTCTCTTTCTCTTCCACCTTCCACGCACAGAAAGACGGAGTGGCACATCCATCCAAGGTAGACACTGGCATGGGCAAGCGGAGTGGCATTTGTCTCTGAGGTAAACATTAACAAAGGCGGACTTCCTGCACTTCTTTCTGCGGTGGAGAGTAACGTACACACCGACAGCCAGAGGCCACATCCCCCGATTACGTCCACCGATCCAGACAGACCCGCCTGACGAGTGACCCGCTGCCCCAGACGGCGATGGCGTGCGGCGAGTCTGGCTACGCCGGAGGCGAGCTGGCGCAGCCGGCCAGCCTGCCCGGGCCGCGCGAGGAGCGCGCCGACACGGGCCAGACGACGTGCCGCAGCCTGCCGCCGCTCGAGTCGTCCGGCCCGGCCGCCGACGTGGACGTGCAGCACCTGCGCAGCTTCCTGCCGCCCGCCTACTGGACCACCAAGAGCATGCCCAAGCTGATCAAGGTGACATGCCGGGCTGAGGTGCTGCCGGCCGCGTCGTGGGACACGACGGAGTCGGCGGCGCGCTGTTCGGTTGCCTGTGGAGGAAATGGATCGCGTGGAGATTGCTCTAGTTAAGCTGGTGCGCAGCTGAAACTGTCAGGCCATGTTTGTCTACCCAATTAACCACCGCCCATTCAGGGGCTGGGCGGTTGAGACAATCGCTCCTCCTCCTGAGGTTCTTTCCAGGACCACGAAAAGGCGCATTGTGCACCGCCGCTTGATCTAGCGTGTGCGGAATCCATTGCCGACCTTCCGTATATGAAATGTGAAAATGTCCGGTCAGGTCCTGAGCTATCTCTTCATACGAGGAGACATACCAGGCTGTTTTCGCCAAGCTTGCGAATTATCGACCTTAATGTCACTGAATGCCCTCCAATGGCCCATGTCGGTTCTGGTAGTGTGATGGACAACTAATATGCCGTGCCTGCATAGGGAATTAACCTATTTGGACCTCTGACGAACTTTTTGGCTTCTGGGTCAATCTGGGGTTAGCTCTGGCGCAGGAAAATGAACTTGACGTTTGTGTCTACTGCTGAGAAGAATATAGTGTTGTGTGACATCATTTCAGAAATTACCTAAATTAGGTTAACACGTTGACCTCATGTGACCTTTGACCAATCAGTCGAAATGAAACTTACCGTACATGACTATTATCGCATGACATTAAATAAAAGCTATGGTCCACCACATCGGCACGGACAGTGCATCTGTTGCCCGGGTGACACCCCGCTGGCTGCCTGGTGAAACGTCTCTCCTCTGTCCACAGGACCAGAAGCGGAAGCTGTTCCATTCCGCTGTGTACGACTCGGAGTACCATCTGATGAAGCTCTTCATCAGCACGTGCCGCCGCCTGCCAGCCTTCATGTGTCAGATATTCTGCGTCAAGGAAGTGCTTCGAGGCAAGACCAAGCGGAAAGCAGCGCGCCTGCTGGGAATCAATCAAACAACCATTGTTCTGCTCGACACCAAGACCAAGGCGATGGCCAAGTCACAACGCACGGCCGACTTAATACAGGTATCGGCAGAGCTCCGATGCTGGCCGATCTCTGTAGTCTTCTAATAATCAGCAGTGTTTCCTGATAATAAATAGCTATGTAAGCACCTGAATTTATTTATATGGCATATGCATGACATCGAGAGCACATCGTTCTGCGTACCAAAAAAAACTATTGTTAGGGGAGCATTTGTATGGTGCACAAATCAGTTTGTCGTTGCTATGTCGTCTTGGTTGGAATCTGAGTGTGCTTCTTGTGACGAGATGCTCTGAATCCCATGCTTAATTGCTTCCTTTAAGACCTAACTGCGACGCATTTACAAGGATTGACTCGCCATGTCGGTAACAGGTGGACAAATGTAATTGAATACCAGATGACATACTTCCTCCGTTGAATTTCAGTGTCAGTCTGAGTAACCACAAAATTCGAACAAGTGGCATAGTTTTCGCCGAAATTAGCGCGCATATTCTGGTTATTATTCAGTGGCTGGCATGACGAATGTAGAATGGATCTCCTGGAAAAAATCGAGTTTATATAACGGAACATATCGGGTGCGACTTGCTAATATTTATGCTAGCCATCTATTGGCCGATTGTATTCATAACGTACGCCTTCGTCACGGTCTATGGTGCGCACTGCGCAGTGAATCATTTGTCAAATACTTTCGTTCGAAGAGGAAAATTGAAGAAAAAACAACAGCAGTGAAGCATTATATAGTGAGGCATTCCGCGTTCATTTACTCTCAATTGGTACGTGCATATTCATACGGTAACATGCTTCCGGGAATAAATACTGGAACTTAATTCGCTGCCATTAATCGACATGTAGGTCAGACCCTCACACAAATGCTTTCAATTTATATCGTGGCTGGCAGAATAATTAGTGAGGTCTTAAAAATATACAGCAAAGGATGCTATTATGTTTGTATTTACATTGGTACTCAATAGTCATGGACGTTCAGACGGATTTTGCCAACTCTGTGGCGGAGCCGCAACGATGTTTGGAAGCACAGTGTTGTTCTGGATATTTTTTATCAAGAATATTATCCTCTCCGGACGATTTTCCACTCTTATTCTGTCAAAGCATTGAATGAAGTGGTTTGGAAATGATTGCGCGCCCATTGCTGTTTGGGAAGAATGCCTGGGACGGATAGACAAGCATAGAAAACGGTTTGATGCCAGACTCGAAAAAAAATGCACATGCCAAAGCAGAATTATTATTTTTTAATAATCTCCAAATTCAGGATCCGAAAACATAAATCCCACCTTGGACGCAACAAACGAAATCAGTTCCAACGCACATACAGAGAGGCGCAGATGAAGGTTCAAATATTTGTAAAATAGCAGATAATGTATTCCATTTCAGTTAGTCATACCTAAAGTTTAGAGCATTCAATGGGAATAGGTACAGGAGAAGGTACTCCCTCAACTTATTTGCATATACGCAGATAAAAACAAATGCAGGTTCAGTTTACAAAATCTGGCCCATTACTGTGGACAATAATAGTATAAGCACTAAAAATGTTCCGACACGAGTTTCACATGTCGTTCGCTTAACGTCCTTTCACAAACATAAAAGCGTTTCTGAGTGCGGTACCTGGTTCACGTTGTTCTCACCGATAATAATATGCTGGCGTGCATGGCACGAGTTTCATTTTTAACATCTTTGCACTGTACACTGGCGTCTCCGATGTTTGTCAGACTTCCCGCGGTAGTACACTGTACACGGTAGGATTATTGAGACTGCATTAGGGTCCAGTGTAAAAATCCAATGTTAAAATGTTCTGGAAACACCGAACATGGGTGTACCCGAAGGCGCTTCACCCGACCAAAGACCACGTTACAGCGCAAATATGCTCGCGATGTTAATCCGTTGATTGGTCCACATTATTCCCATGGCATTGGCAAACCCTCTGGCTTTCTGTCACTGCCGCCGGTTGTTTTTAAGCGGACCAATTAAAAATCGGTCGGAGGCAAAACTTCCCACTCTAAATATTTGGCGATATGAAAAGTTGGCGCACTTGGCGATATGAAAAGTTAGGCAACAGCACGGAGAGCACCGCTGGTCGACAGCCCAGGAGCGGAGAGTCACCGCTGGTCGACAGCCCAGGAGCGGAGAGTCACCGATCAGCCACAGACGGAGGTGTCACGTTGGAAACAGGGGGTGCGGAGTACAGCTCAGCAGAGCTGAGCATGACGTCAGGGGGTGCTTCGCATCTGCCCGCCCACCCACTCCTGGCGATCCATTCCGTTCCTCCTAGCCATCCACCAGTCGCAAGTCATCGTGCGGCTCGACGCTCTCGGAGCACTTCCGGCTGCAGAGCCAGCGATTTAGTTCTCGCAGCTCAGACCCGTGGTCCGATTTCAAAGTGCGTCCGGAGAGGAGCGACTTGTACGATGTGAATGTGACCCCTGAACAGCCCCTCCGTGCCCCCAGTGGCGGACGGGAGGCGGCCGCAGCCACGACCGGCTCATGCTGGAGTTCCGCAGCTCGCGCTGGACCTTCTCGGTGCCCAACGATAGTCTGCTGCGAGACATCGGGCGAGCTCTCTGGGCGATCCTGCAGGACGAGCCGGTGCCCCGGGACGCGCGCTTGTCGTCCCGCCCCAAACGTGGGTGGTGCCGTATCCAGCATGCCCGTGCCAGTGGTTGTCCCATGCAGATGCGCCGCTGATATATCACTCCGCGCCACGCCATATTCGACCACTCGACCCGAGCGATTGCTATGTGTTTGATCAGCGAATCCCGGAACTTGGACTGTCTTGATCATGACTTAAGGTAGCTTCTGAAATATGTGTCGGTGGTTATCAGCTGAAGTTCAGCTGAACTTCAACTGAACACCCCGCTTGTTTATGGGCTGAAGCTGATGCTTCCAAATTTATTGATACTTTTTAACGTGATCAGCAACTAACATGACGTCCAGAGTCACAAGGTTCGCAATCTAAAGTAGTATGGCCCTCTGATGTCGATTGCGACTTTTATTTTTAACCCGCCTCGTGTCGGGTTGAAACATTCTTTTAAAATGATTTACGCCCCTAAGATTTTCTCGTGATATCGAGAAAACGGCATCGCGCAGCACCACAAAATTTACAGTATCCTTTCCGTGATACGTTTAGCGTCTAAAGTGGAAACTTCAACCCTAGGTCATCTGAAGTCATTGACCTAGCTCAGGTCAAAGAGGAGTACCTCCAAAAAATGCTTGAAGATCGATAACTCATACACATGAAGAGATACTACAATGAACCTTGCTTTGTGAGTGCAATTGGGCAGCATCTCCGAAACGTATATATCGGATTTGTATTTGAGTTCAGGTCAGTGACATGAGGTTAATGCCAATTTTGACCAATTTGAGGCCCATTGTCATATTTTTGGTAAAATGTGTGCTCTTCTAACAATATTTTTACCTTGACATGAATGAAAAAGCATCAGAAGAAATTTCTTATCCAATTTGTTTGATCTCTGTCAAGGCACATGAGGTCAGGTCACAATAAAGTACACAAAGTTGGCGAGGCCTCTTTAGTCACTGCTGTTTATGTCTGCTGCTGGAGGCTTTCCTGTACCGCCAACATCATAAGATTAACGGTCAATCTTGCCGTTTAAGGGAAGGCACAAGGTCATGTCGCATTATCTCACCACCATGTTCACCATCATCACCAGCTTCACCATCATCACCATCGTCACCATCATCACACCATCACACAAACCTTTAAGGGAAGGCACAGGTTCATGTCGCACCATAACGTTTAAGGGAAGGCGCAGGTTCATGTCAGACCATAACGTTTAAAGGAAGGCACAGTTTCATGTCACACCATTTCACCACCATGCTCACCATCATCACCAGCATCATCATCATCACCATCATCATCATCACCACACCATCACACAAACCTAGCGTGCTTTCCCGGTGTTGCAATCTGTAACATTTCCTGACTTGTCATGATTTTCCTGATTTGAAGTGTCATGCACTTGCATCCATTAATTGTGATCTTCGGTGTCTGTTTCAGGCGTGGTACCACACCATCCGTCTTGTAGCTTGCTCTACTACAAGGAACTGGAAGATCTGCAAACCATCCTCAACTTTCCCGAACAGCTGGCTTTGTCTATGACGCAAACCGAACACAAACTCTTCTCACAGGTATCGGATATTGGCGTTCATTACACTAGACGGTACGTTGTATGCTGTCTGAACACCGGGGTATTTCCCCTTTATATTAGTTATTCTATAGCTAATCGCTACAAAACGAATCGTGCATCCTTTGCCGCCTAAACGTTTATCTCTCCCTTCCCCTTCCCGCTTTATCTGACGCTCCCTGTCCCACTTTGTCCGTCTCTCCACATCCCTTTGCTTTTGCCCCTCCCTCTCCATCCTCTCCTCCCCATCCTTTCCCTCTCCTACCCCTCTCACGCTTGTTCCCTCTCTCGTTATCCCAAATTCTCCCTTCCCTTTCGCCGGGGCGGGGATGGCCGAGTAGTTGAGGTGTCGGGTTATGGGTACCAAAGGTCCCAGGTTCGACACTAGCGCCGCTCACGACATTTCCAAATCCCGCGGCCCACCGGCGAAACAGTGTGGGCGGCGCCATTAGCCGTGAATGTGCAGAAAGTGCGTCGTGAACCAACCATTAAACCTTCCCTTTCGCCATTTTTATGCCACCCTTTCCCCTCGGTTGCTATCTTTTTCCCACGCCTGGCACCGCCCCTGAATGTGCCCCGATCGACCTCGACCTCAGCCGCTGTGGCCTTCCCAGAGGGCGCGGCCGGGACGGTGGTGGCCGCTGGCCATTGAACCGCCGCATACGGCACACATCAGCTGCTCGTGAGCATGCGGTATCAACCGTCTTATGAATCATCTCATTGTGAGAAGCCTGCATTCTCTCCATTGTCCATCTACTGCTTCCTTCTCGATTTCTCCTCTGATTTGTCAGCCTTCCTCCTTCCGCTCTTCTTCCTAATTTCCCTGCAACCGGTAATCCATAAATAGACAGGTTGCAGGGAAACTAAGAAGAAATACCAGGAAAAACATCACCAATTGATGTTATTTTGCTTCGCCTATTTAGATGTTTTTTGCATTCATCACATACTAGCGCAAAACCATTTGTGTTTCTCCCCGTTGACGTCGGCAGGTTTTCCAACCAAATGTCTCTTGAGAGGCCAAGCTTTTAACCGCTAACTTCTAGTGGCGAGTTCTTGCACTTCAGCAATTAACCAGGTCTCCAACCTGCGAAGTTGTGCATCCCAATCAAAAGTGAGTCACCCAAGAAATGGTCGATGCTGTCAGGTCACCTTCAAGTTATATGCTTAGCAATCATGCACCTTCGGGGGCTTGATGTAAACTTCCTGGCAATTCTCATCCGACTTCTGATGGTCATCATCATTAAAAGTACTGGAGACTCACTTCTATCCCTTATGTCCTGGCTGTCACGAAGCAGATAATTCTACTCAAGGTGTGGAAGCTTCAATCCATTGTATCCTAGCTATTGAGAAATAGGTAACTCCACTTAATGTGTGTGAGCTCGCATTAATTTTATCCAGGCTATTGCAAAGCAAGTAAATCTACTCAAAGTGTAAATTATCGTAGCGCGTGACATCATACAGAGAGTGAGAGAAAAAAGACAGAGAGAGAGAGACGGACACTGAGAGAGGCGAGGGAAGAAAGTTTACGAGATGTGATTCCTGCAATGATTTCTCCTGCGGAAGACTCGGCCGGGGCTGCGTTGGCTGTCGCTGAATGCAATGATAAGTCCGTTCCCCATCCCCCAGCAATATTGTTTCTCTGACCTGTAGTGTAATGTGCCTGAAGTTTGTGGTTGTTGTGGGCCTGTGCCCGGCGTTGCCCTGACGGCGTAGAGGCAACATTGACACGCTGATCAACAGGTATCAGCAATCGCATACATCCGCTACACGACGTGTGACCTGACCGGGTCCGAAGTGCTGCACCAGAATGATATCCAAGATCTTCTGCAGAGGTTTAACGAGGTGAGAACGCGCAGCTGTTTGCCCTGTGCGGCTACTATAATTTCACCAATTAATTATGTCGGGCGTGAAAAGCTGTAATAAGCTGTGCGATGGATGACGCTGCTGTGTTTGTCTGCCGAAGTCGCAAAAGTCTACCTTCTGTTAATATTAATTCCACTGTCGGGGTGATAGAACAGGAAGTGGACGGTGTTGACCAGGGAGCAGAACGCTTTCATCTGTTGAATCGAAATGGGTAGTGTGTACAAGGGCGTACTCTGATTGTGATCCTTGGAATCCTTGTGAAATGCATCTATCGTGGCTTAACTTACTGTGTTTTGCTTGCATAGTTCATTTACCAGAGCATATAAAATATGTATATAAAGGTAGCGCGGCCGGAGCTGTTTTGGTTGCGTGCAACGTAAAGAGACTAATCCGAAATAGGTTTTGATTTGGTGGGTAAATCGAGCGACGTTAGGCTATGTACGTAAGCATGAGGTATGTATGGGGTCTCTGCCTTTGGCGAAGTGTGGGATGTATGGGGTGCTGTGGGTGCAGTTTCTTTCGTGTTGCGTAAAAGAAAACTAAGACCGAAACTGGACTGAATTTCTCCTTTGCTTTTAGGCGTCAGTGTGTGCGTGTTGTGTTTGGTCCCACACTACCTCCACCACCCATTCCCCAGCCCCAGCCGGTTTCGTGGTGTGTGAACTGCCCACCGTTACACATGTTTTGATGTTGGGCGAGCTCAAAGTTTTGGGATCACCACACAGACAAATTAGGGAAACTCGCTCAATCAGTATGATCATAACATACTTGAGAAATTAATGAATATTTATCATCGTCGGTTTGAATGGTTTGCCCCCAGTTGAGGCTTTTTCGTGCAAGATGGTTATAATTTTGTGCAATGGTAGCTCACGAATTATTTGCCTCTGTCGAGACCATTGCCGCTTCGGCTGGTCCTTAAAGTTACCCAACATTCAACCATTCTCCTCATTGGCTCACATTTGCCCGTCTCATTTATTCTCTTTATATTCGTTAATAAATTGCTGGTTTCCCAATTTGGCTCCCGCAACTCCCCAGCGGTACACAAACACACATATCAGCTAACCATTGTTATATTTACCATTGGTTTCGCCATTATTGGTTGCGTTCCTCGCCTGTATAGTGTATAAGGCCTTAATGGGGCTCATTTACTGACTGCGACGGCCTATATAAGTGCTCTGGCGGCCATGACCGATCTACCTAGCCTTATAAGAGTAGATGCTCTTTCGAGCCTTATTCGCTGAAAACATGCGACCAGCCTTACGTATCCAACGGGCGAGCACAGGTTTCTACCACGTTGGGGACGTCTCATGGTCGTCTGTGTACCCTAGCCGGCACTACCCTTTCAGTCCCGTGGCTTGCGGCATGCCATGCCCGTCGTCGCATCCTCCGAAAAAGTGCACAACCTACATACAGAGAACAGAGGTGGACTAATCACCGGGCAGTATTTGCCTTTACTATCCGGCACCAGACTTCTAACGATCCGCAATGCCAGCTAACGTAGTGCACTCATTTGCATACCAGGCTGGAAGCACATCTGCGCCTCTGCTAGCCGGTTTTTGTTGTTTAAAAAAATCGATTTTGAGCTCATTCCTTAGAAGTGTGTATTTCATTCCTGCCTTTCGCAGTTAGAAAATAACCAACATAAACTGTGCACAGGAACATTAATTTTCCTCACCATGTAGACCCTTCTGGCCTCTCATTTCCTCTGATCTGGAACGTTGATCCATAGGAGGACGGCTCGCAGGTGGGCTTCTCCGCCTATCAGCTTACTTTATATGGTAAATCAATTCCAGCCAAGTATCCATGCATCATTTGCACTTGTCTTGTCGGGGCTGAATCAATTATGCCATGTGTCCTCTTGTGCACACAGTACTGTCAATGTCCATCTGTCTGTTACTGGTGACACTGTGTGAAAGAGTGAGAGAGGCGCGACGCGTGCTCCTCAGCGCAGAAGCACAACCGGCCATTGCGCCGTGGACATCGGCCCAAGGACGTACATGACGGATGTTCCACATGTAGTGTTCAGTACGCTTGCCATCGGATCGTGTGAGTGCCATCTTACAACGGCCACATCGACTTGAAGGATTTATCTGAATTGTCATAGAAATCGACTTTTTATTCATGACCGCTGTTCCAGGCTGCACTGCATACTTACTCGTATCAAGCTCTTCTTCACTGCCCCTCCCGTCCGTCCACTGCCAAGCTGCTGCCGCATATCTCTGCCACTACCACGATACATTTTCTATCCATAATCTAATATATTTGCACGTACGTACAACGGATGACATTACGACCTTTAGACGCTCATAATACGCGCACCTATTGCCGGTTAACACACTCTATTCCAGTACCTGTTATATACGTGTCATTGTATGTGCATAACAGGTACTGGAATATAATACATGTGCATGGCATTTTCATTGTAATCCGTTCCAGTACATGCTTTTTCCCAGGGAATGGGTGTTGCTCTCCAAGTCGCCTTGTGGCAGTTGCGTCAGCTGTCTGCCGGCAGCTGCTGCAGCTGGCTGACAGCAGCAGTTGTCAGCTGTTTGCCGGCAGCTGTCTCAGCTGTCGGCCAGTTCTCGGCCGGCCGCTGCGGCCGTCTGGGGTCAGCGGTGGCCGCCCAGCTGCTCTGCCGACCGTCACGCAGCCGGGCAAAGTTACCCGCTAAATGCAGCCGAAGTCTGCAGGCACCGGGCCGGGCGGCAGCACAATTCAGCGGGTCGGGCGCCGTGCCGCGTCCGCCGACGTCTGCGTACGTCAGCGGGCGGCGCCACTCGCAAGTGTCGCGTGCCGGCCGCTGGCCGACTATGACCGGCGCCCAACGACTGGCCGTACATTTCCGGATCGTCACTAATTCGGCGCATACGGTGCGGGTCGGCGGCCGTTGTGGCGCGCCGACCTGTCGGCCGTTCCGCTCGGAAGTGCCGGCCCGAGTCGGCCGCGTGCGACAGCGAGCAGCGGGCCTCCGGGACCGCCGCCGAGAATGGCGGCCCGTGCATAATTAATGGCCTGGTGAGAGGCGTGCATCCAATGCGGTGTTCTCGTAGATTGTCAAGCAGGTCTGATGGAAGTCGCGGTTAGTTGTGAGAAGGACTTCAGTGGCGAGCTTCTGAGCGCTCGACGCCAGTTGTTTCGTGGACACGAAGCCCTACTCAGGGGATAAGTGGATTGGTGTACAGTGATTGCGGATTCAGTATTCCGATGTTCGATGTACCTTTGATCGCATATGCTGGTCTGATTGACGTTTGGGAAGGCAGGAGCGCACAACCCAGAAACGACGTTTGAGCACATCCTTGGACGCAGCGCGATCTCATCAGTGCACAGCCATTGGCGGAACTTCTTATCTAGTTGGAGATGCTCGGTACATCCAGCTTTTTTCTGAACACTACGAACGTTCGTTTTTCGTTTGTAACAGAAAATTTGGCCTACTCCTTGCTCTGATGGCTTCATGAACTAGGATCCTATGCTAAGTAGAACTTGTTGGATGAGCCCTGGCTATTTCTGCCGATGTGGGAGTTTCAGCTCAACGGCATGATTTTGACAGATAGCTTAAGTTGCTGTCAATACACCAATGCGGCCACTGAGTGCCGCGTCCTCGGCCCATCAAGCCGAGCCAGTCTTCAACTGACTCTCCGAGTCGAGGGCTATGCGAGCGAGCGAAGTGACTCGACTTGCATGTTACCAGGACGGGAGAGACCAATGTAGGCCGGTGCTATGACCGATTGAGCTAGTACCGACTATATATGACCAATTGAGCATCGCCACTGAAAACCCCAGGTATCTTATCGGCTATGGCTGCATGAGCTATACCATTTATGCATGTCGGAGATTCCGAAATTGTGGAGTCAGTCACAGCAATCAGCTTTTCGGGTGGGTGACGATACTTAGCACGCGCACGTCCGGGGGCCGATATCTGCCCCCTGTGGTTTTTCCTCAGGTCACCAGGTCAGGCGAAGTGACCCAACTACACTCGGAGTTCTAGGTGGCATAACTTCCACAATAATTGGTCGATTGATTTCAAACTTATAACACTTCATGATCTCATCGGGGATCATAATGTGTATATCGTTTTTTCGTGCATTGAACTTAGGTCAGGTCGCGGCCATGGCTTCCCCATTATAGGGCTATGGTAAAATATACAAATGTTTCAACATTTTTGTTCAGTGACCTCATCAAGGTCATCTGAGGTCACCTGAGATTATTACACATTTCTGCGCATTATATCGCATTGCATTGAGCTAGAATGCTGAAATTGCCGTACTTGTGCGTGTATCACCAAGACGTGTCAATTGATGCATTACATGTCCTCCCTAGGCTACTTCATGACCTTGACCTGAGGTCATAGTTTCGGTTGACCTGACCTTAAATCACACCGCCTATCGTCGATAGCACATTTCAAGGACTATCGAATAGCGTTCGCCGTTTGCCTCAATCTGTTACAGGTCCTGAGATATGTGTCAATATGTGAGAGTCCCACCCGATCTGGTCGAATTTGACCTATGGTGGCCCAGTGGTCTGAATATTGACCTGAGCGAAAAAAAATGACCGAAATACATTCGATAGAGTTTGTCACCCGCTATCTAACACCGTTTTCGGTTTGTCGCTAGCTACCATAGTTCTAGAGATCTTATGGGGCAGACATCTGCCCCCCCGGACATGCGAAGTTGGCGAAGACCGCCGGACGTGCTAGTGTTAACATAGTGTAAATGGCTACGCGGAAATTATATGCAAGAAATTATGAGCTTGGAACTACTGATGGGTTTGATTCAAAATGTTGCAAAAGTTTTCCATCGAACGCGTAATCTGAATAGTCGACAAACAGACTAGGTGCAATCGAGGCATTTAATTCTCACCTGTAACTGCAAAGCAGTCGTCGCGACTGGCATTTCTGAGTGTGGAGTCGCCATTGACAAGTAGAGTATATTTGTTAGTAGATCTAACAGATAAGACATTTTGACTACTCGTACCATGACGTACTCGTACTTGGCTGGCTCATGGTATCCGCACCAGCTCTGCTTTTTTCTGCACCACTACCACTATGTTAAGTATAGTTGGGCGGTGATTTCGGTACGCGTCCGGAAGTCCGTTGTGAGCGTCTATTATCCTTCAACACATTTAAAAAATCCTTCACCAGTGTAATTTGCGGCAAAAGGCGTTGTAAATATCACCAGAAAACGCAATACGTGATGTACCAATACCCTTTCTCCCTTTTTGAAATCAATATATGTAGTCAAGTAAGATATGCGTGCTTTCAGGTTAGGTGAACAGAAGTTAATGCGATAAGTCCAGTACTACTAGTCTTGCGGCTTTACTTGCGAACTTTTGCAGACAGATATCCAATTTATTAAAAGTAAAAGGTAACGAAAGACGTGAAATCCACCGATGTTTGCTTTCTCCAAGTATGCGCTTTTACCACTTTTTAGAAAAAGGGAATTCCAGTCTGAATGTGAAGTGTCCGAAATCTGAAGGTCGATTTGAGTCGGGGTGGGGGTGGGGGTAAAGTTGGCCGCGGATATACCTGGGCACCAGCGACGAGCAACGTTCCATCTCCGTGCACAGCTGAATGCCTGCTCAGGTCACATTCTCTTATCGTTATTGTATAAGTAACCATATTCTGCGACTCCGTTTGGGCATCAATTTCGGTGCAGAGTGACTTACCTGACCTACTTCGCACCAAATGCGTGGCTGGGTTTCTAACATGCGCAGTCAACGCGACCTCCGTGCTATCCAACTTGCATGGTATTACTTCTGAGTAACCCACGCGACCAATGTCCATCGATGCTCACAGATTCACTGCTGAGTGATTTGCATGATTTGTGATCATGTCCTTCTGGCTTAGGTTGAAAGAACAATGTTGTCATTTTTGTCACCCGGAGCATTTTCCAGTCCAGCAATTATAATTTCCATGTTCTTGCTATCAGGTTGAACGTGAGTTAAGGGGCGGTAATGTTCCCATTGAGATGATGCGAATTATTTTGCCTTTGATAAAAAGGCAAAACACCTGAACTTTCATTCCCAAAAGTGTGCTGTCTTGTAATGCAAGCAAACTGGGCATGCATCTCACGCTATATTATTTCTTTAGGTCCTCTTATTATTCATCTCATTTCCAAATTATACATCCAAATTAGATGCCCGAAGCCCGGCCCTTCCAAAAGGGTCTTCTAAGATGAAAAGTGACGAGAAAATCCACATTTTCAAATCTGATGGTCTAAAAAATATTCTTCCCGAATCCGAGATTCCAAAATAAACATCGAGCCATACTTCTGGAACGCTCACATTCATATGGTCAACGTGACCTGTGACCCGGCCCTTCTGGTGGGTGCACTAGTCTTCTACTGACAAGATCCGTGATCTGGCCTTCCGACGGATTGGCCGCTGGGTGACCTGCGTGACCCGCGATATGCCCATTCGACAAGCGCGTCGTTGTGCATCCCACATGATCCGTGATCTGTCCATCCGACAGGTCTGCTGCTGGGAGACCTACGTAACACGCACCCAGCCCATCCGACAAGTACGCTGCCGGGAGACCTACGTAATACGCACCCGGTCCATCCGACAGGTCCGCTGCTGGGAGACCTACGTAACACGCACCCGGCCCATCCGACAGGTCCGCTGCTGTGAGACCTACGTAACACGCACCCGGCCCATCCGACAGGTCCACTGCTCGGTAACCCACGTGACCCGTGACCTGTCGGTCCGACAGTTCTCCTGCTGGCCGTAGCCTACCCGCGCGGCAGACCCGCCACTGGGTGACCCACGTGACCGGTGACCTGGCGACCCGACAGGTGCGCTGCTGGGTGACCCACCTGGTGGTCAGCCAGCCCACGGACGACGACCGCCGCGGCGTGCTGTCGTGTCTGCTACGGGCCGCACAGACCTGCTGGAACCTGGGCAACTTCCACGGCGCCGCCCAGCTGGTGGCTGGTCTTCGGTACGTGCTGGCCGCGGCCCGTCTCGCCCCGCCCGTCTCGCCCCGCCCGTCTCGCCCCGCCCGTCCCGCCCCGCCCGCACGTGACTTCGACCTGCCACGCCGCACGGGACCCGTCCGTGCTGTCAAATAAATGCATCGTGTAGCTAGAACTGGGATTCCAGAGCAAACGTTTCAAGTGAAGCTTTGAAGAAAGAGAACGTTGATAAATTTGTATGTCGAATCAAAACGAACATGGTATTTAACAAGCATGTTAGCACACATATGTGTGTGTCTGTGTTTTTGAATGGCAACATAATTGTTCATGAGTGTGATAGAAATGTTTGCTACTGGCAAGCAATTGCACTTACAAATGCATCAAATATTACTAATTAAATAGCCAATGCTGACAGTAATAATATTTAAATCGCAGATGTCCATTTAAACCTGATCTTGGAGTTGTATCACGCGCCAATGCTAATCTGCAGTTTTGCTCTCATCGCATTCGGCTGCCACCCGGGTGTATTTCTCAATGATCATGCTGGTATCGATTGTTCTGTCACGCAAATGGTCTTGTCTGCTCCGATGCCGCAGCTTGTTTTTATATGACAAAGTCTTACCAATGTTGTAGGCACACGCAGGGGTTAGTATGCGAAACTTTCCTGTACACATTTCTCGCATACGAGACTCACCTATGCATCGCACCCAGATGTTCGTGGAATGTTTAGAAGCGCAAATATGTGCATGCGCAAAAAGCTCGATATGTGAAGCATGCACGCGACCAGAATTTGTATGCGCGAACATTTGCAGTGCCAACGTCTGCAATCTGAAAACTAGTGCGCATGGTCACCCACGTTTACCAATGTTGTATGTAATCAAAGCGCTCAATATTCGCCAAGAGCTCTGATACATGTATATATCTTTGTCACACGAGTTGACGTTTCCGTAACACAATATGCAGTATGGATACGCATTGCATAAACATTTGTACATGCGACTACACAACAACAGGAACATTCGCGTATGAACCAGAATCAACAGCATAACATATTGGCATTATATGTGGAGTTCAAATATGTGTCAGATTGTTGTCAATTGGAGTTCTTTGATCCTTATTACCTACTTATTTACCATTCGTTTGTCATTAATGTAGCTCTTGCAACACTACTTCTTACGGAATTAAAAGCCAACTACTGGCCTTGCGCTTTGGCAGTAGCCAAGCTAAAATGTACTGAAGTTACGCGACCGGACACTTCATGACCTCTTGGTAATGAACAGTGAGTGATACCTCTACAACAAGCTATTTCAAGCGATGTGCGAGTGCGGCTTATTGTGCACCGAATGGATGCACTAACTGGGACCGTATTATAGAACAGTAGTCTTGATGAGTCACGTGCAGTATTTTTGCTGGACAGGAAGCACGTCTCACCGTTGTCTTCCCTTAAGGGATTCGAATTATTAAGGTCGCTGGCCCGTAGTTCATGCATGATTAAATTCTGCTAGTCCTGCATGGATATGATATGCGAAGTACATCGTAGTAACCCGTCTCATTTTCATTCACAGCTCTGAGAAACTGCGGCCTTTCTGGGCTTCACTGGCAGATAAGGAAGACATCCCGGTGTTGGACTTCCTCTTCTCTGTTCTGGAGTATGATGTAACACCGAAGTCCAATGACGTCATCAATCCACATTACACAGCAGCGCTGCAGCGAGCTCTGGCGATGAAGCAGTGCAAGGTAGGTAAGGCTCAGCATAATGTCGGGACTGTTTTGCAGCACGACCATGTGCTGTTGATGCGTCTTTTGGGTGCGTTTCCGATGATTTATTCGCGTGTCGATCGATGTTTGGTTGAGGTGTGCACGTGCCAACGACCATGGGAGTTCCATCAGTTCTTTATTCCTCCCAGGGACGATGTCGCGCAATATGTGACATGCAATATGTGGCGTGCAATATGGATCGTTTCAGACCTGGTCTCTTTCCACTATGCTTCTGAGGTGTTTCCAACAAGCAAGTGCTTCCAAACGAACAACCAGAAGCGCTGAGAAGTCAAAGATAACTCGCTGGTTTGAGGTGACCAATGCTAATGTAATCAGCTATGCCCCTATAGGCCCCATTTTAAGTCATGAAATCACTGAGGGAGTCCGTCATGCGGTTTCAGGAGGACCTGTGGCTGCCTGACGTGTCTGAAATGTCTCGTTTGCCAGGTTGTGCCGTTTTTCGGCGTCACTCTGCGCCGTCTGCATGGGATCCTGGTCCGCTGCCCCAGTCTGGCGGTTGTCAGGGAGACACCAGTCGAGGTGAGTCGGGTCAGATCGGGTCACGCCAATCCAGCCAGCTCCGCCAATCAAGGCCAGTCAGATGGCACTACTATGGTTGAGTCAGATCAGTATAGTTCAGCTCTCTTACGCCACGTCATTCTTTCTCTGCTGATTTTGCGATGTCCATATCCATTTTGTCACGAACGTCTACATGCGCTTCAGCCACGTGAAGGCCAACCATCATTACGGGGATGCGGATCTTGTGTCATCTCGTTCGCAACCAAACTGAATCCGATATAACGTCTGGACAGGCCGTGCCTGACCGAAACGAATGGTGTGCCGCCAGTATAAGGCGTCCACAGGAGCGCAGCGCAACTCGAGCAAGGGAAAGTGTTAAAAGCGCAGAACAGTCAAATTTCCTTGCTTCCATGCATAACATTGCCTTGAGTGTTCGCATAGCCACTTGCCGTCAAGCATACACGCCGAACTACGGCGATTTTGGAAATGTCATCGTCGCCAAGCTGCATTAGTTAAGGTTCTTTGTGGGACTAAGCTCGAAACCCCGGGACTTTGTCAAACGAGCAAGCCTAGCACTTTGACCACCTCCCCCACCCTGGAACGGATAGCCAGTGCCAGCTGCCATACTTGGTGATAAGCTGCCGACGCGCGGGAACGGCTCCGCTAGCTTGTTTCTTTGAACACAGATTGGGAGTGCTTCGGGATAGTGTCGTGTTGACGGTTGGAAAATCCGGCGAAAGAGCAGGTCTGGCTTGGGATGGGAAAATTTGAATTTGAAATGCTTCGTTGCAACCTGAAACGTGGTAACAAGTTGCCCGCGAGTGGAACTACCACTGAGAGCCTCTTTCTTTGAACAGATGTTCCGAATACTTGGTGATGAATATTGGGATAATGAGTGGCAACAATCAGAATTTAACGAGATCATGTGACTCAGAGGGAGAAATCAGAACGTGAAACGCATAAAAATGGTTACCATTTCGAGCGTGTGAAAGTCGCCTGGGTTTCTCAAATAAACCTTTGCCTAAGTATCCGGGAGAAGTCTCATTCGGGCTGCGCTCTCGCTCGTGCTCATAGCAAAAGGAGACATACATATGCCAAGCAATTATCTTGGCAAAATTAATCAATTGGTCTTGCCTATTTCATCGCGGCTACTGTGCCCCGATGACTCAAATTTCATGCCTTGATATTCGCAGCTTCGCCGTCTCACGAATGGTATATTCTCAAGGGCAGCTGAAGTCATTGGGTCCGACGGACTGATGGCTGCCTATGCTAGACAAAGCACTGTGTTCTATGCTTTTTGTCAGGTTTTAATTCCGATTTATAGAACATGCTTACCTTGAAAGCTAGGAAGATAACCGTTGCAAGTTTTTGCAGGCCATTGTGTATCACGCTTCGTGGGAATTGTGAAGACATTACCGAATCTTGCCTGCTAGCCAAGCACATTGCGGTGTCAGCTGATGTATCTATGAAGTCGTATGAACCGTAGCTATTCGCGGGTTTACGGTTATATTCTAAATACATGCGGTGTACGGCTTGATTGAACTCCTGGGTATGTGCCGTTTCGGGATATTTTGAGTCTTGAAAACTTGGCAAAGTACTTCTACTGGCTGACTGAAAGTAAAACAAAAAGATCGAGGACGCTTGGATTTATTGTGTGCTTCATAACTCGCTGTATTTTATCTTGCAGTTCCATCTTAATGAGAGACACGATGCCGAGCGTGTGGTAAACCATGTTGATAAGACGGCGAGAAACATGCACAAGGCAGATGATGATTAGTGATTAAATCCATATTCGGTTCCTGTTTCGCCATAAACACGCTGGAGCAAATTATGTCCCATCATCAGGTGATGCCGGAGCCCAGCTGCGATAATTTCTACTCGCCGCTCGGTGTGGGTGGTCTGATCAACATGGAGAAGCTGCGACAAGTTCAGCTGGTCGTGGACGAGATCCAAGCCTGTCAAAACCACGCCGCCGAACAACAGACCAATCTCAGTAGCAAGCCCAATAACTTCGACTTCCTGTACGTGAACACAAGCGCCACTGAATTCCATGACACACGCTATCCATCCGTCTGTCTATTTGTCTATCGATGTATATATATATATATATATATATATATATATATATATATATATATATATATATATAACGTATGTATATGTACATATATATGTATATATATATATACATATGCATATATATTTATATGTATATGTACATATATATGTGTGCATATGTATATATATATATATATACATACTTATATATATGTATATAGTGCTCTTCCATTTTCACATCTTTTTCTGTAATGAAGTTTACTCAACTAATTTTTGGGGAATACAACAAGCTCAATGAGGCTTCAGGTGGGCATCCTCAAGTAGCGTCGTTAACCAGCGGAGGATCTCTCCAGCTTTTTGTAAGCAAAACAAATCATCCGTGGTATAAATAGTGCTTCTCGAAGGCTGGAAGTAGGGTAATTCCCACCCTCCGCGGCCACTATTGCTCGTGACAGCTATACTCTCGCCCTGTTCCTCGTGGGACGCACGTTTGCCTTCAGACGTGCTCGCGTCACCTTGAGCTGTACCGCAGGTCGCGCGACTACTCCGTGTGCACCCGGTGCGACTCGGAGACGGGCTACGCGCCGGTGCAGCCCATCTTCGGCGACCCGGGCGTGTCCCTGGTGCCCATCTGCGCGCACACGGACGACATAGACCTCCATACACTGCAGGTACATGTGCAGGGCCGGCTCCGCGCGCCAGCACTCGTCCATGCTGAGACTTGTGTGGACTTCAGATCGCATTGGATCGTGTATTTAATTTGATAGTGGCATAACAAAAACATAGACTATCAGGATTAAAGTAAAATCACTGTATATATTTAACAGTATTCAGCAATATTTAGCAGTTCCAATAAATCAATATTTAAACCCAGGAGCACGGTGATCAGCCCTCTCACGGGAATCCTGGCATTAAGCCTATCTGTGTATTGGAACCTACATTTGTAAACATTGTTTCGGCAAAAAATATATTCAGGAGGTATATCTTCGCCCGATGTTCTCTCCAAAGTATTTTCTAAACGTTTCATCTGCTAAATTAAGGACCCTATCTACTTCATGTCCTCTCCTCGTCTGACGCCAGTCCCCTATCTCCACCTATTCGTCCCGTTATCTCCCATTTCGGCGTCCCGCTATAGCCCCAGTGACCTCTGTCGTCGGGGTTGGTCACGCCGACGTCTCCCCGCGTTGTCGCGTGTGACCTGTGTGCACTGGCGACACTGGGTCCGGCTGACGGCTGCCGGCCGGCGCCGCCAGCTGCTGCAGCACGGCACGACTGTGATCAGATGCGACGGCGAGCGCAGCTGCCTGGTGTTCCTGCGCCTGGAGGCGACCAACAGCGTGCTGACGTGGCGCCGGCCCGCCTGGGGTGCGCCGGCCGACTGCCAGCTGTCGGCCAGCCCCGACGAGTCGCTCAGTCCCGGCCTGCTGCTGCGCTACGCCAGCGCCGGCGAGGTGGCCGCGCTGGCCGGCGACGACGGCTTCGTCAGCCTGCTGGCCGTCAAGGAGGTGGGCGTGGCGGCGCGCGACGTCGACTGGCCGCTGCTGGAGCGCCGGTTCGGCCTGGACGCGCCGACGCCGGCCAGCGGCGTGCGGCTGGTGTTCGGCGCCGGCCTCAGCGACAACCGGCAGCTGACGTTCGCGGCGCCGGCGGGCGTGGCGGCCAGCTGGCGCCGGCTGCTGGCGGCGCTGGTGCGCCGGCTGCACGGCCAGCAGAGCAGTGCCGACCGCCGCCGACTCTGGCTCAAGGAGCAGTACCTGCAGCTGTTCTACGAGGAGGCGCGCTGCCGCGGCCCGACCGCCGTCGAGGCGGCCAAGGTCGGTGGTCGGCGCATCAGCCGCGAAACCGGCAACCGGCACGACGGCTGGCTCACTTTGGCAGGGCGGGAAACTACACGGTAGACTCAAGGGTGTCAGACAATGGGAGAACAGCATGGTGTGTAGTCTGGGGAGTCGGGCTGAGGTGTTGGACAATGGGAAGACGGCGTAGTGTGTGCTCTGGGGAGACAGGTTGGGGTGTTAGATAATGGGAAGACGGCGTAGTGTGTGCTCTGTGGAGACAGGCTGGGGTGTTAGGCAATGCATTCTGGATAGGCGGAATGTTGAGCAATGTACTCTGGAGAAGCGTGGTGGTTGGAAAACGCGCTGTGGGGCGGACCATCGGACAATGACGTCCGAGAAGGTGGGGCAGCAGAGGGTGCACTCTGGAGAGGGGTGCATGTTCAACTGAAGGGGAAAGGTGATGAACTAGACAAAAAGCAAATTGTCTGAAAACATTTCAATGGGGTTTCTCCTAGAACCCTGTCTGACCCATATACCTAGCTGTGAATACTTTTTTTCAGATAAGCAGTGCAATGTGTATGATGAATATACCATCATTTTAAAATACAAGTAAATGCACTGCGTTTCTCGTTAATGGAACTTCGTAAAGAACTAGAGATCTTTAAGAACTAGCCGTAATACAAAAAAGTCATGCTTACCGTCAGTGATGTTCACTTTCATTATAAGACCGCCTGTTTATATTATGCTGAAGTCCTTGCTGCTCTGTCATCTGCTTGCAACATGTGCACTTCCCCAGGCACTCGGAGGGGGGCGTAGTACCCTGCATCCGCCTCGCGACTACTCGCCTGTTGATCAAGTCATACTGAGACATCCTACTGGGAAGTCGAAGAGGAAGCGGTCGTCTCTGGCCAAGGTAACGTGTTGTTCAGCAGACTCACACCATGACGTGATATTCCATCATACGGCAGAGCATTCAGTGTTATCTTTTTCACTATGTACGGTGCCATTTATTTGTCCATTAATAATGTAGCGCTGTCGCCAGAAAACTTTTCCATGCAACAAGAATGACAGCCAAGGCACCCACCTGGTGCTGTTTCTGAGATTGTTCTGGCCGGTCACTACTAGGCGCATTTTCCCACATGTGCAAGGTGAGCAGTGTACCAAGGACGTGCCGTTCCGAAAGTCGGACGCGAACTGTGACTCAATGACTTGCCGATCCAGACGTCCGAGGTGAACAGTAATCTAATGAGTACAGTCCCAGACATCCGAGGTGAACACTAGCCCACAGACGTGTCCTTCCAGACGTCCGAGGTGAACAGCGAGCCGCGCCGCAGCCCCTCGCCGCTGTCGTGCAGTCCGCTGGCGGGCCTGACGCCCGCCTCCTCCCGCTGCACCTCGCCGACAGCCACCAGGGGGCGCCTGCTGGCCACCGTCTCTCCGGCGCCCTGCCGCTCGCGATCCTCGGAGGAGCCGGGCCTGGCCACCAGTGTCGAGAACGTGGTCAGCTCGGGCAGCAGCCCCGTCCGTCGTCTGCTGCCGTCCTACTTCAGGTCAGCACCGTCCAACTGATGGACGTGCTGTCTGTCGGGTGAAAGCTGCCCCCCCTCGGTTTAATCTCGCCCTACCTCAGTTTATCAGTGCGTTTCTCAGGTCGGTACTGATTTCAGGTCAGCACTGTCTGCCTCAGGGCTGTGACACCTGTTCAACACTGCCTCACTAGTTCAGTGCTGCGAACTTGATGAACATTGCTTACCCCAAAACACATGTCCGATCCCAGGTCTGTATTTCGCTCGTGTTAATTCCGACCTCGCATCAGTAAGCAGATATCGTATTATGCCACGGCACGCTTTCCTTCATCCGTTGTACCTACTTAGGGCCGTCCGTTCCCATTCCATAAATTATCTATCTGCTTCATTCTGACGAGTTCTTCATGCGCACACCATGACCTACCCCTGTGTCAGGTCCGGTCAGGTAATCTCAAATAAACCGTTGTCATTTTGCACATCTACAAACAATCGTGGCGTTTCCGCATGCTACCTGGATTCGCATGCATCCCTACAATCACGGATTGTTGCCCATTGTTTAAGCTAAACAGCTATCGTCGGCAGGTAAATGTTTGCAAGAAACTTTACAGGGGAAATTGAGCTGGAGATTATCATTAAATGACGAATTTTGAATGCAAGCCTTCGGGCAGCATTCAATGACGTGCAGAATTTCCGTCACTTTAAACTACCCTCGATCTTCAAATAGGCACTTTCAACAAGTGGGAAAAGCACTTGCCATGTCTCTTGCCTAGGCACCTGCCATGTCTCCCCTGAACAGCCGCTTGACTCGCCTCTACGACAGTGTCGGTGCTGACGCCAAGTGCCACTCCCCAGACAGAGCAGCCAGTCGGCCATGCTGGAGAGCCTGCTGGCGCGTCAAGAGTCGCAGGAGACGCTCAGCTTGTCAGGCTTCCTGCAGATCGACGATTTCGTGCAACTCTTCACCTCGTTCAGCCGGCTGATGCGCAAGGACCTGTGGCACCTGTTCGAGCTGTACGCCACGCCCAAGAAGATCCCCTTCAGCAAAATATCAACTAGCACGTCAGGTGGGCGAGGATCTCCGGTATGGGGAACAAGAACCACAGGGCTGCGTGTGCCAGTTTGCCAGTAGTTTAGTGAGACCGTATTTATGCCAGCTTTCACGATGGTGTCAACTTCCGTACACATGCCAACAGTATCTCTCCATATTGCTTATATTCTTGATTCTACTTCTGTCCACCTCGGCCATGCGCATCTGCTGACACAATTTGCCGACAATTTGTTTGGACGCTCGCCTTTCACGGCAGTAGACATGCATCGAGACGCTGAACTGGTACACCAGCTGACAGTACGCGTGTCTCTCCCGCCACCGCAGACGACGGCAGCCCGCCCAGCAGTGGCGCCCCTGGCGGCCAGCGACGGAAACTGCTGGACGACATCTCCGCCGCCATGGTGGTCTGCAACGGCGTGGACGTGGAGCGAGCCTCGTCCTGGGTCATCTCCACGGAGACGCTGGGCAAGGTGCTGGTCAGCCAGCAGGGCGAGACGGCCGACCGCGAGCAGCTCGTACGCATCATCATGGTGGGTAGCCTGACCTCTTTACGGGACTGACTGGATGGCGAGACAGTATCCAAATGGAGGCCATTGCAGAATGACGGAAACGTCGGTGTGCAGAATGTTAATGCATTATGTGCAATTGCTTGGATTGTATACTTTGCTTAGTTGTGCACACAATATTCTGTGAAGTGCTGACCTACCAATTAATTGAACTGTACCTTATTGCAATGGTTCTTTCTATGCCTAGAACACGAATTTGTGTGCAAGATGGCCAATGGTGAATCTGCAACTACCAGTACAAAAAGATACACAGGGTGACATATAAAGTCTAGGCATATTTATCGATCTGACCACCCCTAAGCTACGTTTATGAAACGCTAAGAAGCCCCATGTATGTGTCAGTCACATATATTTTGGAGTGCTCCTCCATAATTGAAAGTAGGCCAGAGTAGTAAAACAAACAAGCATGGGTTGGCATCGATGAACATGTGCTGCAGTCAATATATTACATCGAGCTTTGCCCTTGCATTGCGAACACGTCCCTGACTATTCGAATCGTCCACATCATTTATCTGCACTCCAAATGTGTGCTGCCATGCCAGCTTTGAGCCATTTGATGCCTTCCGAGTTGTATAGTACCCAACAGGACGGGGAATGTTCGGACTCAGTGTCAGCTCCTTTAAAATGTGATATTCCCACAAGCCTGATCTCTGTTCGAGATCCCATGTCCATATCTCCAAGCTCCATTCCCTGTCTGCATGTGCCCCAGGACTCAGCTGTTGAGCCTTCAACACAGGAGTCCAACTTAAGTCTGTCTGAGCTCGTCCAATCCTAAGCTCGAGTCCTGCCCCTTCAGAGGCACGAGTGTGACCCGAGCCTACGGGACTCGCTCTGCCTCGGCTTCGCCGGCTTCTGCTCGTACCTGCTGGACGAAGAGAACTTCGCCACGTCCGGGGCGGAGCCGACGCCGCCCGAGGACTTCAACTATCCGCTCTCCTACTACTACGTGGCGTCGTCCCACAACACCTACCTGACCGGCCACCAGTTGAAGGGCGAGTCGTCGGTCGACCTGTACTCACAGGTCAGTGTGGTGCTGACCTGGCGCGGCTGGTGCCCACCGGAGGCGGTTTAGCTCGTCACTGTACAAGTTGTTACCGTATCAACAGGCTAACCCTACAAGTGGTGATGAATTGGCCCTTCGGTTTGCCTTTTCCGATTGCCGGCTTCTGGTTTATGATCAGGGCGAGCGAGCGAGTCTTAATATCTGGAGGAACCGTCCCGGCTATAAAGTGCTCTTAACTCTACAATGACCCGTCCTAGAGTCATGAGATAAGCACTGACATGTGGCTTCGTTCTCTCAGGTCTGGTTTACTATGCAATGTTTCGGTCGGTCTATTTTTGTCCTCTTCCATTTTACATTACACCATTTTTTCAACGATGTTTCAACCACAGTATATGCAGCATTGAATATGAACACCATTCGTAGTGTTCTGCGCCCTCATGCTACCATAAATATCGATTGTGTTAGGTGCCCTGTGGAGCTGAAAGGAAACTCGGAAGCCCGTGTTTCACATGCTACCCAATGTCACCTGAGAACCTCACGGATTATGTAACCTTGGACTCTCCTCTGGTGGCTTGTGATCCGAGAACGACTCCAGATGGTGCCGGCAACCCAACTGGCCCGTTCTCCCGTATGGTACTCGTTACCCAACTGATCCATTCCCCCGTATGGCACCGGCTACCCAACTGGTCCGTTCCGCAGAAGGGCGCCGGTTACCCAACTGTCCCGTTCTCCCGTATGCCACCCCGGCTGACGTCATACCACGTCCGAACATAATCTGAGCCGTGACCCTGTGTGGCACCGGCTGACGTCTTCCTACCACGCTGCAAGGGCTACACTGATTTGCCACGGCATGCACTACCTCGCCCTATCTGTAGCGCAGCCTAAATATGACTCCAACTGCCCGCGACCCCACCTGTGGTCTCGAATAGCCCGCGAGCATATGCCATCTCGGCGGTGCGTGACGCTGCGTGACGTCAGGTGCTGTTGACCGGCTGTCGCTGCGTGGAGCTGGACTGCTGGGACGGCGACGACGGCGCGCCCGTCATCTACCACGGCCACACCTTCACCTCCAAGATCGGCTTCCGCGCCGTTGTCGAGGCGATCGCCCAGTCGGCGTTCGTCACCAGCCCGTTCCCGGTGCTGCTCAGCATCGAGAACCACTGTTCCATCCAGCAGCAGGCCAAAATGGCGCACATTTTCCAGGTGACTGACAGCTCGCCACTTGACGGGTACGGCTTGCACGGGTACACTTGAGAGTTCGCCGCTCCCGGGTCACCGAAAAAAAACCAACGGCAGGGCAATGCAGATGACGTGGTAGGGCAGGAGATAGTCAAGGTAGAGGTCACAAGGCAAGCAAAGCAGTGACAATGGTGTCAATGCAGGGAATCAAGCAGAGTTCAGGGCAGGGTTGATGTATAACTATGATGGTACTAGAGGGATACTAGCAAGGTAAGGCTGGGTTGATGTATAACTATGAAGGTACTAGAGGGATACTAGCAAGGCAAGGCAGAGTCAACGTAAGACAGATGGAACGACACGGTAGAGCACGGAGAAAAGCAGAGGTCACGACAATGTAACGGATAGCAAGACGTAGAATCAGGAGAGTTCACGACAAGGAAGCAGACAGTAGACGCCACGACACGGCGGCAGACAGTAGGACGTAGAGCAGGGTCCTGTGCACAGCAATGCGCTGCTGGATCTCTGGTTGTGCCTGATTTTCCCAAGCACCATGGCCAAGCAGGGGGTAAGGCGCAATTCAGACTACAGTCATGGACAAGCTATCAGGCAAAACAAAATCGGAACTCACTTTTCCTTCAACGGGGACCTATCGATCTTCTGCGATTTGTCTGGACAGGGGTGGTGCGGCGTTGTTTCAACGCCAGGGCATAATAGCGACTCGGTTATGGCTATTGGGCAATGCCCTACGCAGGCCAAAACCAGGAAGGCTATGAGACACCCCCAAAGGTTGAGGGACATATACTCTCGTTAAAACTGACTGGAGTAATAATAATACGTACCAACAAACTGCAAGGCGATTGCAGGTGACTGCACCACATACCTCACCGGTCCAGAGCATTCGATAATCGTAAAACACCAGCACAGTATTGTGTGTAGTGTTGGCGGTAGTAGTACATGCCAGCACATAGCAAATAATGCTGTAGGATCATCTAAAGGCCATTCTGGCGATTTAACACGCACCACTTCATTGCAGGCGGTGCTCGGAGAGAAGCTGGTGACACGTCCTGTGCTGGAGACGGAATTCAGCGACAACCCACGCCTGCCCTCCCCCAATCAGCTCAAGTACCGTGTGCTCATCAAAAACAAGAAGCTGTGCGCGGACGTGCCGGTGTTGCTGCGGCGCATGAACCAGCGCACCAACTCGGTGGTCTCTTCCAACGCCTCGTCTGCTAGCCTCAATCTGGACAGCGACGACGACGACGACGATGACGACGACGAACTGCTGTGCGGTGGGTGGAGCTTTGTCGGGTGTGGTGACGCACCTGCTGGTAGAGTGATATGGTGACGCATGAGTCGCTCACGCTGGTAGAGGGTGTGGTGACGCACAATTCGCTCACGCTGACCGCTGGTAGAGTGGTACGGTGACGCATGAGTCGCTCATGCTGGTAGAGGGTGTGGTGACGCACAATTCGCTCACGCTGACCGCTGGTAGAGTGGTACGGTGACGCACGAGTCGCTCCCGCTGGTAGAGTGGTATGGTGACGCACGAGTCACTCCCGCTGGTAGAGTGGTACGGGGACACATGTGTCGCTCACGCTGGCCGCTGGTAGAGTGGTACAGTGACGCACGAGTCGCTTACGCTGGTAGAGTGGTAAAGTCATTACGACGACGATGCGGGTTCAAATGTTTCAGTTTTAATCACGGCACATGTGAGAACTGCCAACTGACCAACGATCCGCATCACGAGGTTATCAAACAGTCTGAATGATTTGGTGCCACGTAGAAAAGCCTACTCGTAGTCTGTAGCTTTGAATATGTGGCAGTGGTGGGGGACTTCGTCTTATGGTCGTTTCGATATCTATGTTGAATCGCGCCAAGTTTTCACACCTGCTTAGAATGATTAATCATCGATTTCATTCTCACCAAGTATCGCCCACACTGCTCACGCGCTGCTGAATCGCCGGTTGTGCCTGATTTTCCCAGCAGTGGTGCAATCGGACATGAGACTGTACCTCCCTCCGAAATGTTAGGGTCACCCCGGCCATTGCAGAGGCACTCGTGTAGGCTGCAGAGGGGCTCCCGGACATTGCAGGAGTACTGTTGCAGTCTGAATAGCCGTTCTGAAGAAAGCGGCACCACGGCCATTTTAGCGGTACCCCTGCAGAGAGGCACCCCAGGATATGTAGACTGTTGTAGGGTCACTCGGCTGCGGAGGAGCACCTCCACCTTTGCAGGGGCATCCCTGTAGACCTCAGAGAGGCATGCCAGCCGGCATAGGGACACGTCTGATGGCTAAAAAATGAGGATCCCCAGGCATTGTCGGGGGTACCCCTGCAGTCCAAATGACTGAAACTGTGCAGAGAGGGACACCCTAGCTATCATAGGGGACCCCGTGGATTCTGTACAGAGAGGCACCCAAGCCGGTTTATGTGCGCCGTTGAGCGGACTCCCCTCCAGTGCGCAGGGTAGCTCCCAGCCATCGTATGGGCACACCTGCAGTGTGCAGATCGCAGTGTGCAAGCAGATTGGGCTACTGTGACCTCTGTGGTCTGCAGGGAGCACCGCAGCAGTTGCATGGACACTTCTAAAGTAAGGAACATCCCAGCAGTTGTAGAGACATCCCGGTTTTGTGGAGCACCCATGTACAGTACAGAGGCACCCCAGCTTACACTTATATAGGGGGCCGCCTATACACCTACACAGCAGAGACGCACGCCAGTAATTGCAGATATATTGTGAACGTGTAAGGGGCACGAACATGCTTGTGGGTACCCTTGAATGTAGTGCCACCTCAGCAGCTTTGGTGATATTTTTGCCTCGTATGACCACTCCCTTGCAGTAGAGGGACACCCAACCAGACGAAGGGGCTCGGACGCCTCAGCAGTGGATGTGGATGTGGTTGTGCACGTCAAAAACCGTAGAAGCATCTTGGATCTGAATAGACGCGTGAACCATTATAGAACTCTCCATACGTAGGAACATCCTAGAATAGGTGCGCGCTTCAGCAGTTGCAGAGACATCCCTGCGCGGCAGGGAGGGGCATCCCGGCAGTAATGGGAGCATACTGAACTTGTAGGACATGTAGTAGACAGATAGGCAACCCACCAATGGGTGAAACTTTTCCCGAACCGAGTAATAGAACGCTTTTCGGAAAAAGTGATCGATACAATTTCGCAAAAATGCATATTGGTAATCAGCGTATGCTCATCTTTTGAATTGTGTGGATCTCGTTTCCTGAGAGTTTCGAACACTCACCCCGAACCGTGACTGAAAATAAAGGGAGCTCCATAATTTAAAGTAAATTGACTCAAATTCAAGGGGATTTTATGCAACGACAAATTAATATCGAATTCGGAGGGGCAAATGTATGAATGCAAATAAAGCCACAAGTGAGTGACTGGCCTGCTAGCAGATAGCAGTGCCATGGGCACTAGAGGTATACCTTTATATCCTTTTGGGAGTGCGTATGCACCCACCCAAGCCAAATTTGTACATCAACAAACATTGTTCTTCTACCCACAAAATGTGCCATAAAACTGCGGAGCTTACTCCTCTCCCCACTAGACAAAATTGTCTTTTCATTTTTAAGACAGGGGCATCCTCCAGCTCCTGATGCCCTTCCCGAAAAAACAATCCTAGTTGTGACACTGCTTCCCAGCATATTGAGAACTGCTCGGCGCTATTTGACGATTTGAGGGATATGGTACAATGTGCTTGTCATTTTGATAGTTTTTGGACAGAGCCACCCATGGCTATGACATCAAGATAACCTACAGCTGATGTATTTTCATGGAGTTTGTTTTCCCCTCTCCGCTGATTAACTCGTTAGGCGTCATGAGCGGACATAATACCAGTGGCGCCTCTGGTGGTGGCTTTGTGAAAGAACACCACCAGGGTGGATTGGGTCTGATTAATGCTATATTCTAGTTTCTAGGGAAGGTGCAGGTGATTTCCAATGGTCAAATTTGAACAACATTGAAACAAGCTCTCTTATGATGCGTAGCTCATTTTGTTTTAAAACCATTTCACTCTGTCACTTTGCCGTTAAAGTGAAATGAAAGCAATTTGCCACCCAATGTCTTGTGATAAAAGCGCGTCATTCATCTTATGTGTGATGTGCTGACAAATTCCAATGCTCTTAACGAAACTAAAATCGAGCGTGCTACATTTTTATATGATCTTAAATAACTTCCATGAAGGTTTAAGACTGTCACTTTTACGTTCAATTCCAGAAGTTGTGTTCCAAATTATCACATCGTACTACATCAAATTGTATATCACATGTTCTACATTACCGAATTAATAGCCAATGGTCTCAAATAAACCGGCATGCAATCAGCTGTCCTTTGATGCCATGTTCAACTACTTTTATAGATAGCTAACCCTGTCATTTTTGCACTCAATTCAAAGATTTTTGTCTGAAATTGTCACATTCTACTCCTTCAAATTGAGTATCGGATGTTCTACATACGCGAATTAATTTTCAATGGTCTCAAATAAACTGACGTAAAATCAGCTACCTTCTGATGACATACTCGACTACTTTTATACATATTTAACCCTGTCATTCTTGCACTCAACTCCACGATTTCTGTCTCAAATTATCACATTGTACTACTTTTATTTGTATATCAGATGTTCTACATTAGCGAATTAATTTCAAATGGTCTCAAATAAACCGCCATAGAATAAGCTGCCTTCTGATGTCATTCTTGACTACTTTTATAGATATCTAAGCCTGTCATTTTTTAACTTTTGACATGAAGCTGTCCGGAATTATTGCGGTTCTGGCATGGCTCGATGCACGTCAAGCGCCGACAGTTGCTGCCCAGAGGATCCGGAGGGCCACCGAGGGGCGGCATGACAAAAAATACGTAAAGTCCCACCTTTCAACAAACTAAGCAGCATCGGCTCTGCCGCGCCAAAATGATATGTGAGAAATTAACGGTTGTAGATGCATTCTTTCTATTCAACGCCCATAAGCGCAATATTCTTAGACAATATCGAGAAAACCTGTCGGCCTCCACCATACTAGTGGCAGAACTCATGCCAGGTACATCGCCTAGTGTTTCAAATCTGAAAAATATACCTGTTACTTTAGCATTGGGGCTCATTAGCATTTGGTTTGCGCCCCACCATTCATGAATGGCGGCGGGCGGGCGGTCGGGGGCGGGCTGGGGGCCGCCAGCATCGCCGCCATCGTCCGGCTGTCTATGGTGGAAAGTTCCAGAATGCAATGCGCAAAGTAACAATATGCGCAATATATCACTGTAAATGGCAATGGAATTGACGTCTGAAGGCAAACTTGCTTTCATACATGTAATTCGAATCATATTTTATGGAGACAAGGTCTCATAAATTGTACCTATATTTTTCGCACACATTAATGAACATCTGGGTGCGCGTGTCCCGTGCGCATGCTTCAGAGTTCTTGAATGGCATCAGGAACCTACCTGTTTCTTTCTTTACTGGGGGTCCCACTGATGTCCGCATTAACATTGCGTCTGACGCCTAACGCGTCTCTCCGGTCAGATCCTCACACCCCGTCTCGGGGGGGGGGGGATAGTAACCCCCTCTAAAATCCAAACTAAGCGTCGCATGAACACGAAAGAGGGGACATCGGAAAGTGCTCGACGAGTAGGGCCCGGGTCCACCCCGAAAACAATTTCCCCAAAAAGTGACGTCACTAGGGGACTAGATTTTCACGACTTTTCACGACTTACATTATGCTTTTTGGCTCTGGGAGTTCATTTTGTGGGAGATTTGATAAAAATTATTTGGAATTAGAAAAGAACATCGAAATAGACCAGGGCCATACATTTTTTGGCTTCCCAAAATAAAAAATATAATATTTTTTGAAATTTCAAAATTTTGAGTTTTCAGGTTGTCTTTAATTTTCCTTATATAATGGTTAGAGCAGACCGAGAAACGTTGCTGGAAGTCAACTTGACCTAATAAAAAATGCATACTTTAGCCAGAATCTTCGATTCGAACTCTAACAGTGCAAGATTTATAAGTAGTCAAAAACGGGGGAAATAAAAATTAATCTTACGTACGTTACGTTATCGTACGTTTTGTTGCATCCCTAAAGATAAGCAAACGCTGAAAGTTTCATTCAAATGTCTATCAGTTAAAGCGTGACGACTGGTTGAACTTTTTTAGGTGACCTCATTTGACCTAGATTAACTCGTTGACCCTAGATGACCTGACTTCAATACCTTGACATAACATGCCAAATTGATGTTGGAAAAAGGTATCTAAAATTTCGGTGCGCTGCCGCGCGCCGTTCGTTCACTATCCGCGAAAAAAAACCCGAGGGAGGCGGTTGAAGACCCCCCGGTACGGCGCGGGTTAAGCGAGTGAGGGAGCAGCGAAGGCGTTGCCTTTGCTCCTGGTGACAACCGTGAACTATGGCCCTGCAGATCGAGATGCTATCCTGTTGGGTCACTTGAGTGACGTCCCAACCACGTGCGAAGAAGAGAACGGACGACCACCTCACGCCCGACACAGGTATCAGTGAGCGCATCCGCCTCGGGCGACACACCCGCCACAAGTAGCATATCACACCCGTCACAGACAGCACATCACGTCCGCCACACGCCTCACATCACATCCGCCTCAGGCAACACATCCGCCACAGGTAGCACATCACATCTGCCACAGGTACCACATCACATTCGTCACAGACAGTACATCACATCCGCCTCAGGCAACACATCCGCCACAGGTAGCACATCATATCTGCCACAGGTACCACATCACATTCGTCACAGACAGTACATCACATCCGCCACAGGTAGCACATCACATCTCCCACAGCTACCACATCACATTCGTCACAGACAGCACATCACATCCGCCGCAAGCAGCACATCAAATTCGTCACAGGCAACACGTTCTGCCCTACGCAGTAAAGAACGGCACGTCCGACAAAAGTGACAGCCAATGCGTCCGGCTCTGGTACATCACACACTTAAAACAATTAACACGCAACGCATCCCGTAACATTATCCCACAACCCTGCACACAATAAAACACCCAATATTACAACACAAGAAGTGCGATAGACCTGTGTACAGAAACTTGCTGAACATCTGGTGAAGACAATGCCGCCGTACCTTGAGACAACCACCACTTGTCACGCAAATGCACACGTTGCCTTGTGACTCCCGTAGTGACAGCTGTCTTCGACAAAGGCCAGCTCAGCTCATCATTCATCCGACTATTGCTTGATAACTGGCTGTTCACTTATCAGTTTCTGAACAACCGCCTTCAGAATCGTGACTTCATTTGGGCCTTCATTCGTCTATGGCTAATGCCTTTTCTGAACAGTATATGCTCATTTCAACCCGGCGTTTCCCCATCGCTGAGGTGGAAACGTCATTTGGCCAGAACAAATACTCGCGTAACGCACTGCTGGTCGCCCACCAGGTCCACGTCGGACCTCGACGGTGTCGACGACGGCGGCGCCAGGAAGAAGCACAGCGCGCAGATCGCCAAGGAGCTCTCCGACCTGGTCGTCTACACGCAGGCCATCAAGTTCCACGGCTTCATCTCGCTGAGTCCGATGTGCGTGAAGCCGAAGCCGCCACAGCGGCGACGAATCGCACTGCAGACGTCGGCCAGCATCCCGTCGGGCGGCGGCGGCGGTGGCAGCACGCACGCGCGCCCGGAGGCGATGCGGCCGGACGGCGCCACGCCGCCGACCGGCGGCCGCAAGCTGCCGCTCGTCCACCCGTGCTACCAGATATCCAGCATCAACGAGAACTCGGCCAAGAAGCTGTGTCGCAAGCAGCCGCTGGCGTGTCTGGTGCACACCGAAGTGCAGATCATGCGCACGTACCCGGCCGCCATGCGCATCGACTCGTCCAACTTCCAGCCGGTGCTGTTCTGGGCGTGCGGCATCCAGTCGGTGGCGCTCAACTACCAGACGGTCGACTCGGCGCTGCACGTGAACTCGGCCATGTTCGAGCAGAGCGGCGGCTGCGGCTACGTGCTCAAGCCGCGCGTCATGTGGGACCCCACGCACGTGTTGTACCGCCGCTTCAGCCCGTGGGAGAAGAAGTTCGACGGCCTGCACGTGACCTACCTGACGGTGACCATCATCTCCGGCCAGTACGTGAGCCAGGGCTCGTTCTCGGGCAGCCCGTACGTGGAGGCCGAGATCGTCGGCATCCCGGCCGACAGCGCCAAGTACAAGACCAAGCCGGTGCACCACAACAGCCTGAACCCGATCTGGGACGAGACGCTGTTGTTCCGCGTGTGGTTCCGCGACCTGGCCTTCCTGCGGCTGACCGTGGCGGACGCGACCGGCGGCCACGCCACCGCGCAGCGTACGCTGCCGCTCAGCCTGCTGCGGCCCGGCTACCGGCACGTGCGCCTGCATGACGCGCAGAACCGGCCGCTCTCCGTCGCCACGCTGTTCATCTACTCGCGCATGGACGAGGAGGGCTCCGAGCCGGCGGCGGCGGCCGCCGCCGAGTCGGGCGGCGCCGCCTCCGAGGACGAGCTGGACACGACGCCCAGCCAACGGCCCGGCTGCCGGCGCAAGACCTTCTTCCTGATGGTGCACGACGTGACGCCTGACGAGCCGTACACCATCGTCAAGGTGACGCAGGACTTCAGCACGCGCGACGTGATCGCCAGGGCGTTGGCCAAGGCCGGTCTGGGCGACTGCAGCGCCGACGACTACGTGCTGATCGAGGCGGTCGCCACTGACTGGTCGCGCTGCGCGTCGAAGACGACGCACCAGCGCGTGCTGGCCGCCGACGAGTCACCGCTGCGCGCGCAGGCCGCCTGGAAGGGCGAGGGCATGCTGATCCTGAAGAAGATCGGCGACGACCCGAGCTGTCGCGCCTGGGTGTCGACCATCCTGGCCAGCGGCCGGCAGCGGTCGACGCGCGGCGAGGACGCGCTCGACTCGGACGACAGCTTCCTGGTATGCGTGTGTGACGTCAGCCCCAGCATCCCGTACGCCATCCTGAAGGCGCCGCGCACCAGCAGCGCGCAGGAGCTGATCGCGCAGGCGCTAGTCAAGGCGCGCCGACTCGAGCCGCCCGCGCGCTTCGTGCTGGTCGAGGAGCTCGAGTTCGGTCGGATGGCGTCGGACGCGTCAGGCGCGCGCCGCAAGGCCACGCACATGGAGCGCCGTCGGCTGGCCGACGACGAGTGCGTGTACGAGGCGCAGCTGGCCTGGCCTACCATGGGCCGCCTGTACCTGCGCGAGCGCTCGCCGCCGGTCGGCGACGCCGCCTGGCGACTGCGCCTGCCGACGCTCAGCGGCTCCGCAGAGCCGCATCGGCGCTCCACCCTGGCTGGCGGCGAGGGCGCCGACTTTGGCCCAGTGTCCAGGCTGCGACGGCTCTCGCGCAAGCTCTCCAAGAAAAGCTAATCGTCTGTGATGGCTGATCTAGCACTACCAAAGATCTCTTCTAGTCTAGTCGTTGCTAGCGCACGTGCGTTTGACATTTGTGAGTGGCTTTGTTGGCGTGCGGTGGTGGAATACGTACTTTCAGTGCGCCGGCTGTCCGACTGGCTGGCGCATTTCCATTCCATATCTTTCGACGTTGTCCGATGATGCTATAGTTTTCTATGATGTTGATATGAACTGGATGAATCCGATGCGATTCGTATTTTAGGTGTGGCGGTGCTGTTTTCTATGACCAAGTTGCTACATTTACGGGGACGGGACGTCGGCGAATCTGCTGAGTGTGCGTTGTTCTGTGCTAGTGTTGTTCCCAGGTCTCGAGCATGTGCCTGTTAATGCGTGCGGAAGGAGCAGGGTATAGCAGTATACCATGTGTCGGACCATGCCGAGGAATGCGCACAAATCGTGACTTTTGACGAGAATATTAATGTTCGTCGCTCACCATCTTGGTCTTTTGGCAGATACTTGGCGCCCATTCCATTGTTGTATGGAAACCTTCGGATTCTCATCATTCAACAAATGTCGGACTTCGACTTCGCGTATGTGTGAAATACCACATTATCGTGAACATAGTGAAATGATAAGCATGAACTTGCAGCTAACTCTCGTGGAGGAAATTACCCCAGACAGAAGTTTAAAGATGTTGCCAATATATATTACTTTTAAAAAATCGGTTTAAAGGGATAGTTTTTCACTGAATTGATTTGTAATTTCCCGTTTGTCCTTCCACTATTTCCGACAATCTGTCCCCCGACAATTGAACTTAGGATGTTATTTGCGGCAAGGGTGAAATTATGCGCGCTAATAATGTTTCGAGGAGGTAATTATTCAGATTTCTGGAACAATTAGCATCGCTACAGGTGTGCACATGGGGACCTGCATGATTCGTCCCATTGTAGGTAGAGTTAAAAAATCACATTGAAAATGAAAAGTTGCACTTCTGCCAGTGCTGCTAATCATAATGCCACATCACATACTGGCTATGTTAGGATAGGCTATGTCAGTTCTGTTCAGGTTACATACTACTTAGGCTGTCTGCATGTCTCTGAGAAATAGCGGCCATTGTTTGGTCTCACCACTAGCGTGGCAACAAGATTATGGTAAGTTGGACGGAAGGCCCTATGGACGCGTCATGTCAGAATTCAATTGTTACCAAATTCCATACCGACAGTATGATGATAACCAAAAGCAGGAATATATAAGCTGAATAAATAAATCCCTAAGATCGAACATAAGTTCACGAAACACCAACCACTCACAATACTACTGAGCTATTGAAACGGATAGTGGTCCAGAGTACTTTAGGATAAATATTGCAATGAAAGTTGGAAAATGTCAGAATTAACACGCTTGCCAGCTGGCCTGTCACATATCGCGCATCGCATGGTTCGGATTTGGCCCCCTAAGATTTCGGAAACTTTCGAAGCTATACGCACATCATTTGGATTGTAGATTACAGCGGTAGTGAAACTCGATTCGGTATAAATTGAATGATCCCAGGTAAAATTGCCTTCAGGGTAAGATGGGGTCGAGATCGGCTGCCGCATCGAGCGTCCGCTCCGTCGGACCGACGAAGCCCCTGTGGCTTGGAACGCTCGGTGGCAGGGCAGTCTGCCGCTGCCCGGTAGGTCGACTTTAAGCACGCTGCAGTTCCTATATTCATGAACGGATTTATAGTCTTTGCTGCCTAGCATGCGCTCGCCAATTTTTAACACTGACATTTATTACAATGTCGCTGCCAGATTCTGAGATATCGTCAAAAGAACAGGAGTGGGAGTATTCCGACCCCGTCCCCTTCCGGTACATATGTCGAGAGAGCACATCTGGCTCTCAAGGACAAAATAAAATGTTAATATTGTTCTACACCATGTAACGTTGTTGAAAGTCCATCGACAGCAGAAACGATGCAGCGACCTTATTTGTTGTAGCAAATATATATAAATATATATATATCTGTGTGTGTGTGTGTGGGGGGGGGTTATGATTTTCGGTGGTCCAAGCTGGTGTTGGCTCCCCAACATGCAAAATGTTTAGGAAATGCCTCGAAGAGGACCTGTTCTTACACCAGTTTGTATCGGAACCTACCAGGCATGGTTCATTCTTGGACCTTGTATTCTCGGATTTAAGTGACTTGGTTCAAGACTTGACTGGAGGCGAAACTTTGGAAAGAAGTGACCATAACATAGTTAAATTCAAGGCACATGTAGGGGAAATTATCAAGGATAATTTGGTAAAGGTTCCAAATTTCAACAGAGCAGACTTTGACTGCATGAGAGCGGCTTTAAGTGCCATCAGATGGGAAGAAGAATTATCCAATTTAAATGCCTGTGAAATGTGGGAAAAGTTCAAATCTTACTTGAAGGAAATTCAGATTAGACATGTCCCCAAAAAGCAAAGACGCAAAAGAAGGGTAGGAAAGCCAGCATGGCTTACACCAGACTTGATAAAAGAAACTAAGGCTAAGAAAACTGCATTTAGAGTCTTTAAAGAAGCCTCAAATGTCGTTAATATAAAGGCGTATCGAAAAGCTAGAGACACTGAAGCAAGAAACCAGAGCAGCAAAGCGAGCAAAAGAACTGGATTTAGCTAGAAACTGTAATGGGGACAGTAAAAAGTTCTTTAGTTTCTACAAGCTGAGTAAAGTTTCTAGCACAATTGGTCCACTGGAAGTAAACGGGACTACATTGGGTGAGGATAGTGAGATGGTTGAGGAGCTGAGCAAGCAGTTTAAATTAGTGTTTACATTGGAAGATATGACCAATCTGCCGACCGTACACCATAGTTCAGTGACATGGGATCTGGCAAATGATGTTGATTTCATTGATAGTGATGTTGTTTACAATCATCAGGAAAATAAAGCCAAACAAGGCAGCAGGACCTGATGATATTTATGCTAGGGTGTTGCGGGAAACTGAAAAGGAACTGGCATTTCCACTTAGTTTAATATTTTGTAGATCAGTTTCACAAAATGAAATTCCAACCGATTGGAAAAGGGCAAATGTAGTTCCTATTTTCAAGAAAGGAGAAAGAGGGAAAGTTGAAAACTATAGGCCAGTAAGTAAGTCTGACACCCCTAGTCTGCAAGGTACTCGAATCAATTATCAAGGATATAATAGTTAGTTATCTGGAAGGTAGCAGATTTATTCAAGATACTCAACATGGGTTTAGAAAAGGACGATCGTGTCTCACAAACCTCTTGGACTTTTTGAACTTCGCCACGGAACAATTTGATCAGGGAAATCAAGTTGATGTAGCATATCTTTACTTTAGTAAGGCCTTTGACAAGGTACCCCATAAACGGTTAATGATACAGCTTCAGTCCCATGGTATTGCAGGTAGCATCTTAAAATGGATAGAGTTGTGGCTTTCAGATAGATACCAAAGAGTGATGCTAAATGGTACAAAGTCACAATGGCAAAATGTTCTTAGTGGAGTCCCCCAGGGGTCAGTACTGGGGCCACTACTGTTCATTATATTTGTAAATAACATTGAAAGTGGCCTAATCAGTAAAGTTTTGAAATTTGCGGATGATTTGAAGGTCTTTAGGGAAATAACAGGTCAAGATGAGCATATCTCGCTGCAAAAAGACTTAGACGAACTTGTGAAGTGGTCCGAAGAATGGCAAATGAAATTTAATCTTGATAAGTGCAAAATCATGCATGTAGGTAAGCAGCATATGAAGGCTCCATACTTGATGGGTGGCCAAGTGCTATCAATGACTCAACAGGAGAAGGATTTAGGTGTTATTCTAAACACAAAACTGCGGGCATCAGAACAGACCAAGGAAGCCAGGAAGAAGGCACTGAGAATGCTCGGGGCAATAAATAGGAATGTATCATACAGAAGTGAGGAAGTGATCAGGAAGCTTTACTGTGCATACGTCAGGCCACATTTGGAATACTGCATCCAAGCTTGGTCTCCTAGCTATGAAAAAGATTGATGGCTTTTAGAGAGAGTACAAAAGAGGGCTACAAAAATGGTTAATGGTATAAGCAACCTGGCATATGAGGAAAGATTGAAGAAGTTGAGTATGTTTTCACTTAGATATAGAAGGCTGAGAGGAGATCTCATCGATGTCTTTAAATTTGTCCATGGTCTGGAGAGGGGATAGCTTGGGGAAATGTTTGAATTGAACAAAAATGATGCAATTAGAGGTCATAAATTCAAAATTAAAGTTAACCACAGCAGAACAAGGTTAAGGCAGACTTTCTTCACCAACAGGGTAGTAGAACACTGGAACCAGCTGCCAGAAAACATTGTCAGTAGCAGCACATTGAACATCTTTAAAAACAGCATAGACAATCATTATAAGAATAGAGGGCTTGCTTTTCAGTATTACAGGGAGGGCTGATTGACAGATTTGGTGGGCAACTGGTTCAGTGTACAGAGTGCAATCAAGAAGGGCCCCTGTGGCTCATAGTTGCACTAATCTTTTATGTCTAAGCTCGAACTTTTGAGGCCCCAAGCATGTTTTTTATGGCTCAGCCCGAAATTTGTGAGTCGAAGCACGATTTTTAAGAGCGCCGGTCCGAACTTTTTGGCCCCAGCGTTATTTTTTGGAGCACCGGCTTTACTTGGTGGGTGCCCAACGCGAATTTCGTGGGTTCGCATTGTCAGGTTCTAGATCTTGAAGGGCCTGGCACATTTTTGAGGTCCCAGAGGTATTTTAAGTGGCACGGTTTCTCTATTTGGAGCCCCCAGCATCATTCTAGTGGCACCGGAGTGATTTTATAGGCCACAACATTTCATGAGCCTCGGTGTGATTTTGTGGGCCCAGGTGAATTTCGAGCAATTTTTTGTGGTCCTAAATGCTCGCCATTTTGAGAGACCCTGGTGCGATTTTGTGGGGCCAATCGGGATTTTTAGCGGGCCCGGCGCAATTTTTCGAACCCCAGCGTGATTCGTAGGGGCCCCACAACCCCTCAGGGGGAAACTGCACCATATACCCCCGCCCCCCCCCATTCTGCAGACCACTGGTGGTGGGGTAGATCCAGCTGGTCAATTAAGTCAACCCCCAGAAATGCGATTTTGTGTGGTTAGTTTGCACTAAAATTGTTTAAAAAAATTTCCCCGAAATATATGAAGCTTATATTAGATAGATGGAACAATGACCAGCACTAATTTCATTACGAGAATGATTTTTTTAACAATCGACCAGCCACCAGTCATTTTGCTTGAAAATGTTAGGTCAAGTTCTCAAGAAGTGAGCAGGTAATAAGTGTTTCCACATGCTCCATGCTGTGACACACCGCTTCGACACGACTGCCAAGATGCCGAAGTATGCCTTCAAGCCCACATGATGTCTCCAATTTTTTTTGTAATATGGTATCAATTTGGTTGCAGAAGACGTTTCTCAAATCATACGCGGTGGTTACTTGTATTTGTTTCCATTGGAGTTCTCCTACCATCAGCTGTTCTCACCATAACCACTCGCCGAAGCCCTGGGTAAGTCTGAAGCTATCTCGTATTATTGCCGCTTAGGTCATTTGCAATCCTACTAAATTGTATGCTTGCTTGTAAAAAAAATGTATGTTCTTATTACATGGTTAGCTCAATGAAATCGCTCACCTCATGTCTTGCCACTAAGGTACAGTTAAGCTAAGTCATGGTCAAAGGTAGGATATATAGATATGTGTTGGGTTTCCTGACTAAAATGGTGCATTTATCCAACACATCTTCTGTTCAGAATGAGCTAATAATTATATAAAGTAACAAATTATAAAGTTGTGTGTGTGCATTCCCCTCAAATTGTCCTGCCATAGGATCTCCAAGAGAGTAAACTGGTGTTTGGTGCTTATGTTTACTTTTTTATTTGAACCATGACATGGACATATAAGTATTGTGTGATGGGATCATAGGCATGAGATGGAGGCTTCAGTTGGCTAATGATGCAAGTGTTTCACACACCTTAATGAGACAATGCTGACCTATGGTTCCAATATTTTTCAAACCACAAAGTACAAGTTGATGAAACACAAAATTTGCCACAGTTCCAGGTGGGCCCTGTCAAGCAGTGTTCCCTTGTAGTTGCTTGTCACAAACCCATGTGTATTCTTTGTATCTGCAACATTATGTCATGCAGACAGCAGTCAGCTACTGCTGTCTGCTGTAGCCATATTTTCTGAAGCATTTTAAGAAGTATGATAAGAAATAATAACCAAATAGGAAAACCTAACCAAATATAATGTAATCTAAACTAATGTAAACCAATATTTTACAATGTAAAAAATACAAATGATTTGTAGGTTGTCATTTGTGTATAGCATCATGACTGGTGCGATCCGCCAATCAGCATCAAGTTTATGCTCTTGTTCATATGGACTTAATAAGTGTGTTCCATAGTCTGGTGTGTGTTGAGGTATTGAATGTCCACTTGGTCACATCTGTGAAGCATCAGGTGAAGGATGAATAAATTATGCTGGTACAGTACAAATTATGCTGACACTGGTACAGAGAACAACAGTGGAGCATAGGTGTCATATTATGGGAATTATCACTATGATCAACTAAAAGGTAAGCATGAGCACTGAAAACAAGTGGTGGTATCTTCCAAATCAAGTTAATAAGCATGGCACTACGAAGGAAGATTTTGAAAATATATAAAAGCACCTTAAGGTTCAAACATAACAGAAAGTGCTCTGGAAGGAAAGACATTCCACCAAGAAGGCTGAAGTGCATCCTCCCTCTATGTTTCATCCAGAGGTACCCCTCCAGATATTTTTGCAGTGGTGTCCCTTGAAAGAAGAAGTGCCCCTTCAAAAATGTTCCCCCAATAAAAAATATGGATCTGCCACTGCTTCTGTGGCTGCTGTGGGTTTCCTGTAGTAGCTCTTGTGACAACAGCAGACATTCTTTGGTCACTGTAGTGCCTCCTGTTGTGGTCGAGGGTCATTCTGTGGTGGTTGGATTATTCCGGGCAGTCTCCTGTGGTTCACTTCTAATAACTCCCACAATGAGGGGGGACTCCTGCACTAAACTGGCAGTGAGTAGAGGGGCTATGGTGCCATTAGCCACATAGCTGTAACATAGTCCACTTGTTCGCCCTTGAATAAGGGTGAAAACATGACTGCATTAAGTTGACTGTAAATTGAGTCCCAATTTCAATAGAATTCCATTTATTTTGGAGGTGCTTAATGCTCAACCCATCAGAAATTGTATTGGGTTAAGCAGGAAGATTGTTGCATGGCCATGTGCTATGAACTTTGCTGAAGCTGAAGAACATACCTTTTGATTGGTATATATAAAAGTGCACTCTACTGCCATAAGGCATGCAAGACAGCAGAAGAAGAAAAATTTAAAGATGCATGTAAGCCAATGGTGAAGGGAAACCTTCAAGCCCAATGTGACTGCACTGCCAATCTAATTTCATGGAGGACTGGCCATCCAACAGCCCCCCCCCCCCATGCTGCATACCTGGCTGAGGGTAGGCAGAGGACAGCTTGCTGAGACCATATCAGCATGTTATGGGGGAATTATGCCAAATTTTGGGTGACTCCCAGGTCATTTCTGTGAAACCTAAAAACAGATCTTGGCTTGAGTTTGTCCACATTTTTGGATTTCTGCTGCATGGTGTGCAGTGTGGGTGTATGTTGCTGAAGCCCTACTAGTGCCTACTTCCTGACTAGCATGCATGATGGCTTTTGCTGTCAGATATTGCTCACAGCTGTCTGCTGCCACTGGTGAATCTTAGGAATGTTCATAAAGGAGCATGTTGTGAGCAAGCATGAATTCTATTGTTGATACATTACATTTGGTGATGGTCTCACAGCTGACATCTCTTGGCTAGTCCCAGTGTCCTGGTTTGCATTCTGACACACAGGTGTAGACCAGAGCATAAAGTAGTGCATGCCAAAACTTTGGTTGGTACATACTGGATTTGGCATTGCACAAGCTGGTAAATGCAACCCTGAATAGTGACAGTGGTGGTGTAAAATGTGCAATATATGTTTTATTGTTATGCTTGAGCACACAAAAATATCTTTGGTAAACATACAGAAGTCCTTAGGCTAATCCTTGGTTTTTAAAAAATAAGCTCTACTAGTGCTTTCTAATGTTATTTGAATACATTTGGTACTTATTTACTTGGCAAATCACAACTTTTCCAGTTATATAGAGTTGAAGTATTTATATCTCAATGAGCAGGTAGTAAGGTCACCAAGAGATGACCTTCAAATTCATTAAAATATTATTCAAAACACCACAAAAAAAATCATTTTCAACAATGGTGATACATGCTATTCCCTATCTCCTAAAGATAATATTGGAAAAGTGTTGGAGGAATAGCTAGTTTAAGTGGGGTAATGTGTGGGTAATTAAGAATATTGTAAAATAACAAAATGAAATAACCAACCAAACCTAGCCTAACCTACTGATGCTTGATCACATAGGGCTTACTGATGTTGGGTTACCTACAGCCTTCTAATGTTGGATACAGTAAATCCTACTGATGTTGTGTTGCCTAAAGCCTAATAATGTTGGATCACCTATAACACACTGATGTTGTGTTGCCTAAAACCTACTGATGTTGGATCATGTAGTACCATTGTGTTGCTAAGAGATTCAGCTGATGTGTCTGATCATCTGATGTGCCAATACCATGTAGTGTGATATTAAATAGTGATTGCATGTGATTTTCCAAAGAAATGCTAGAGGAATAAGCTGCTAGGCAAGCCTCAACAAGTCCAACACATACACTTTTCTGAAGTTTGTCCTCATGGGCTTCCATATCATTGCAGTATCTTGTGTTGATATGGTACCTATGATGCTAAAATATATGCTATCAATGATGTTTAATATATTAGAGCCACTATACTTTGGTTTAGCACATGGAACCAATTGGTCTGGCATGGTACATGATTTTACCCAGTTCCATGTGCTCTCTTTTCAATCACCAGCTTATCCTTGAAGAAGGGTGAAATCAGCATTAGCTTTGTCTTGTATTTGGCCCTTGGTCTAATCAGAGGTGATTGGCTTGAAAATTGAGATTCAGTGTGTATATTAGGTGGTTTTGTTTTCCCATCATACCCATCTGAATACTATATGTCTTATTCTTCATAATCTCACCCATTTACCTTATCTTGATCATCTCATTACATTCATATTGATTGAGTTTAGGTAGTAGATATGCTAGTGGATTGACATTCTGAATTTGCTGACACTTTTATCCAGAGCAAGACACATAGGCATTTTGTTATATTTTTCATCAGATATATATGACCTCAACATTAGCTGCATTCTCAGCTCATTCCCAAATCTTACCTATTAAGTGAACTCTTGGTGTTTGGTGCTGCTATCATGAGTTACTGTTCTGATGTTAATGCCCTTAGGTTCTTTGTCAATACACTAGAAAATATCATGCTGAAGTTGACAATGTGACTGGCATAAAATAGTATTAAGCTGTGAAAAAGTGCAATTGTTATTAAAACACTGTTTACTTTCTTGGAACATGATTATAGTAGCACTAGCATTCATACATTCATAAATTAAAGGACACTGATTTCTAATTTAACAAATCCATCAGGCAGGTGTGTGCTTTCTTGAATGCTAATGCCTTCCATAGTTGGATAAAGCTGCTGATAATGTTGGAATAAGAACTGCGGGAACAGTCCTTGTCTGGGCACTCTTGGAGCCTGTGTGGATCCATGCATTGTTTCACCTGAGGTGCTGTCTCCCTCATCGGGACAGTGGACGCTCAGGGCATCATGGCTTCAGCGCGCGGATGGGACGAATTCATGGACTCGGATCAGACGCCGGGCCGGGCCAGAGATGCCTCCACCAAGTACCTGTGAGTGTACGAACGGCACGCTGGTGTAAAGCGCCGGGCGGCGTGACGGCAATGGATTTTGTGTTGATTGTTGATTGTCCGATGGAATTGACTGTGCCCAATGAGTCTTATTGAGTGCAAGTATGTCTTCGACTAAGTTGAGTGGGAGTTTGTGTACGTCACGCTCTAAAATACGTTCGACGGCATATGTGAACAGTGTTAGGGGATATATAATAATTACTTGCTCGCGCATAATTATTTTCGCGTTTTTGAAAATATGAGTCATTTTCGACGTGAGTATTAAGGTGTATTTATGTGTACACTTTGTTGTTTTTGTCTACAACTCTACAACTCGATGCAGTATCACGTGGTATGTAGCGTCTTGTCAACCTGCTATATTTTCTTTTGGTGGGATTTGAGGACAGTCCAATCCTATATTGCTCCCATCAAAACCGTTCCATTCTCAAGAGAAGTATCCTCCCTGTTCCTGCTGGAAGATTGAACTATGCCATCTAGCAGTGAACAAACAAAAGTGTGTTGGGTTTTTAAAACAAGTTCAATGTTGGTGAGCTTTGCTCCCTGGCCTGCTTTGGTCCAGTAGCATATAGTTTCTTGTAACAACTAGCTGGAGCACTGGTGTATTGTTGTTGAAGAACACTAGGCTACATTTATAATGTTCAAATGCTACTCAGCTCGCCAGCAATCTCTTTGCTTTATTACCAACAGCATCCTGAATGGTAATGGGCGCAAAATGACCTTAGTAGTCCACGCGCCCTTAAGCCCAAATAATCAATCAATCATCCTGAATGGTATTGTGCTTTATGAAGCTAGCGACTACGATCTGTTATGTTTGCAATGGCTAGAAGACTATCTCCAAATACAGACATTGATAAAGCTGGTCTGCTTTGGAAGCTGATCATGATATTTTCAGATATAAATTAAAAATCATTCTGTAATTATCATATCTGATATATATATATATATATATATATATATATATAAATATTTCGGAAGCATGTTTTCACACATGTACACATGGTTAAAGACGACAGCATTGTCTGAGTTTCTCTTCTTTTATGTACATTTTCTAGTTTTCAGATGACTTCGTTGTTCCCTTGAGATATGCAGAAGCTTACCGAAGGAAGCAATCGTGGAAACGAGGAATAATGATATACACTCACTTTGAAGTCCATATAGTGCATGATTTGTATCATATGCTTATATTTTCGACGTTCCAGTCGAGATTAATCGTCTTCAGTAATTCATTAAACGAATCACATGGCTATGCAAATAGTACAAAATAAATACATGAACAAAAATTGTCGCAGATTTCACAAGCATAATTAACCTAGGCATTTCATGGATTATAATTCCAGCATGGATTGGATACCATACCACATCCAAACTCACGACAGACAGTGTAAGATGAAGTGTTAGCTGTCAGCACAGCTCTGGTGAGGTGCACTCTGTGGTGTTCTCTGATTATATATTTATATATATATATATATATATGCACACATTTTGCTATTAGTTGATTGGACAATTAAGATACAGACTACAATGGTACAGGATAATATATTCCAGGAATGTACACCAACGTTTCAGCATTTATGTCGAATATCGATATGTTGTTGACGTACACATGTATGTTGACGGTCGGTCGGAATCACCCGCGATATTATGCCACTATGGCGATACAGGCGCTAAAGTGGGGCTTGTGGGCCTTCTAAGCTGCAGCACAGTTTGCACAGGATCTAATAGTGCATGCAGTAATGGCAAATAATAGTGTTATATATACTTATGGAGAAAACTGCGCATATATGTTTATGTGCAGTTTCAGATCATTGTGCATAATGTCATGTTTCTTAGCAGGTCATTGAACTCCCGGTTACGCTCTATCGTTATTTTGTATCCTTTGAAGCTAAAAATCGCATCGTTATTTTGGTGCGGGGGTTTGTGAAGGCGTGGGTGCTGTGCTTGGTGTTGAGTGGTGGGTGTGTTGCCGGGGTGCTCTGGGTGTGTGTGTGTGAAACATCACGGTGGGAACCCTTAACCCCCAGCTTAACTGAACTAATTGAAACTTAAGTGCTTGATCTTAACTTAGACTGCACTTTGGCACGGCTGAACATGGGCGAACTGTAGACTTAAACCGGGCTGAATATTTTCTTTTCTGCTATGTCTGTGTGTGTAGTGTGGCGTGTTGTGTTTCACCACCACCTCCACCACACATTCCCCAAACCCCAGCCGGCTTGATGTTGTTTGGGCTACATGACCTTTGCAGTTGACGCACCCCTAAACTACAATACAAACCTACCGTCCCTGACACGAATTTAGATGTGTGCGAGGTCAATGTTTTGGAAACACCATATAGGCAGGTGAGTGTCTTTAGCTAGGTTATAATTAATACGCTATATTAGAGTACTGATGAGAATGTAATTTCCTCTTGGTTTGAATGGCTTGTCACGAGTTTCGACTTTTTGGACGCCAGTAGTAGTATAATTTTGTGCAATGTACCGCACAAAATAGGTGCCTGTGTTGAGCTCTTTCACTAATTCGACATCATCCGAATGTAGATCCTATATATATATATATATATATATATATATATTATGGATCTACATTCATATATAATATGCATATATATATAGGCATATATATATGCCTATATATATATGCCTATATATCTATACATCTATAATATATATATATATATATATATATATATATATATATATATATACCTATATCTATATATCTATAATATATATAAGTGTGTGTGTCTGTGTCGGTGTATGTGTATGTGTCTGTGTCTGTCTGTCTGTCTGTCTGTCTGTCTGTCTGTCTGTCTGTCTGTCTGTCTGTCTGTCTGTCTGTCTGTCTGTCTGTCTGTCTGTCTGTCTGTCTGTCTGTCTGTCTGTCTGTCTGTCTGTCTGTCTGTCTGTCTGTATGTCTGTCTGTGTGCTACGGTTGGTCTAGGGGGTCGTGTTTTGACGTCATCCATCGAAGTTAGTCCCTACGGACGGTCGCTAACCCGGTCATCGGCATCCGACCTCAATGTTATCTGGGTCATCCAGAAAGTTAGTCTCCTAGTTGTCGCACAGCTGAGGGCGCCCCCAGGTTTGGGGATTTTGCATTAGTTTGTGCCACGGTGAAACTTTAGGCTATAATATCACTTCTTTAGCTCCGGTTAATGTAGGGGGTCGAACGCTTTGGACGAGGCGCATGTCTTCCCCCTGAACGAGGAGGGGAAGACAATGATATTGCTCGTACAGTTTTCAGCATACAGCATGTCAGGCCGGGCGATGGTCATTCTCACGACCCACTCCGGCCCGGGGTCCTAATATAGGACGTATGTCAGGATCCGATTTGTGCCGAGTATCCCTGATCGTTAGTCCAAGCTATGCCCTCCCACTTTTTTATCCCAAATATTCATTTGCACCGCTAAATGAATATTTGGCCCGTCAAAGGCTGGGCAACTGCTCCGTGTCTCTGCTGGTGCGAACAAACATTTGTATCATCAAGGGTAAAATATTTGCACGTATTTACATTACATTGCACGCCAACAGGACCGGTACACGTCCCTGGCATACGCCTTCTCCGTCAAATTTCCCACCCCCATAGCCTTCCCTTATAAACGAGGCGTGCGACGTCGGCGCTTCCGGCCGTGTCATACATATCTCACCCACACAACACATCGAATTTAGTCTATTTGCCCCCACCCCTCCCATAGGACGGTGCCTCCTTTCAGCAGTGAATTAGGTTGAGGAGCTGTGATAGAAGGTAGGCTGGTTTGGAAGAAGGCATGGCAGACCGACGGCACTCACATTTTGCTGGATGGCTTGCCTCTTCGGTCGTCTCGACTCTGCCCGAGATTTCTCCGTCCGTGAGTGGGAGACTGCCCGGGTGAGTGAGAGCGAGCCTTCGAGAGAGCGGGGGCTCTCGAGAGTGTGCGAGCGTTTTCCGTCTGTCTGCCAGTTTTCTTATATTTGCCCGCCTTTTTTTTCACTGGCCACTCCCAGGACTTCGGACTGAGCTCCCGCTCCCGATTGGTGGGAGGGTATTTTTCTTCCCCTTGGGCCTGGCGTGCCGTGAAGTCGCCTGGGGCCGTCAGGGCGGTCTGCCGGGGTTTATACTTTTCACGGGGGTCACCGATCTCACAGCTGGCCGGCCTTTCTCCTTGTCGATCGGGATCGGCTTGTCATGAGAACATTCTTTTTGTTGACTGGCTTGGGACGGTGTAGCGGGCCAGCACGAGGTGATTAACCCGGGTTCGACGCTTAGGTCCTCCAGAGTTTTCGCTCCCGCCATCTATCCGCGCAGGTGCGTGCTGTTCGGGCCCAGCCAGGCAGATTAAAAGCATGGAATGAGAATGGGGGACTGGTGGCCGGGATTTTAACGGGCGTCTTGCGGCCTGGTCGGATGGAAAAATATTGAAAATGTCATGCAGAAAGAATGTAAGCCTCCTTACAATGCCCAAGCTAATGCCATGGCTGAGCATGGATCTAGAGGGAGGTATCACGACCTCCTGATAGAACTGAATCTTTGGATCTAGGGTGGTCGGGCTGGCTTCCTTTCTGAGATTTGAAGACGCGTGCCTCTACTGTGACGCATTGATTCAATGGAATTAGTTTCCAGAAGGTTGTTCTGGCTACATACGATTCTCATCGATGGTTGTTCTTTCTGATAGTGGTGCGAACTGTTAGTAATCGGGAACAATACTGATTCGCACTGGTGCGGTTCTGACCAGGGTTCGGATTATGCCCAATATCCCTGGATTTGGACACTATCCTTTGCGGCTATTACATTCTGGAGGGATAGTGCGTGCGTGAATATGCTTATTTTATATCCAAAGTTGTAGATATCTGTTTTCCAGGCTGGGAATGACGCAAGCAAGACACGAATATAGAAGCACTCGAGGTGCCGTCCGATTGTTCGTTTGCATGTCTCAACTGCTGCATGACCACTGCAGTAGAATCACCCATAAACTCCAAGCATATCCCAACTACACCGAGTTGTATATCACTGATTGCTTTACTGTTACTACAAAGAAATATAGGCGCACAGCCGTGGCCTATAGAAATTCGTATTAAAAAACAGTACGCTTGAGTGTTTTCGAGTAGCACCATTCAATTCTGCAGACAGAAATGAAACGGTAATTTCTCGGAGATCACAATGTTCTGGGTGATGAAAATCTGGGAAGGTCGTGTTATCGACTCGGCTTCCGATTGTTGCCAGTCACGCCAGATATTGCCGGGATTGATTGTTGTTCTGTTTCGCGGTGGTTGTGACTGGTGATGGTGGTGACCGATGTTAGGCCAGTGGCGTGTGTTCCGACCGGGAGGCGCGGGCCGCGACCACCAACGACCCCGACCGGCCGGCAGGTCGGAGTTTGAGCGGTGGTTCGCACACGGCCGCGAGTCGTTGGCCGCGCTGCACGAGCAGGCGTTGGCGCGCCAGCTGGCCAGCTGTCCGCTGCGCTCGCTGGCCTGGCAGCTGTTCCTGCAGGTGCTGCCGGCCGACAGCGGCAGCTGGGCGCTGCTCGCCGCCGAACACCGGCGCGTCTACCAGCTGGCCAAGCATACCTATACCGACTACACCGACATCAACGACACGCGCATCGCATGCGCCCTCAATAACCCGCTGTCGCTAGACGAACAGGTGGGCGCCCCCCCCCCCCCCTCCTCCCCGGGCAGTTGAGCATGTCTGTGTGCATGGTGCTTGTTGAAAAAGAACCCCCGAGAACACACGTGCTCCCCGTGTGTAACGTCGCGTGTGTGTGTTTGGACAAGTTGGGCTAAGTTGTATTACCTGGTTGCTACTTTGTGCTGCTAGCGGTGGTAGGTTTAGGCTGTGACGTCACGGTTGTTTGAGTTTGTATGGTTGATGCCTGGATGTTCGTGTCTGTGCACCTGGCAATTACGACGAACAGCCGGGTTAGCTTTGAACAATCTTGCCTCTAATGATTCTGGTGAATGCCCGACCTCAATACTTCAATCCAACGTAGGTAAACAAAGCTTCTTCCGTTTCAAGGGAGCGAGGTTGTCATTATTTGTGCCTGGGGGACGAGTAGCCTAGGGGTAAGTTTCTCGTCTCACAATTGAAAGGTTGTGGGTTCGAGTCTCACCTGTTGCTACTCTTCGCCCGCGACCAACCGGCGTGAGAGATTGGCGACGCTACATGACTCAACGGTCGATGTGTCGTAAAACCAATAACCACCACTATTTGTGCCTAGTGTGTTCACGGGGGTAGTACTTGCTGTTGCGCTCCCAAGAGACCGTACACGCACACGCACACACACACGCACACATACACGCACACGCACACGCACACATGCACGAACACATGCACGAACACACACACACACACATATATATATATATATATATATATATATATATATATATATATATATATATATATCTTAATATGCTACTATGTGTTTGAGTTTCTGTACAATTCTGATGGCTGGTAATGTGCTGTATATGCTCTTTGTATGCGACCGATGCACAATCATGAACGAACTTTCACAAGCGGCCGGCCAACCGTAACAATTTCTCTTTGGTTGTGTTCGACCACGATGGATTAACCATACCTTAACTCGCATACTTTATGCAGTGTTGAAGTTGTGCGAGTATATGTTAGGCACTTTACCAACGAAAAAGTTTCTTGGGAATGCGGATGATAGTCGTTCCTCCAATTTTGACGTCGAGGTTCTGGTTCCTTCGCGTTGCGCAAGCGGCTGCCTCCGCTAGCTGCGCCTGCTGCTGCTGCAGCCGCTCTTTCTGTTTGGCCCACATGGCCTCAAGATGCAGCAGCTGCTGCTGCGACAACCAGCCGGACATCGATTCGTGCTGATCCGCATGGCAGAGGGTCAGAGCCTCATCTGCGGCCGCCATGTGCGCTGTTCGCACTCCTGCCTCGTTGCCTGCGGCCGCCGTCGCCATGTGGGCGCTGTACTGCGCCTGCGCGGCTGCCGTCGCCGCCGCCGCCGTGCGCTCCCGCTGCCGGAGCTTGTCGTTCCTGGCGACCAGTGCTGCCCGCCGGCCGTCCAGTTCGTGCTGCAGTGCGGCGCGCTGCCGCTCGACCGCCGGCCCGGCTGGATCCCGACCGCTGTCGAAGTGCTGCAGCGCCCGCAGGACGGCGGCGGCGTGCTGGCTGTGAAGCTGGTCGTCGCTGACGCTCGGTCCGTGCGACGGCACGACGCTCTCAGCAGCTGCCCGGTACAGCTGGCGGCTCGCGTCGGCCAGCGCCGCGTTGTGGCCGTCGGCGCGCGCCCGCCGCACCGCCCGCGCCCGCTCGTTCAGCGTGCGCACGCGGCCCAGCTCGGCGTCGACGGCGGCCGCCAGCCGCCGCCGTCCCGCCTCGGCCGCGTCCGCGCCGGTCGGAGCGGCCTCCAGCAGCCGGCCGGTGGCGGCGGCAGCGGCGGCGCGGTGGGCCGCCAGCAGGTCGGCGTCGGACGGCGGCTCGCCGGCGACTGCCGACTCGATGGTGGCCCGGTACTGGCGCAGCGCGGCCGCCTCGACTTGACGCACGGCCGCCTCGGCTAGCGCGTCGGCCGAGCTGCGCGGCGGCGGCACGGCAGCGCCGTCGAGCGCGGCGGCCAGGCGGTGGCAGATGGCCGCCAGGGCGGCGCCGGTTCGCGGTAGGCCGCCGCTCAGCAGCCACGGCGCCAGCTTTGACAGCTGACCGCTGAACTCGGCCGACAGCTGGTCAATGCCGCCGGTGAAGTCGGCCCGACCGACCGCCGGACCGGGGTGCGGCAGCAGGTAGCACTGCAGCTGGTCGGCGTCGTCCGCAAGACCAACCGCCAGCGTCGATGTCTCGTCGCAGCCCGTCTGGCCGTCCGCCCACTGCTGCAGCACGTGCTGGCCGCCCTCGCTCCCGTACGGCTCGTCGTCGGGGAACGCCCAGTCGCGCACGAGCAGCACAAGCCGCTGCGGTCGGCTGATCTCCGCCTGCCCGACCTCAGCCTGCCCGTCCTCAGCCAGAAGGCGGCTGAACTCCGAGCACAGCCGCAGGTGGGCCAAGTCGTCGCTCTGCACGTTCCGCGATACATTGTGCACCTGTACTGTGCTGAGCAAGCTGGCCAGCGCGCCCACGGCCGCGGCCAGGCGCGGCGCCGTCTCGCCGTCGAACGCGCCCTGTGTGTCCATCAGCAGTACGCTGACCTGCCGGCCGTCGTCCAGCGTGACCGGCAGCGGCCGACCCCACACCTGCACGCCCAGCGTCTCCGGGCGGCGTCCGGCGCGCCACGGGAAGCCGGCGAGCGGCATGTCGGCCGCGCGCAGCCAGTTGGCGCCGGTGCCGCCGCCGCCCGAGCCGCGTCCCTGCAGGTAGCGCAGCAGCACGTTCAGCAGGAACGACTTGCCGCGGCGGAAGGCGCCCGTCACTGAGACGACGATGAGCGGCGCGTCGCGGACGCCGTCGGCCAGCAGCACCGACTCGACGGCAGTTGGCTGCAGCTGCAGCCGACCGTCGGCGGCCGCCGCGAACAGGGTGACCGGCTGCGCCATAGCCTCGGTCGGCGACGGCCCTGGTGACCGGCTGCAGCGCCGGAGTTGGCCACGACACAACACGGACAGAGCCGGCCGGCGGTGCGGCACTGAATGCTGGAGACAGATACTGCTGGCGGAACGCTGAGAACTGGCGGACCTGGACGCGGACGTCGACACAGCACCGGCGACAGGGGCGGACGTCGGCACAGCACCGGCGACAAGAGCGGACGTCGATACAGCACCGGTGACGGGAGAGGACGTCGACACAGCACCGGCGACGGGAGAGGACGTCGGCACAACACTGGCGACAATAGCGGACGTCGACACAGCACCGGCGACGGGAGAGGACGTCGACACAGCACCGGCGACGAGAGAGGACGTCGACACGACGCTGAAGTCGGGACAGTGCGGCCCCCAGTGCTCGACGCCGTGCTATCGCTGACGTGGACGGATCTGGGAGGCCGCTCCGGGAAACTCCCGGCTCCGGAGAACCCCGTGTCGACCCGTCGACCGCAGCCGATGATGAATCAGCCGCTCCCCTCCCCATCCCGACAGTCTCGCTGTAGTAGGCCGGCGCCGATGTGACGTCATCGGTGGTTGTCTGAAAGCTGAATATACACACGTGACGGTCGGGTCTGGTGATATCGCGCGGGGACTTCCGGCGCGCTGAGTCAATGTCGAGCCGTCCTGCGGCTGCTCACGTGATGCTCTGGTAGCCGATGCAAAACGCTGACGTATTCCTTCTTCTCGGTGTTTGGCATACCTGAACTGAGAACGGAACTGAAGTGCCCTTCTGTCCAGTGCTCAAGGCGTCGAACAGCTCACCCGTTGGCGTTGGCCGTTCCTTTTTGTTCGGAACCCCGTTCGATTCGTAATGCATCTTCTTCGTCCAGTTGCGACAAAACGTGCTCGTCTTGAAATAAGTCCATTGGTATCCAATACACTTTAATGTGAATGAACGCAAAAGAAGGCAACATATGGACAGTGTATGCCGTGTTGGTGACGAAACTGTTCCCGTAGTGGAATTATAATAATGAATAAGTTTACGCTCCCAAATGGTGTATGTCCCTGCTCTACAGAGATCGGATGGGCCTCACCGTGTCTCTACCTAGCGCTGCTTGGTAGAGAATAGAAGTTTCACAGTACTGAAATCCGGATCAGAATGATCCAAATTTACCACGCCATGCACCATGCATCTCATGTGACACTTATATCATAATTGCACACGACGTAGATTGTTATGTTGTGCGTAGCAATCCGAGTCCACGCAAATTCAGTAACGGGTATGTTTTCTTCACCACCGACCGGCCGTTGACGCGTCTCGCCTGGCCGCCAGAGTCCCTGGCACCGGCTGTTCGAGCACACCGACCTGCGGCGCGTGATCCGACAGGACGTGGTTCGCACCATGCCCGAGGTGGCTCTGTTCCGCGACGAGGAGGTGCGACGCATCATGACCGACGTGCTGTTCGTGTTCATGCAGAAACACCCGGAGGTGGAGTATGTGCAGGCGAGTGCAGACGCCGCCACCGGCCGCTGGGTGTGAGGAGTAGGCGGGCCGGTGCCTCCCGGTGTGACATATCTGAATCCAGGCACACTGTTCTGAACTGCGCTGGGGGTGCAGTACACGAACGGCGGCTGATGCGCTGGAGGGGTGAGGGCGGAGTTCGTTGTGCGTACTGGCTGTCTCAAGAAATATGTATATGTAATATGATAATGTATGCAACACCCATATGCTGGATTTTTGTACCATCTCAGCACTAATGGTGGATAGTGAATGTCATTGCGATGTTTGGAATGTACGAATCATCCTGCAACGGTGTAACGTTCATTATGAGGTCATTGTTGATTTTCGCATCCCCAGTCAGTCTTTTCTATTTGATGTCGCCTTTCTTTCACCATTGCAGCGCCTCGTCCTTCCTGATCCATTGCGTAATGTAGACATGAACGTCATGCGACAGTTTGCCATCTGGGCGACTGCGAACCCAAATGGTCCGTGTGCGAGCCCGTCTCTGTACATTTACTATATATGAGTGGTGTATGCTCGTTTCAGGGAATGCATGAACTACTGGCCCCCATCATCTACGTACTGCGGCGGGAGTACAACTACTTCTGCGCAGTACGAGCCAGCTATCAACTCAGCCAGTGAGTGGGCTGCCTTGTCATGTGACCAATGCACAATATCACCGAGTTGGATATGGAGCGACAGTGCCCTGAAATCAGCAACTTTTTTTGTGGAAATATGCACCTAAGTAAGATTAATTGTCTCTTGTGTTCTGCCTTTATTGACATCACCGTGTTTACCTGAATCATAACGCGGAAATAGAGGATCTCAGCACATTTATCAGCATGCCTGGCTGAAATACCAATACCTGGTACAAATATGAGGTACTTTATTTTATTTAAAAAATAACATCAAGCACCCGCCGTCGAATACCACCGCTAGGGCTTTGAGTAAGCTAACTGAAAAAGGCGTTTTAGGCACATTATTTGCATGAATGCTGACACATTTGTAATAAAACGTGATTTTGTTGAACTCCGAAAGCGTTCAGTTTGTATGCATGTTTTTCGTAAAGCAAGACACCTCTGAAGCATAGGAACATCCCACATGTAGGACCTCTCTTCTGCCTAATTTTTAAATACGTTGAAAAATGCATTATTGCTTTTAAAGAAAATGAACACGGGAGCTGACACTAATACTTCCCGATGTCCGTCGTATTATTATATTGAGGCTATGTCGTGTGATTGCGAAATGGACATTTTGTCTGCTCTTTTTTCTTGTTTCTCTGCCGATGTCAAGTGTTCAACCCTGTCTGCTGGTATAACTTCTGTAAGCAATATACAATATACACCGAAAATTCGTACGGTATGGACCGAACTCTGTACTCAGTATTCTGGTAGCATGAATCCACAAGACAGTGATTCTCCAACTATGTACAAGGTTTCCATCCAACATTTCCAGTTCATCCTATTGATTTCGAAGACTCATGTTGTAGCTCTGAGTATTGTATAAACGGAAAGGCATCGTAGCTCATGATGTCGGAGAAGCGGTTCCCTCCGCTGCTGTTTTTACCAGTGCTAAGTGGAAAACTGCATATGCGAGCGTCCAAAAAACTGTTTTATGGTGATGCAGTACATGTATGCTACACTTACCCATCAAATGCGTAGTCTTCAGTGTTCACAGCTTCCACGCTGTTCTGACTGCAATTAGTAAGAAGCATTGGAACGACAAAAGCTGCAAGTTACTATCGTGTATGCTGAGCGAATTGCTCCAAAATCCTACCCAAAGGGGAGAAGGTTTGGCAAGACGCCAATGGAGAACAAGTTTTCGCTCTAAACTGATCACGTAATCCAACATCAGAATACTTTATGGGTTCGAATATCCATGTATTGTATGCGGTATAACAGCCGTTGGTTTTACCCTATTCAACATTCCTAGTTTTTCTTCGCAGCCCAGGTTTTTGGTTGGTTTAGTTTTTTGGGCGGGTTTAGGCCAAGGTGCTAAGTTGGTTTAGTTCATGTTTTTTCCACTCTTCAACCTTTTTGACTATAAGTAATGAGAGATGAAGAGTTATAGCTCTGCAAATATTTTCGCGTTATTTGTAGATCTGTAATACCACACCTCTAGCTCATTTGGAAAAGTTCTAGAGTGAGTTGGCTTCCAAAACGCGTGTTGACTTGCCGCCCCACGCGTGCGATGCGTTTTCCAAAATGCTGTCGAAGCGGTTTGGGTACGACCAGCGTGGACATTTTTTTGTCTATTTTAGGTAAAATGTTCGCACTTCTAGGCGAGGGTAGAATACATTTGCTGTGTATCATCAGGCTTCTTTGGAACATTTATCAATGCTCTCTTTCTACTTCACATCCAGAAAAGTTCGCAACCGCCAAATCATTGGCGCTCCTAAATCATCAGTTTCGATGACATTCCGTTTATACACGAACCATATTCTAGTTTCGCAAGTAATAATATCCCCACTGCTTCTGAAGGGTGCATTTCTCTATGACATTTTGCCAAATTATATCAGAACCATCTGTCCGGCATTGCTACGCCGGCTGACAGGGGGTCGGGCTCAGCACCACGCTGCTAGCCTCGCAAACGTCTGGAGGTCAGAGTCGCGGAAGATGCCAGATATGCCAGGAAGTTCTGACCGTAGACCTCTCTATTTCACAGCCCCCACATGGAGCTCATGCAAATTCTGTTCGACAAGAACTACGTGGAACATGACTCATTGTGAGTACTACTTCTGGATGTGTCGGTGGATGCCGTGCGAATGCAGGGCCGTGATTGTAGCTCGAGCTATGGGTCCCTGAATGGCATTATGCGTGCTCAATTTCAAACCTCTGCTTGTCCTCATGCGCTTCACCCTGTGCATAACTCAGGCCAGATCCCAGTGTGATGCGGGCAAGATCATGGTCTGACAGGCAGCGTGACGACTTGACCCAGATAAGGCGACCTTGACCTAGGCAGGGTCACGGTCTGACCTAGACGGTGTGAGGGTCCGTCCCAGACAGGGCCGCCGGCCGACACAGGCTGAGTCACGGTGTGACGGACGCTGCCGGCAGTTACCTGTTGGAGAAGGTGCTGCTGATGATGGACTGGACCGGCTCAGTGAATCGGTACCGAGAGTACTGTAGCGAACAGCGTGACGCGGTCGCCGAGCGGCCCTTCGCCAAGGTACGAACTGTCGCCAGGCGGTTCTTCCAGCCGGGTACAGGTACAGGTGCCAGCGTAGTGGCCCTTCGCCAAGGTACGAACTGTCGCCAGGCGATCCTTCCAGCCGGATACCGGTACCGGCGTAGCGGCCCTTCGCCAGGGTGTGGACTGTCCGGTACCGGTACAGTACCGGTACAGTACCAGGGGGACAAGTAGACTAGGGGTAAGTTGCGTGTCTCACAATCGAAAGGCTGTGGGTTCGAGTCTCACCTGTCGCTACTCTTCGCCCGCGACCAATTGGCGTGGGAGATTGGCGACGCTACATGACTCAACGGTCGATGTGTCGTAAAGCCAGTAACCAACCAACCGGTACAGTACCAGCGTAGCGGCCCTTCGCCAGGGTACGGACTGTCGCCGAACGGTCCTCCCAGCCGGGTACTGGTACAATACCAGCGCAGGGGCCCCTAGCCAAGGTACGGACTGTCACGTCAGCGGTCCTCAGCGTCCCTTAATATCAGCTGGTGCCTGGCGGTTCTGGTCAAGTGCTTCTGTCAACGGTACGTCGCGCAAGCAGATACGGCCGCCCCTGCAGTGGTCCGGTGAGGTGCGCCGTTCCGTGGCACTTCGCGTAAGTCCCGGAATGCTCGCGTGAACACCACATGCTCTCGTCGCCGCTGGGGCCCGAAGCCCCGCTCGTAACCATCATCAGCCTTTCGGAATTAATCCATGGAATGTTCAGTAAGACTTTCTTCTGGCTCAAGGTACATTTCTTGAAGCGAAACAAGTGAATTCGCTGCAGATTCGGAGGGAGCGTAATTAACGCCAAATGGGCATATGAAAAGGGACGATGACTCTCCCGCCATGTATTTCAGAAGCTTTCATATTGAATATGTGGCGTTGGACGTCAGGCACCCGCTAAAATAGTCCGGTACTCACATGTCCGGTGTTAGGACAGCCTTTCAGGGCACAAGTCGTTCGTGTGTGACATCTCCAACTTGGTCTAGCCTCCAACAGGGCCGGTGCTGCAGCTGCCTCGCACGATGGGATTCTTGTAGCACCCCTGATCTGACTTGACCGGACTGGTTCTGTATTTCGCCAGAGTGCAGTGTGAGCCGTCAACAGTGTAACGTAACCGACCTGACCTGACCAGATAGTGTATAGGACCGCTCCTACAGCAGCCCGATGCAGTGGGAGCCGTCAACAGTGTAACGTAACCGACCTGACCTGACCAGATAGTGTATAGGACCGCTCCTACAGCAGCCCGATGCAGTGGGAGCCGTCAACAGTGTAACGTAACCGACCTGACCTGACCAGATAGTGTATAGGACCGCTCCTACAGCAGCCCGATGCAGTGGGAGCCGTCAACAGTGTAACGTAACCGACCTGACCTGACCAGATAGTGTATAGGACCGGTCCTACAGCAGTCTGGTGCAGTGGGAAGCGTCAGCGGTGTAACACCACCGACCTAGCCTGACCAGATGGTGTATAGGACCGGTCCTACATCAGTCTGGTGCAGTGGGAAGCGTCAGCGGTGTAACACCACCGACCTAACCTGACCAGATGGTGTATAGGACCGGTCCTACAACAGCCCGATGCAGTGTGAGCCGTCAACAGTGTAACGTAACCGACCTGACCTGACCAGATAGTGTATAGGACCGATCCTACAGCAGCCCGATGCAGTGTGAGCCGTCAACAGTGTAACGTAACCGACCTGACCTGACCAGATAGTGTATAGGACCGCTCCTACAGCAGCCCGATGCAGTGTGAGCCGTCAACAGTGTAACGTAACCGACCTGACCTGACCAGATAGTGTATAGGACCGCTCCTACAACAGCCCGATGCAGTGTGAGCCGTCAACAGTGTAACGTAACCGACCTGACCTGACCAGATAGTGTATAGGACCGGTCCTACAGCAGTCTGGTGCAGTGGGAGCCGTCAACAGTGTAACGTAACCGACCTGACCTGACCAGATAGTGTATAGGACCGCTCCTACAGCAGTCTGGTGCAGTGGGAGCCGTCAACAGTGTAACGTAACCGACCTGACCTGACCAGATGGTGTATAGGACCGCTCCTACAGCAGCCCGATGCAGTGGGAGCCGTCAACAGTGTAACGTAACCGACCTGACCTGACCAGATAGTGTATAGGACCGGTCCTACAGCAGCCCGATGCAGTGGGAGCCGTCAACAGTGTAACGTAACCGACCTGACCTGACCAGATAGTGTATAGGACCGGTCCTACAGCAGTCTGGTGCAGTGGGAGCCGTCAACAGTGTAACGTAACCGACCTGACCTGACCAGATAGTGTATAGGACCGCTCCTACAGCAGCCCGATGCAGTGGGAGCCGTCAACAGTGTAACGTAACCGACCTGACCTGACCAGATAGTGTATAGGACCGCTCCTACAGCAGTCTGGTGCAGTGGGAGCCGTCAACAGTGTAACGTAACCGACCTGACCTGACCAGATAGTGTATAGGACCGCTCCTACAGCAGTCTGGTGCAGTGGGAGCCGTCAACAGTGTAACGTAACCGACCTGACCTGACCAGATAGTGTATAGGACCGCTCCTACAACAGCCCGATGCAGTGGGAGCCGTCAACAGTGTAACGTAACCGACCTGACCTGACCAGATAGTGTATAGGACCGCTCCTACAGCAGCCCGATGCAGTGTGAGCCGTCAACAGTGTAACGTAACCGACCTGACCTGACCAGATAGTGTATAGGACCGGTCCTACAGCAGTCTGGTGCAGTGGGAGCCGTCAACAGTGTAACGTAACCGACCTGACCTGACCAGATAGTGTATAGGACCGGTCCTACAGCAGTCTGGTGCAGTGGGAGCCGTCAACAGTGTAACGTAACCGACCTGACCTGACCAGATAGTGTATAGGACCGCTCCTACAGCAGTCTGGTGCAGTGGGAGCCGTCAACAGTGTAACGTAACCGACCTGACCTGACCAGATAGTGTATAGGACCGGTCCTACAGCAGTCTGGTGCAGTGGGAGCCGTCAACAGTGTAACGTAACCGACCTGACCTGACCAGATAGTGTATAGGACCGCTCCTACAGCAGCCCGATGCAGTGTGAGCCGTCAACAGTGTAACGTAACCGACCTGACCTGACCAGATAGTGTATAGGACCGCTCCTACAGCAGCCCGATGCAGTGGGAGCCGTCAACAGTGTAACGTAACCGACCTGACCTGACCAGATAGTGTATAGGACCGCTCCTACAGCAGCCCGATGCAGTGGGAGCCGTCAACAGTGTAACGTAACCGACCTGACCTGACCAGATAGTGTATAGGACCGATCATACAGCAGCCTGGTGCAGTGGGAGGCGTCAGCGGTGTAACGCCACCGACCTAACCCGATCATATGGTGTATAGGACCGATCATACAGCAGCCTGGTGCAGTGGGAGGCGTCAGCGGTGTAACGCCACCGACCTAACCCGATCATATGGTGTATAGGACCGGTCCTACAGCAGCCCAGTGCAGTGGGAGTCCTCCGCGTGCAACCGCGCCGTGCGACAGCACCTTCACCTGCACGACTACAACCTCTACCTGAAGGTGGCGGAGCTGGGCGTCGAGCCGCAGGTGTTCGGTCTGTGAGTTTGCCGGCGGCTGGCCCCTTCTGAGGGTGATTTGCTGGTGTTTTGGCCACTGGCAGGGTGTGTGCCAATGCCAGTGTTGGCCGGATCGGTGTCGAAAAGTGCACGAAGAGAATTTGCTGGCAGGTCGCTGTGGGTGTGTCAGCAGTGTCGGATTGCGGAAACGCCAGTTATGTCCACATGGAAATATACCGAGGACCGTGTGTTGAAGTCCCCTCTATTGTCTGGCCTCAACTCATTTTCCTGGTTGAGGCCAAATGATAACTTTCTGAAAACAGCCCAGAACTTTCCGGTGACCCAGCCGAGATGCATGCAGCCTTGGTGCCGTGCATTCACCAGGATCACAGACGTGGTCTGAATATCCAACAGAAGTACCACGTTGACTGTGATTAAATTTATCGTCTATTTTCTTGTATATGGAGCAACACATTTTCGTAGATATTGCCGACTTAGGCGATTCTTTTGGATGGGGGGTGTTTGAGGTGTTATCATGACGATACAAGTGCAGCACTGCATGACAAATATCGTTAAAGTAGTTAAACTTGTCGATGTAGAATTTGAAGGGCATAATTATCACTGTTGCCTCAGGGTATGGTCATGTCTGAGTGCGGCGTGCCGTCACAGGAAGATGTTCCGGTTGCTGTTTGGCCGTGAGTTCCGCCTACCCGAGCTGTGCTCCGTCTGGGATGCCCTGTTCGCCGACAGCTACGACACCAACGCCCTCGACTTGGTGCCTTACGTCTTCTGTGCCATCCTCATCTACAGCCGCAACCAGAGTAAGTCTGGGAGAGCTACTACGACACATTGGGTGGCATGCGCCGTCGTCACGCAGTGCCGCAGCCTGAGTGAGTTCGAACTGCTGGGTCCGAGCTCGCCCGTCTCTCCGGTCAGATCCTCGCACTCCGTCTGGGGGGACGATAGGAACTCCCCCTCTAATATCCAAACTAAGCGTCGCACGAAAACGAAAGAGGTGTCTTCGGAAAGTGCTAGACGAGTAGGGCCCGCATCCCCTCTCCCCCAAAATAAATCCACTCCAATAGTGGGAGGGAGAAATCCACTATGGAGTCTAGGTTTTCACGACTTCCATCATGTTGTTGGCTCTCTCATTTTGGAAGACATTTGAAAATAAAAATGTTTGGAAGCAGAAAAGGACAGCGAAATCAATCCGGACCATAACAATTTGAGGCCGCTCAGAAATTAAAAAAATTGCATTTCAAAATTTTATATTTTCTAGTTTTCTTTAATTTTCTTTTTCTACTTTGGTAGAGCGGAGCGAAAAACGTCGCCCGAATTCAACCTGCTCTAATAAGAAATGCATACTTTAGCCAGAATGTTCAATTTGAACTATAACCCTTCGCTCAGACCTCACCCTTTCCGGTCAGACCTCACCCCGTCTCTGGGGGGGGGGGGCGGTTAGTAACCCACTCTAAAATCCAAACTAAGCATCGCACGAAAACGAAAGAGGTGTCATCGGAAAGCGTTCGACGAGTAGGGTCCGGGTCCACCCCAAAACAATTTTCCCCCAAAAGTGACGTCACCAGGGGGGCTATATTTTCACGACTTCTCGAATTACATTATGTTTCTGGCTCTGGAGAGTTCATTTTGGGGATACATGAAAAAAAACACAATTTATTTTGAATGCGAAAAGGACAGGGAAATCGACCAGGGCCATAAATGTTTTGGTCTCCCAAAAGTATTTTTTTTTTATTTCAAAATTTTGAGCTTTCAAGTTTTCCTTAGTTTTTCTTTTCCAATGTGTTCTCCACCCATTGGATATATATACCCCATATATATATATATATGGGGTATATATATATATACACGGAGTATATATGCATATATATGTGCGTGCGTGCGTGCGTGCGTGCGTGCGTGCGTGCGTGCGTGCGTGCGTGCGTGCGTGCGTGCGTGCGTGCGTGCGTGCGTGCGTGCGTGCGTGCGTGCGTGCGTGTGTGTGTGTGTGTGTGTGTGTGTGTGTGTGTGTGTGTGTGTGTGTGTGTGTGTGTCACACTCACGCACACACACACACACACACACACACACACACACACACAAACGCCTACATGCTCACGCATACACACACACACACAGCGTGGAGTACGTTTGGTATCGGTATCATCCACATCTACAGCCACAACCAGAGAACGTCGGCGCTGTTCCGACACATTGACAACCGTGCGACTTCTCTCGCATACACTAACTGGCATGAGCCAAAGTATGCCTAGCATGCTGTGTTATGTCCTGTCGGGGGCGCCAAGACTTTGGTTGTCAAGTGTCGTCCAAAACAAACACCAGCAGGGTGCGCTGGCCCAGCGGCAGCAACAGGACGATGGTAGTCTTGCTGTAGCAAATAACATTCGACGGATCTGATGTGCATCTTATGCACTATTGTGCTATGCCCCGTCAGTCGTAATATGATTGGGAAGGGGGCTTGCTGGTCTTACAGGATACTCTCTTAATTAGTGGTCTAGACTGAGCACGTGCGAGGGCCCATATGCTGTGTATGATTGTGCCGGGTATGTCTCCGCGCGCACTCCTCTGGCATGCATTCTGTCCTGGTTTCCATCAGCAGCCTGCTGTCCCACAGCTCTGGCTCTAGCCCACTCCTCTGACCTGTTCTCTTCGCTGCAGTCATGGCCCTGGACGGCGTGGAGGCGCTGACGCTGTTGATGAACTTGCCTCCAGTGTCCGACATCAGCAGTTGTGTCGCCTTCGCCATGCACATGCGGTCACCACAGGTCGGTCCCTCGCTCCAGCTCGATGTGGAAAATAAACAGTCAGGTTCTCCGAATAATAATCCGCATGTTGTCTAACTTAATGTGTGCAGGCGCAGACAATGCGATGTAAATATGAAGCAACTGGTGGAAAACCTCACAAAATAACTTCTTCAAAGCAAGCCCCGAATGACTTTGACATCATTGGTTCGTAAAATTTACCTCGATTTTGATATTGCACGCAGTGTTTTCTGTAGCCCATGTTTATACTTACGATGTCGTCCAACCGAGCGGATATGACGCGATGGCGTGTGGTATTGGCTGTATGGGGCCCACGCACACCCAGCCGGTTTGAGGCACGATCCCAGCGTGGGGTCGGTACCTGAAGGGGAATACAGATTTGTACTTGTAAGTAAATGTACTTGTGACTTGAAGTGTACTCCTCATACCAGCTGAAATCTCATAATGAATCACCAAAAATTAAATCATTATCCTGACAACAGGGGAATTCAGCGAAATTTAAACCTTGTGGAGTCCGAAAATCCATTTGACCACCAATCCCCTTAAAGTGGTAGCACTAAAGGCGCGTGAGCCGTTTGAATCAGTTCATTTCAGCTATATTCCTTCCAATAATTTGGTTAACGTTTTTAACGTCGGTATTTATTACCATATTTTTTGTATCATATTTACCAAGTGTCTTCCTGTTGCGCCCCAGGTCTGCCCAACGCCGCGTGGGGATATCGTGAACGCATCTGTTCTGTATGGAGATAAAAATAATAATTGTTGAAGTTCGTTCAAGCTCACGCGGCAACTGCGCAGTTCTGATTAAAAATGCAATGGCAATGTGCAGTAGTGAGTAAAATAGTACGCTGCTCAAAGCCAGTACCGACTGCATCGAAGTATTGGCTTTTCGCCTCGTCGTGGGATATCACGATAGGTGCGAACGATCAATCACCGGTCCAAGGCCTCTTAAAGCGAAGTAGGAAATTTGTTTTTAAAAAACATACTGAATATCGTCATTAATTTTTTTCGCAAGCTCACTTTTAGTGTGATAAGCTCGATTAAAAAATTCCTTTCCAGCAGTGAAGAAATAGTGGTGTTTCGAAGATTAGTTACAAAATTATTAAGAAGAAATAGTTACAGTCGATTCGAGTGTCGTAGGATATGGTAAGTTTCTCACGATGTATGTCGTTTAAAATAGTATTCCTCCAAGCTCAATTTTGAGCCCTTAGCGTTCTCATACGTGTATTTTTCTTTTCTTTTTTAGATACATCTATTGTATGAAGACATATATTACTGATAACAAATACCATACTATCAACAAATGATATTGAATAGCAGACCACATCATACGTCTGTTATGTCTGTAGGTCTGTGTATCAGTTATGCATCCCGTAGCACTGTGAATTGTGTTACGAGATGCTTGTGCATCACAATCTGTATTGGGGAGCATAAAATAATGCTTGCACACGAAAAAAAACTTTTACAAATGAGCCATGGAGACTTCATAAACACGTCGAGAAGCACGATGTTGATACTTCTTGGGAAGGATAACTATTAAATGTTCAGAAAGTGGTGAATTTCACCATATTTGAAGAATGATTTATTCCTGCTTTACAGGTACAACAACGAACAAAAAGGGCCATTTCCCTAATCTGCGGACCGTTTAGCCCAAAAATCAGCCTTATAATTTCTACTTGTCACGTCGATGATATGGGGTGCGAGTAGTCTAGGGGTAAGTTGCCCGTCTCACAATCGACATATTGTTGATTCGGGTCTCCCCTGTTGCACCTCTTCGCCCACGACCAATCGGCGTGGGATATTTGCGACTCTACATGACTCAACGGTCGACGTGTCGTAAAATCCAATAACCACCACCATGTTGGTGGTCTAAAATATGCAATGTCACTTGGAAATATATGCGTGCAGCAGATTATTTTTGTATTATGAAGAACGGTGGTCCAATCTGATACACGTAACGTCAAACGCGCGGTCGCCAAACACGCAGCGACATTGGCGACCCCGACGCACACACCACTTGGCTGACGTCACACCCAGTCCCCCGGCCGCGGTGACACCTCCCTCCGCAGACCCACGGTCGGACAGATGACGTCACACCCAGTCCCCCGGCCGTGGTGACACCTCCCTCCGCAGACCCACGGTCGGACAGATGACGTCACACCCAGTCCCCCGGCCGTGGTGACACCTCCCTCCGCAGACCCACGGTCGGACAGATGACGTCACACCCAGTCCCCCGGCCGTGGTGACACCTCCCTCCGCAGACCCACGGTCGGACAGATGACGTCACACCCAGTCCCCCGGCCGCGGTGACACCTCCCTCCGCAGACTCACGGTCGGACAGGTGACGTCACACCCAGTCCCCCGGCCGTGGTGACACCTCCCTCCGCAGACCCACGGTCGGACAGATGACGTCACACCCCGGTCCGTCCGCAGACCCACCGTCGGCCGGACGGCTTCCCTCCGGGCGGCGCGTCTCCCCGCGGGGTACCGGCGGCCATCCAGCTGCGCAGACGCAGGCCGGCGGAGCGGCCCAGCTCTGACGTGAGTTGACGGGCTGGCCGTGGTCCAGCTGCGCAGACGCAGGCCGGCGGAGCGGCCCAGCTCTGACGTGAGTTGACGGGCTGGCCGTGGTCCAGCTGCGCAGACGCAGGCCGGCGGAGCGGCCCAGCTCTGACGTGAGTTGACGGGCTGGCCGTGGTCCAGCTGCGCAGACGCAGGCCGGCGGAGCGGCCCAGCTCTGACGTGAGTTGACGGGCTGGCCGTGGTCCAGCTGCGCAGATGAAGTCGGCGATTGTTGAGGGCTACCGAGGGCTGCTGAAGGACACGGTAGGAGAAGAGTTGGAGTCGCACTACCAGCAAGGAAAAATGGGGGACTAGGGAGATTGGATGGGAGCTGGAGACCGCAGACGAACCGCCGGATTTGTGGATAGGCCGGACATCTAGATGTTTTCAGGATGCAGAATATTCACAGGTACTGAGACTGCATACACTTGAACCGAGTGTTGATTATGCGAAAGATTGCATCTATGCCGCTATAATGAAAGAGCTGGGCAATTTTGAGGAAAATATCATCATAATCGCAAGCCTGCGATTTGTATATGTTGAAGAGAACCAATCGATGAATATCCAGGTATCTAAGTAATGTGACTGCTTAACTTTATCCTAACTCCTAAATGTTAATCGTTCGGTTGAGCACGTTTTAACCGAAGTGTTCATGTAATGAAGGTGTGATGTCTTGTACTTTCTTCATATTTTTATGCCTTTTTATGACCTATATTGTACCCATTCTGACCGCAAAACTTGTTTGCCCTGCCTTGCGATTGAAGAAGGCATAGCACCAAAACGTGTGGCATCGTTATAAATGGTTTCGTCTTAATGTTGAAAAGCTAATACAGTTATGAGCCATCCTGTACTGCTTTTGATCATTCCTCATACCAAAACATGCATTCATCTTTACTGTTCATTTGTATGCCATCTTGAAAGCTGTTAGTTTTATGCAGTATGATCAGCCCGTGTAGCAAGTTACTTTCACTGACTTCTGAATAGCCTTTTGACAATGCGATCCTTCAACTAGGACGAACGACTTCCTTCCAAAATTCTGCCACTTGTTGAATCATAAAACGGAATGGGTAAGAGAGGTAAGTATTGCTGGATCCCCAATCACATCGTGCTAGCTGGGAATGAAGCTGCTGACATGGCTGCGATGGCTGCTATCAACAATGGTCGTGTCGTTTCCTTACCACTCCCTCCAAGAGACCTATACCCATCTATAGTATCGTGTATGCGATCAGAATGGCTGCAGTCTGTACTCGAAGTGTGGTAAGCTAATGGTCCTGAAGCCGACACTAGGACTAAGGCGGTCCTCGCACCGGGTCGGATGATGGGAAGAAGTTACGCTCTGCCGTCTGAGAATGGGGCATAACTCAGCCACACACTGATACTTACTGACCTGAGGTGACCGACATTTGTGCCCATGTTGTTCTGCTCTGTTTATTGAACACCATGCCGTTGTAGCACGTTCATCGCTGGAGACCCTATGCAGTATTTTTGGAGAATGAACGCCGACTCCCTGCGTACGCTACTGGGCGATGACTCGGAGGTCGTGGGGCCCAGCGGCGTCCTTGCGTTTTTTTGAACACGTAAGCTTTGACGTGATATGTCATCCTTGAGAACAAGTGCTCTACATAAACCAATATCTAGCTTGAAGATATATCTTTTTCTATTCCCTTTTATCATCGTTATGGGTACATGACCTTGCTGTCGGCGTGCCCCTAATTATGTATTCATCATAATCATAAACCATTATTGTGTGAACTAGAACGTTACGGTGTGATCTGGGC